>BROG01000095.1:0-600000 GCA_030159075.1 Atrina japonica
ATATATATATATATACAATACATTATATACATTTTGCCTTAAATTATCTTTATAATGAAAGTACTAAGCCTTGTCTATAAAGACCCTCTTACAGACACAATTCGGAAAGCAAGACATGATCAGGTGGTCGTTATACACAGCTAAAGCAAGTTTTATTGTAGTAGTAGACTGAGGTGACTTTCTTGACATGAATGCTTTTTCTTTTAAGTTATCAGATTCCCCAAAAATAAGCTAAATTTCTTTTAAATGTCTTTGATATTTATTGGCTTAAGTCTTAACTATAACAGTCGCCCATTTCCTCGGCCTTTGGATGCTGTTACTTGTATACCTGTGAATGACAGATAATGACCTATGCAACCTTGAAGCTGAAACAGTATCAAAAAATCAATATGTATATTTGTTTTTAAATTCTTACAATTAATTCTGATAAAAATGTGTTGATAACGTTTGCCCGAAATATGAATTTGATTGTGTAACCTATTCAGCGGCCCACATTTCTAATGATATGTACATGAGTACATGATATGATTTACCACACATCACACCAATTTCATTATCAGTTTATATTTATTTACACAAGTTAATATTTTTACTTAAAGTATTTTAATTTTTACTTAAAGTATTTTCTATATATATAAAACCTGCTATAGCGGCCACCTCTACATAAGGATTGCTGTTTATATAGGCCAGTTTTTTTCAAGTCCCTTGACTGCATACTTCAACTAAATCAGACCTGTGTATAAGGATCACCTGCACATAAAGGTCAATATTTTCTGGTCCCTTGGTTGGCACCTATATACAAGTTTCACTATAAATAAAAAATATAAGTTTTTTGTGTATATATATATTTTGTCTTGATAATACCTGAATGCAGATTACTACTGCGCCTATAATCCGATACAGGAACTCACAAAGGGTCTGAGATTTAGACATTTAGATATTTTTCACCAAGTTCTCCTTGAAGTTACATTCCAAATCCTCAAATATTGCGATAAATTGCCTAATAACCTAACCTGTGTATTCAGGGAGTGGGGCCAACGATGTTTTTTCATGATGTCAAAATATATATAAATAAATATACATGTAAATGAATAGCTATGCATGTTTTAGCCAAGATAAATAGGTACCGAAAAATCGCAGATACCAAAGTATTTATCTCAAGGATGCCCAGGATACAATAAATAAATCTGGTGAATATTGGACAAATACAGACCTCTGAAAATCTAGAGGTGGGATCGGTTGCCATGGCGGCGTGAGCATCCCCTGTTTACCGGCTACTCACGCCGCGATCCCACTCAAATTCAAATGAAAAAAGTGAGAAATAAATCCTCGTGCCAATTGATAGATATCTAAATCATAGATATAAATAACGACAAACGACAACAGTTAGTATTTTATGTATTTATTTATAATTTCCAATATGATACAATTATGCAAATTATTAAATTGGACCTCAGCTATGAGGTCTAATTGACAGAAATGATCATCTTGAGCATTATAACGTCGGTATAATATTCATAATATTTATATTTATTCAGAATATATTAACAAATAGTTTTCAGTCACACAGACATTTTTGCAGTTTATCGAATACTATCATATTAAAAGTTTAGATATTTATTTATTCAAAGTTATAGATAAGTTTAAATAAATAAATAAATAAAAATTCAAATAAATATTTGAATTTTAATATAGTAGATATTATGACAAAAAATTACATTCCACGATATAACCACTTTTTGTTTCGGACTAAACATCTGTTTTAAATAGACCCTTTAGCAGTAACTGTGGTCCTGTGACTTTGCCAGTCTTCCGGCAACATGATGGAGATACCCGCAAAAATATAGACGTCGTTATAGTAATTGATTGTTTCTTGACGTCATTTTTCGGGAATCTCTATCATTCTGCCAACGGGAAGACCGGATACCAAAGTATAAATCCTTAGGATGTCCAGGACACAGATACATATCTGTCAAAAATGGACAAGCACGGACATCTGGAAACCAAGAGGTGGGATCAGGTTTCATGGAGGAGTAAGCATCCCCTGTCGACCGGTCACACCCGCTGTGAGTCCACAGTCAAGTCCAAATGAAATATGTGAGGAACGAATCCTCGTCACAATTGATACAGACGTCTCAACAACCGCTTACGAAAAGGCAACTCGACATTTCACTTAGTGAAACAGAGTAATCGCAAACAAGCCTATTATACCGACCGTAAAATTTGCGCGGAACGTTGGCATTAAACACGGTTTTCGATATCCCTGTGTCAATAATTTGTCAGTGAGTAGTTTACATCTGTATGTGAAATGTTCATATGTTGAACACTCTGGCATATCGGATCATTTGTGAAATATAAACTCGATATGCGGGTGACTGTGGGATGTTACTACTTTATTGTGGAAAATTTACGATAGGAAAGCCGAAATTGTCGCGCCAAGTTCCCGTCTGTGTCTATAGTAAGTAAAATGTCAAAGTATGAAGCGTGTGTGCTTGATTCTGTTGTATCTTTAATTTCTAGTTCGCTGGAATATCTCGCATTGACATATGTATGAAAATTGTCATTTTTAATTCACAAAACGTCGTCGATATATCTAAATGTCAAATTAAAGGACACCGCTAACTTGTTCTTCTTTTGATTCAACAGTTTCTGAATAAAGTCTGCTTCGTATGAATAAAGGAACAGGTCGGCCAATAAAGGGGCACAATTGGTTCCCATATGAATGCCGATAGTCTGTTGAAAGACCCCGTGTCCGAACATTACAAATATATTGTCTATTAGAAATTCCAGCATGTTTTTTATATAAACTTCAGTGTATTTATTATGTGTAATATCAGAGTGGTGTTGGACAAAATAAGTTTCATGATAATCAATCACTAGATATTTAAATTTTTGGGTACCACCTTTAGTGAAAAAACCTTTGTCTATGATGCTAAAATGTTTTTTTTTTTTTTATCTTTAATGTGGAATAGTTGTGTAAAGAGTAGAGAAGTCGTATGTTTTGATACTGTGAATTTGAGAAAAATTGTGTGCCTTCAAATTTTCTAAAAGTTATTTAGAATTTTTAAGTTTTCACATCTGATTTACATCGCTTCTGGAATAAGCAACTGTACAGTATTGTTGAAGTTTCTCCTTAACGGCTGTCAATATCTTGGTAAGGAGTAAAGATAAAGGCTTGGTAAAACATTTGCTGGATCCTGCTATGTACATCTGCTTATATGGGGTTTTATGAAGTTTAGGTATCCAATATAAATATGATAGCTCAAAATCTGTATCGGTTGTAGGACTACATCAAAGGAGTGTAACACTTTGAAAGTGAGCTACGTGTGTAGGATTACCAGAATTCGTATTAAACCCTGGATTTTCTAATAAACAATTATAGTAATGTGCCTTGCAAATAAAACTATATTATTTGAGGCTTTTGTGCTGGGACCTGTACATATTGGGCATATATATATTAGAAAAACATTCCTCTTTGATCCAGTTTTAAAAAATTAACATTTTATTCTTTTATTTATTCATATCATATCACAGACATTTTGTCATTTTATCAGACGTATTATGATAGCTAACATAAATACAATATTATGAAAATAGCACCTAAATAAGGACTAGATTATAATTATGCATCATAAGGTTTCCTATGCTAAAGGTGACCACATTTTCATTATTAGTGACCACTTATTAAAGTAATTATTTATATTTAAATAAATGAACTGAACTCGCACAGAAGAAAAAAAATTATTTACAAGATACAAACAAAATTTCTATTTCATTTTCCATGAATGCTTTCAGTTTTTAATGGAAAACACTGCACGGGATACATGATTCTATTTATGCTAAAACTGCTTTTTCTTGGGGGAAAATAGGTTCGGTAAAACAAGGGAATACAAAGTAACATGAGGGATGCAAAAAGTAACATCAATGACAATTTTAACCAAACTGATGAAATTAAAGTCTAATTTTGAAATGAGTTCTTAATGAAATTACGATATAGTGGGAAAGAAATCTCTTGACCATGTCCATAAAAGATGCTTTAGTTGGATACATACGGGGATTTATACAAACAAAAGATCATTTAGATTTCAAACAGTAACACTACAGAGAAGTAACACAAAGGACATATTAATAGAAAATTAAGAATTTTTGAAGAAGCAAGAGCAAAAAAGATAAGAAAAAGTGGAAAACACTTTCAAGCTTATTTAAAATGACTCTATCCTTTTAACCTATACTTGTATTTATTATTCATCACAATGTTTACGAATAAATAAGAATAAATTACGACCAGGATTAAAAAGTAACACGGAGGACTTTTTGTCATGATGTATGGGAGAAAGGAACTAGATTTGTCTTAATTGCTCATCAGAAGAGAAAACCAGAAGAACATAAGTGAATAACAAAGTGTGTACTGTGACAATCTGTAATCTGAGCTGTGGGCTCCATGGTAATAGATTACAGAATAACTTTTCCTTAAACTCATTCAAAATTGTAAACTAGACTATAAAACACAGAACCAGACTATAGAACATAATCATTACTATCAACTATCCCATGCCATAATACTATCACAACGGGTGTTCGTGTCGGTATGTGCCGATGAGTTGTGTCGTTGATGTTAATGTTGTCGCTGGAGCCGTATCCGCTGTTGTGCCGTAACGAGCGGGGTGAGGGAATGTTGGCGAGAGAGAAGAGACGATGAGTGTGGCGCTGTGGGCCGTAAAGTAATGTGGCGCTGTGGGCCGTAAAGTAGATATAGATGCCGTATTCCCTATGGTCTACCAAAATACAACTCCAGGAAGAACACTGTATAAGTTGATCCGAATTTATTGTAAGCCGCAACGATGAACAATATAATATCACAACATATAATAATATAATTGTAAAAAGTCCGAAATAGTAAATGGTAAAAAATAGTAAGTCCAAAATATAATGCACGTTGGATCACTGACCAGTGATTATACGTGGTCTCCAAACAAAGTATCGTCCGAGTCGGTGCTATCAGTATAGTGTCTGATTTCCGAACTAACGAGTTGCAATTTTACATTGGTATTTAAGACAATTTGGACAATGGTTTGAGGATAAGTAAAAAGGTTGACATGTGTCAACAGGTGTTACAATAATTATCAAGTAAATGCAAAAATGACTCTAAAGTGGATGTACACAAAGAAAATGAAATTGAGTTAATTATATACTTAATTACTGAATATACATATTTATGACCTGAAGTGCCTAACGCTTTAATCTGTGTCCATTTGTTGTAATTAAATCTAATTGTTACTACAATCACAAAGTCTGCAAGGTGAAAAGTATAATCCTACACAAGCTGTCCATTTGATGTAATTAAATCCATTGTATTACTAGAGTCACAGTCTGCGCACAGGTGAATAATTAGTGTAAACAATCTGTCAATCTTCATGAAAGTTTTTTGTAGAAAAATAAACACAAATTTTGAATTTAAAAGTCCAGAAATGATTCAAATAAAATGTCCGAATTTAACTTGGTGATAATTTCCCTCCGCTCCGGGGAAAACACGTCCTCGTGTTTTGAATGTGTTTAGCGATAAAAATTTCTGTCGCGTCGGTTGTTTTGTCTCTGCTGTCGGTAAGGCGGTCTTGAATTCAAAGCATACTGTAGATTCTCTATTTCCTGTCGCTGGTCTGACATAATGTTTTCGAGATCCTGATTCCTAACTTCTAGTGTGTCAATTTTGTAGTTTAGTTGCTCAATTTTTGAATTTCTATCGCGTACACTGTCACCGAGTTCAAGTAAACTATTTAGAGCGTAATCATGGGATTTTGTTGTTGTTTCCAGATCCGCTTGAAGTTTGGTTATTTTCACTTTCATGTTTTCCGATTCTGTAATGATATCCTTTGTTTCAGCTTCAAATTGATTGTGAATATTCGCGCAATTTGTTTGTGACGTTTCAAGCTGATGTCTGGTAGAGCACAATTCACTTTCTGTCGTTTGAAGTTTTGAAGTCAGAGTTTGAATTTCAATTTGAGCATTCCTAAGAATTTGCTTGGTCCTAGATAATTCCATTTTGATAGTTTTTGAATGGTCCATAAATTTGATGAGAGCCGTGTATTTGGTGTTGTAAAATGGAAGTTCGCGTAAAGTCTGTTTTCTTTCCAAATAATCCTGTATTCTGTTTCTATCACGGTCCTGGTTTGATTTAGATTTCCGTTTCACATCTGAATCACAAGATTTTGCAAGGTGACCAGGCAGATGACACTTGTAACACGTTTTGTTGAAATGACGTTGATCACCATTAGTCCTTGGTTGTGAATACGCGTTAGTCCTTGGTTGTGAATATGTCCATGTTGATCGGTAGTAATAGTCCATCGTTGGGTTGTTGCGTTGGGGAAACTCGCTTCTGTTGAGTGATTGGTACTGGATCAAGTCACTACAAAATATATGCAATGACCCCGGGTGTTGTTTTACCCTTAGGATTCATCCACCATTTATCACAATGGGGTTTCGTGTCGGTATTTGACGATGTTTTGTCGTTGATGTTAATGTTGTCGCTGGAGCCGTATCCGCTGTTGTGCCGTAACGAGCGGGGTGAGGGAATGTTGGCGAGAGAGAAGAGACGATGAGTGTGGCGCTGTGGGCCGTAAAGTAATGTGGCGCTGTGGGCCGTAAAGTAGATATAGATGCCGTGTTCCCTATGGTCTACCAAAATACAACTCCAGGAAGAACACTGTATAAGTTGATCCGAATTTATTGTAAGCCGCAACGATGAACAATATAATATCACAACATATAATAATATAAATTGTAAAAAGTCCGAAATAGTAAATGGTAAAATAGTAAGTCCAAAATATAATGCACGTTGGATCACTGACCAGTGATTATACGTGGTCTCCAAACAAAGTATCGTCCGAGTCGGTGCTATCAGTATAGTGTCTGATTTCCGAACTAACGAGTTGCAATTTTACATTGGTATTTAAGACAATTTGGACAATGGTTTGAGGATAAGTAAAAAGGTTGACATGTGTCAACAGGTGTTACAATAATTATCAAGTAAATGCAAAAATGACTCTAAAGTGGATGTACACAAAGAAATGAAATTGAGTTAATTATATACTTAATTACTGAATATACATATTTATGACCTGAAGTGCCTAACGCTTTAATCTGTGTCCATTTGTTGTAATTAAATCTAATTGTTACTACAATCACAAAGTCTGCAAGGTGAAAAGTATATAATCCTACACAAGCTGTCCATTTGATGTAATTAAATCCATTGTATTACTAGAGTCACAGTCTGCGCACAGGTGAATAATTAGTGTAAACAATCTGTCAATCTTCATGAAAGTTTTTTGTAGAAAATAAACACAATTTTGAATTTAAAAGTCCAGAAATGATTCAAATAAAATGTCCGAATTTAACTTGGTGATAATACTATGAATGAGTTAAAACTAATTTTCTAAGTTAAACCTAGTAAATGCAACTTTAACTGATTAATGTGATTTTGGCATCTCAGAAACACTGGGTTTTACTACGAAATATTAGGGTTGACTGCACCAAAACAACATTAATACTGATTAATGTGATTTTGGCGAAGTTAAATCTTGTTTTTCTCAGGTAAGCTAGGTTTAACTCATTTTTGTGATTTTGGTGCTGTTATACACGTGTAATTTGTTTTTCTACAGTCAATGTGGTTTACTGGGAAAAAAATGTTAAAGTGGAGAAAAAAATAATGAGTTAAATTAGTTTTCTTCCAGTTAATGGAGTTTCGAGACAAACTAGGTTAACCTGCAGAAAAACAAGACTCGATGAAACAAACTAGGCTTACATGTCATTGCATCAAAATCACATTGATATTAATCTCATTATTGCGATATCGATGCAGTTAAACCTCGTTTTCTCAAGAAAGGCTAGGTTTTACAGGATTTCTGTGCAGTTAAACCTCGTTTTCATAAGAAAGGCTAGGTATTACAGGATTTTTGTGCAGTTAAACCTGTTTTCTCAAGAGAGGCTAGGTATTACAGGCTTTTTGTGCAGTTAAACCTCGTTTTCTCAAGAAAGGCTAGGTATTACAGGATTTCTGTGCAGTTAAACCTGTTTTTAGTGAAAAAATGGAGAAATAATCATGGATATTGGAAAGTCCATGTCCATTAGAATACGACAAATTAGACAGATAACAATGGTCTCAACATGAAGAAGAATTGTGAATCCCGGCGGGATTGGACCAGGTGTCCAGAAGGAATCACTGTTCCCAGTTTGCATGCCACACCCATCACAAATGTGTCATGAAAACTTAAGTTTGGTGTAAATAGCAAGCTCGGTGAAAATGTCCTCGGTTACTTTTAAATCTAGTTTTTATCTGGTTAATGCTGGCAACAAAGAAAAGATTTAACTCATTAATATGATTTTGACATGTCATAATCAACATCCTGAAAGACCTAATATTTCCGTCCAGTGCGTTTGGAATTGGGTGTAGTAGCAATTTCTTTCCACTTCTAAATTAATTCACCTCATGGTTGAAAGTTTCTCTGGGGAAAGAATTGGATATCCCGGGGAAAGTATAGGTTAGCCAATTAATTTTCTCCAGCAAAAAAAAATATGATTTGTCAATCCCCCTGGTTGATGTTATCAAAGGAAAGGAAAATTTTTTGTCATTCCCTTCTTATTGCTTGAATTTACAAAATGTATAACAAACATCATTGTTATCTTCCATTACACGTAGGGCTAAATAAAGAACTGAGAGAAATTGACGTGAAATTATTTTTGTTAGGTGTTGAATGTGATGCAGAAGAATGGTGAAAAAATGTAATGAATGTCGAATTAAATAATTAAATCAACAAAACAAATACTCTTGTTTTTGTATGTTGCACACGTTCAACAAAGTTTTTTTTACACTACCAAACAACAGCGTATAATCAGCATGATATCAGTAAAGTCCTGCAGCCCTTTTCACAAAAAATCTTAAGATAACTTTTACTCTTAAGAGTAAAATTAAGATTGTTATGGTTTGCATGAAAAATCTTAAGTGAATCTTAAGATAAAAATTTGTCGTAACTTTAAGAGAGCTATCACCCACACTTAAGAGAAATTTTACTCTTAAGATTTTATCAATATAATCGTAAGTGTCTCCATAGAAAAAAAAAAGATGATCTGATATGTTGTTTGATATGATTAACAGAATAGCTATTCGCAGAGAACGTATTTTTGACAATAAAATGTGAGTATAGATAGATCGACGAGTCACTAAATATTGACCAGCCGTTAGGTTTTTCCGAGGCACTGCATCGTGAACTTAGCAGACACAACAAGAGATTTAATTGAAAGGCACACAGAAAATATCATGAAATTCCTCCCCATATCCTGAGGGCATTTTGTATTTAGTAGGTTAATAAATCTAGGACTAGATCGATTACTTTGTGTTGAAACTACAAAAGATCTAGGCTACCATATTGTACTGTCCTCGTCACATAATCCGTGAATCAGAAAAATCTAGGCCTATATCGTTGTCATGATATGATAACATATGCATACCTTTTGTAATCCTTTAATAGATCTACAATGATAGATTTAGTCAAGAAAATTAAAATTTGCTAGCCCTGCCACTATTGTTTACATCTGTACCAAATCCTAGCGTTCTTAAAGTCACGCACTCTGACGTCATGTAACAGGTCGATCCAAGCTGATAAGGGGTGTTTCAAATGAAGTCGAGTTTACTAGATCTATCATCATCATTACCAGGAAATATTTAAATTGCATCGGCGGATTTAGAGGGACGGTAGGGCTCTCAAAGCTTAGTTAAAAATAAAAAAAATTCCTTGAGACTACTTGGTCGAATTTCTGCTCCGATTTTAATATACATATAACATTGCACTTTTTTGCTGAATCAGTTATCTTTTTTTGAGAACGATAATCAATTTGATTTATTAGCGGATTATCAGGCAAAGGCCATATTGTCGCGTCTGAATGTAGAAAAAGGCGTCTATGGACTTTAAATTTCTTTTTTTTCTGGAAGCGTAAACCCCGATCCCCTTACGAAATGCGATCCCTATAGTTGACAAAATAGGTGTAAAACCTTCAATTTCTCTAGATTCCTAAAAAAACACAGAATTTTTCCCGACTCGCTCCGTTCAGCAACAATATCAAGACTTATGCCCCCCTTTAAATTCTCGGTTTAGCTCTGGTGAGATATACATGATATAAAAGTTGTACACGACATTTTTTAAAAAGTAATAATCCCATGTCACCATCGGCACCACTTTTACAAATTTTCTA
Source organism: Atrina japonica (assembly GCA_030159075.1). NCBI lineage: Eukaryota > Metazoa > Mollusca > Bivalvia > Pterioida > Pinnidae > Atrina > Atrina japonica. The sequence goes on from BROG01000095.1 coordinate 10,243, forward strand.
TATCCGCTAATGCGATGTGATACTTTGAAGGACAAACAGGTCATAATTTAGTGTCTAAAAACTTCAAAACTTGTAAAACTACACCATCTCCAGGGAAGGATACCCTATAGGACCGTTTGCTGTGAAAATAATCCCTTTGAGATTAACAATGGGACACCGAACTTGTCGTTAGATCGAGTCTGGAAGCTTACGAATTTCCAGCTTTATTTTTTTCAAAGGTGCGTGACCCATAGTCTCAAATGAAATATTGCTTCACAATTTATTCAAAAAATTTAAACCTAAAACATCCTCACTAAGGATTGTATTCTATAACAATTTAGTATAATCGTGTATCTAAATGGATATGTAAAATAAATGTAAAAAACCAAATTTTTATGAAATACAATTAGATCTAAAAATATAAACACACGATATCGTATATAAATAATTTACTACTAGGTATTTCACGAAGGAAGTAGTGTTTATATTGTAAACAATTTTAAATTGGTAAAGTTCAATGATAAATTTAAAATTTATGAATTTAAAAGTGAACACCTGGCAGTATGAATATCTAAAACGCAAACGAGAAGCCTACTCAACACACACATTTAAATTACGAAATAGAATTTAAAATGTTAATACACAAAAACATAGCCTATAAACATATAATTTACTGATGCCGTATAGATCTAGATAACATAATACATGTAAAACACAAACAAATACGCTAGTATTGTGTAATTTCAAAAGGCTGGAGTAAAAAACAAGTAGAGCTTTGTGAAACTTTATTTAATCATTATTCAAACTTGATTGAATTTCATTTACACCAAAAATATTTTTTTTTCTGGATTATATTCAGTGCAAATACATCAACTAAAATACATGTGACGCCTTACCGGAAAAATTGTATGCGTATGCGAATCGAAAGTGAAACGTCGTTGCTATGCTTACTTTAATCGTAAAACTTAAGATTTTATCTTACGATTAATTAAATCTTACGATAGCTTTTATGAAAATGACTTAAGATTTATCTTACGATACTCGTAAGATTTTATCTTAAGAATAATCTTAAGATTTTTTGTGAAAAGGGCTACTGATTTAACCCCAAATAAGTATATATCTTAAAATCGGGACAATAAGTCTGCCTACTGACATAGATGCTACAATGGTGTAATCAAGATTGAATATACACAATTTAAATTATTCGTGTTAAGTGTGAAATGTTTACATTTTGAAATTTATAGCTAACCACAAATGCACGTTCCTCGATCCGAATATCACATTTCGACCAATCCGTTTTGGGTTAATCATTTACTTAGTAACACGTGGTTTCTCCCGGTCTACTCTTTGGTTTCATAATCGAAGCTGTCTTGAAGTTTTAACTGTAAGTATACATTCAGGGTTACCGTTGTTCTAAGCTTAAATACTCTGAATAAATGTGCTTTATATATTTAACATTTTAATGGGATAAATAGTCCATTCAGCATTTCATGTATGATACACCGCGGCTGTAGGAATGTACCTTGGGATTTTACTATACAAATTATAATACCATTGGCAACCCTGGAACTCCATAAAGTCACATACACTTAACTTCACTATCTCACTTCAAAAATCGGAAAATCTCAATTTTTTCTCAATTATTCCCAAAATATCGAAAAAGAGCAAAAACCTTCAAAACATATTTCTTTTACTTATCACTACCTAATTTGCTTACATTGTAGTACATTGTGGTAAAAAGATGCACCCGATTAGACTTATTACTATTAGTATTAATTGAGGTGTATCTCTAACATTTTCAGTTGGGTCCTAATTAATAAATAACTGTCCACATGGTTCAGTTCAGAAGTCTGACAATTACATGTACTCAATTTCAATTTGATTCATATGCTTAGATAAATATCTCATGTTGAATCACAATTATCAATAGGCTAATCTTTCAAATTCTGAAAGAAGTAGGCATCACAAAGATTTCATTATATTTGGAATTATAGGTTAGCCTAAAGGTAATTATTTTTCAAAATTTGAATGGGATATAATTATATTTCAGTACATGTATATACAACTTACAGTTCCATAGCACAAATATTGTAATAAGAAGGCATCACAAAGATGTCTTTTTTCATAATTGGAAATTATAGGTTAGATTTAAAGAGTGATATTCAATTGTACATGTATTACAGTTGGCCATGCAATTTGAGAGTTGCATAGCACAAATACACGTAATACAAATAAAGAAGAAAACGCAAAGATTTCTTATATTTGATGTGATTTTGTGATCATGTAGTTGAAATTTCCTGAAAATTGTACTGACAAACTTTACAATTAATATTATTACTTGTATGTCTGCAGGTCCTTTTCTGTAGTTTCCAGGGGGACTAATATTTCGACCCCATTCCCATTGGAAAATACTTATATTTTTTCCTAGTAAATTGATGGGGAAAAAATCCTTATTTGGTGTACAGGCTAGGGCTGTATTGAAATAAATGACAACAGGGTGGAATGCTGTTAAAAAAAATATTCCATTACATTTACATGTCTGCAAATTATTTTACCCAGTTTGACACAATTGAGAAATTCACATTAAAATTGTCTAAGTTTTTTTTTATGTTTACAAACATTGTGCAGATGTCATGTACCGATAACTAACTTATACTAAGGGCTGTCATTGATAGACTCGATATCGATACACAAATTGATTCGATACGATAATCAATACACTTTTAAAGTATCGATACATTTCATTATGCATTTCACAGGATGTATTTTCTTTTACAATTTCCAAAATTTTCCATTTGTTTCACTTGATGATATTGAACTATGTTATATTTTGTCCTAATTGTTCAATTTGTTCAAATAAATGATGTTTTCCTTGCAATGATTGCTTTTTTCGTGTTCAGGTGGTTAAATATACAAGAAAACAACTAAATATTACAATGAATCTATTTATTTTGAATGCATTCATAGAAGTATCAAATTATTCGATTTATCGATACTTTTTACTTATCGATATATTGATAAGGAATTTCTCATCAATGACAGCGCTACTTATACTTTAACTAAAATCCATTCAGGAGAATACATACTGCTGATACAGTGAATTAATCCAGTCAGGAGAATACATACATGTAGATGTACTGCTGACACAGTGAATTAATCCAGTCAGGAGAATACATACTGCCCATACAGTGAATTTATCAATAATTATATAAAACTAAATGATAATAAATCACTTTATGAAATAATTATTTAACTAAGGAAATTCATTTTTTTAAAGGGAGTAATAATAGATAAGAAAATATAGTACATTTATTTTATCACTTGCATATATACATTTATATATGGTATGTATTACACATGTAAACAATAGTTATAAAAAGAGTAAATATGAATCATAAAGAAAGCTTTCAAGTTTATATAAATCCTTTTTTGTAGAGTAGAATGACATGAGCATCGGCATATAATATCCTAATTACAAGACACTAAATTTTCATCTCCAGAAATATGTTAATTCAAATCAATCTTTGATTGTTTATAAAAAGATATCGGCATTTTGTGTGATTAGTGAGAGTACACTGTAACCTAAAAAAGAGGGGTACATATTGTTTTATTAGTTTTAACATGTACATGCATGTATTATATAATTTTCCGTGTGTGTTTTTGTTTATAATATACATGTAGCAGTCTTTTAGACACTTGAGTAATCTTGTACAAATCTACAAAATATTATCTGTACAGTATACATGTGTAGTGAGTCTAGTGACTATAAACAGTTTTCCTTACATTATACAAGATACATTATATCTTTGTTGACCATTCACAGGCCTTTTTCTATAGTTCCCACAGGGCAAAATTTAGCCCCATTCTCAATGCAAAATACATACATGTGTGTTTCCTAATTTGATGAAAAAAAATTCCAATTTGATGTTGAGGCCATGACCCTAATGAAAAATAAATTAATGTAAGAGGAAATGCATTTAAAAAGAGAGATTCTGATGCATTTAGATTTCCATTTGTGTGAACAGTTTTTTTCCCAATTTGACACATTTATATTAATATTCCTAATACAATTGTGTCATCAATGGCATATTCCTAAACTTGACAAAAAAGGTCTGATTCAGACTTGGGAGTAGATATTATACATTTAGTACTGCCACTTGTCTTAACTACTCCACAAAAATCTAGCAGAAGGTAAGGATTTCATTATATCATCCAAATACATAGGACTCACCATGGGGTTCAAACTCTCAACCTTCGGCTCCCATGCTCAGTGCCCTAATCACTCAGCCATCTATGCATTTACAAATAGAAAATGTTTAGATAGTGGTGTTTAGGGCTACAAACATGAGAACTCAGTCGTAGAGATAGAGGTGAATATCTGTATACAAATAAATGACAGAGGATGTTACTGCATGTAAAGAAATAGAAGTATCTACATATATATTAAGCATAAATATCACTACAGTAGTTTATACTGAACATTTATTTCACACCTTGGATCACAAGTGATGTTATCTTTGTAAAGAAATCATACTTACATGTATAAGCATGAATACAGAAATAAAAAGGCACTTACACACTCGCCATGCCCCTGCTGGGGTTCAATCTCTCGACCTACAGCACCAACCACCTGGCTCCCATGCTTGACCAGTCGGCCATCTACGCATTCACTAAAATGAATGTTTCGATAATTGTGAACAATGTTGTGTTTAGGGCTACAAATATGGGAACTCATTTGTAGAGGTAGAGGTGAAAGCTTATATCCTGTGTAAATGACAATGGATCTTACGATGCATGTAGAGGAATTATAAAAGTGTCTACATGTACATGTACATGTACATGTATGTAAAGCAAAAATATCACTAAAACATTGAACATTTACTTTGGACCTTGAATCACAAGTGATGCTGTTACATAAATCATACATAAAGCAGAAATAAAAAGGCATCTACACATTCACCAAGCCCCAACTGGGGTTTGAAATCTCAACCTATAGCACTACCGCCTGGCTCCCATGCTTCACACCCTAACCACTTGGCTATCTATACATTCACAAAAAATGGATGATCAATAGCAGTGTTTAGGACTGCGAACATGAGAACTCGGTCATAGATATATTTTATATATACATATTTCTATTAGGGTTCACAGAGAAATTAATCTCACTTTAAATTTTATCTGTTATTCCTTGTACAATGCAAAAATAAAAGTTATAACTTATATATAGCCAAACTTTATTTTGTAATAGAGTTAAAAATGTTTGTGTTTACCGATGTTGTTCATTTTGTCAAAGGGTTGTAAGTTCATGGGTCAACATCAGGAGCACGCGACTTTTCTGTCCAAGCTCTTTTCACAAATGTAGTTAATATAGGTCAAAGGTACTTGAAGCAGATGATACAATTTTTAGTGGGATTAGTTTACCCATTATGTCGAACTTTGGTCGTTGGCGTCTCTAAATCTTCAGTACTAAGAAAATGACAATAATTTTGACTACTTTAATTGATTTTTATTCTATCTACCTGTCATAGCTTGTATGTTTTCAACATTGTAATACATCATAAATACTAAAATAAGTAACCTAAAATGTTCCAGAAAGCATCAAATCTCATCACACATACGATTTTAATAAGATATGAGGGGAAAACAAAATACCATGAACTTGCAGTCTCCACGAACTTACAACCTCCGACGATATATGGACAGACACCACCAAATATTTTCCCATAGGCCTCAATGCTAATTTACAAAACTTCAGGTCACTGTCACTCCCATGTTTATTAAATCTGGGTCAAATAAGTACCCTGTGCTGAAAGATCAATATTTTTGATAACAAAATATGCAATCAAAAGTATAGGTTGCCCTTGCATTTTTACTTCAAATTTTCTCGTAGTATTCCACACCAAAGGAAAATATATATTCTCATATGACCCCTCCCTTTAAATTTTCAACCGTCAACACTAATTTCCAAAGTACTACCAATATTCATGTATCTTTTTTATCACCTTAATTTCATTTATTAATGGCATTAATTTTCATTTAATGACCAATCAGATCGCTGGGCTCATTTTACCCTCCGCACAACTTTGGATGTCCAAAATGTCTGCGCCCATGTTGTAAATAAATCAGCTGTTATATACCGGTATTGATTTTTATTCTATCTACCTGTCGTAGCTTGTATGTTTTCAACATTTTAATACATCGTAAATACTAAAATAAGTAACCTAAAATGTTCCAGAAAGCGTCAAATCTCATCACACATGCAATTTTAATAAGATATAAGGGAAAAACAAAATACAATGAACTTGCAGTCTCCTTGAACTTACAACCTCCGACGATATATATATATGTGTGTGTGTGTGTGTATATATATATATATATATATATGCACAAATCAGAAAAAACATGGCACCTACAAACTCACTATGACCCGGCTGTGGTTCAAACTCTAGACCACCGGCTCCAATTGCCTGGCTCATATGCTCATATTTTCTTTTTACCTAAAAGAGAAGGATCATAAACAACTTTTTAAAGATTTATCAGTACATAATGCTGTACACAGTTGTACAAATGTAGGTACTCATAAAATTGAGTGTTTCTATTCATATTTCCCCTGTACATGTATTTGAAGACACATTTATATTTAATGTGTGTTTTATTTTCTCTAGTTCTAAAAATGTACATTGATTGCTTATATTATACCAAAGTAATACTTTAAAATCAGCACATTTTAGCTAATTTTATCTGTTCATCTTCCTTTTTACATAATATTTTTGTTCATATTCTTTAATAAAACTACCATGAAATTAAATCAATAAATATATCAATGTATTACTATAAATATCTTGTTATTGCCGCTGGCCTTTTTTTCTTTGTAAAGTGAAATATGTAATTTATTTTTACAGGCCTTTTTCTATCCCAAGTATAGTGTTTATTTACATTGTAAATCAATATGACCTTTAAAGATCTGCATGAGAAGAGACAGGTTTGAATGTTTAATTTATACATTGTATTTAACTTAACCCATTTACCCTTATACACATTTGGACTGGTCTAAATCATTGATATACAGAAGGGTCCATTGTCTTTCAGGAATTGATGAGTTAACTATCAATAATCATGTAGGGACCAATGGTCATCAGTGAATTGATTATTTCTACGTTAACATGTCTCTTAATTAATAGTTGATGATTGGACAGCTACATGTATGAAGGATAACATTTGTACAGCTAAATATGTAGTCAATAGAAAATACAATGACATTAATATTGGTGATTTTGACAGGTGTGATGACTGAAATGGTTTCTTGTTATGTATTAGTTGATACATGAACATTATATTTCTGTTTATGCCAGTTGTCATGGAAACAGTTTAAATTGATTATAGGTATTATATTGATTTTACTGTGTCTTTAAGGCACATTCAGGTCACTTCCTTAGCTGAGGTCTCTGTGTAACAGATCTACATGTATGTATCGAGAGTATTTAAAGAAATTACAACTTCAGAAAGTATACATAATAACCAACATTTCAGCAGATTTCATACAGAAAAGTGAGGTTGAAGCAGGGGAAATACATGTAGATAAGGTAAAAAAAAATGCATGTAATGATGTACATGTTCTATTCATAAAATTGCATGTTTGTGATTAGGCGTGTTATCAGATTTAAAATCAACATTTTGTATCATACATGTTGATATGTTTACATATGGTATGATTTCATGATAGTTGTTATTACACAAGATTTTATGTATTTTTGGTCACAGGTGTCATAACATATTTTGATGACATGCTTTGTGTAATTACACACCATATGATTTAATGTACAATAAAATGTACATTTCTGGTATCAACATGAAAATAGAAGTGATTACATACACATACATGTACATTGTAGATCTGTGATTCGCATGAAAGTAATTAGTACAAATGTACATCTGTTATATGAAGAAGTGATTTCTTGTAGAGGTGCTTTCATGTACATGTATAGATTATTCATAATCTAAATGTTTTGATGTACATGTAGTGTTGATTAGTTTATAGTAGAAGTGTTTTCATGTAGAGGTGAGTACATAGTACATGTACTAGTACATTGAAGTATATCAAATATACCTCCTTTTCGTTCTTGATGAATTTCATCTTTAAAGAGATGGTTTACCCTTTTAACAAGTTTTGTTTAAAAAAAAGATTATGTTTCCCTGAATATAATCCAGAAATATTTCATTTTTCTGATAAAAAATAACTGAGGCAGGGCTCACCCAGTCATTAGCCAATGTAGCCATTGACTAATTTTTTTCCAAGATTACCCCAAAAAATTGCAATGGACTAATTTTCCTGAGATGGTTCACCCTTTTAACAACTATTGTTTAAAATAAAGATTATGTTTCCCTGAATATAATCCAAAAATATTACGTTTTACTGATAAGAATTAACTGAGATACAGCCGTTTTATTACAGTAAAATTACGTCAATAGGAAGTGGCCATTTTGTTTTTCATACATAATAATTACATCAAATTGGAAGTGAAGAAAACAGCGCCCTCTGTTGTTTGTGACGTAGGCTACACCTTTCATATACACCACGTACCAGCGATATATCACTGTGTGTACATACTTGCTCACAGATTTTGGGTCATATTTTATTCCTCAAATGATATTAAAATGCCGGGTTTTGAAGTTTAAAAAGTCAACTGAAAATGAAAGGTAAATGGTAATGAAATAAAGATTTTGAAATTGTGCTTTTTGTCATAAAAATTGTTGGTTGGATCCACTTAGCATCAATTAAAAAGACTAGATCTACATGTACCCATAGATGTGTATAGCACATGTTATAATTTATGTCTCTGATCTATTCTAGTGTAGGAATTTTTTCATATATTTGTGTGTTTTAATTTCAGTGTAGATTTCGAAATATAGGTACATATCATTATCAAAGCAGCCACTTGACAGTCCACATTCAGGAATGTTCCATATGTACGCTTGGGAGCTGTGTACAAAGTTGGTTGACTTGTATTTTTATAGCGTTTGATGTAAAGAATACGATTACTGCTTAGGTGATACAATCTGCTTGCTCTCTCTCTCTCTCTCTCACACACACACAGACACACATTTAATTGCTGTTTTTTGTGAATAACACCAGCAATATCTAAAGCTTCAGTTATGGCATTTTTCATGGGGGAAATTTTTCAATCTCATTTGGGAGACTCTGAATTTTAATAAGAATTAATAGGAAAATTAAAAATTTTCATGGAGGAGATATGCATTTTTCTTGAAAAAATTATCAAAATTTTTCATAAAAAATGGGGAGTCTCCCTATTTACATGTATGGGGGAGACTCATGTATGAATAATGAAATTAAGACATACATCTCTATCGAATTACCAGTAATTTATTTGTTGTAAATGAAAAAAATATATTACAGAACACATTTTTTCCTGGTTGCCTGGCTATTCAGGAATGGTGTAATCAACACCATCACCATGAAAACAGTGCTTAATTTTCAATTTTAAAAGTTGATTTCTCGCAAATGCATGGTCCAATTGAAAATATTTTTTCAGTTTTGTAATTAGGGAGAAAATCTCTTTCAAATAAATTCAACTTGTTTAGGGTGAACCATCCCTTTAAGTCTTCATTATTGCTATATTGTAATTTGCAGGTTACAGTAATTCCTTTTAGCATAACCTGTAAATGGGTTGCAGCAATTTCTGTTATTTTATGGCCTGACTTGTCAAAGTGTTTTCATGTAGAGGTGACTTTAAAACTTGAGAGTGAATCTCTTGTCATAGATGAGTGAATGAAATGCTTTATAAACATGTAGTGCTAGTTGGCGCTTTAACCTGTGAACATTGTTTTTTATTTATATAAACCATACCAACAAAGATACCAACACATAGCTCTGTACATGTTTGTTTTGATATGAACTTACTTTTTACAATGTACATACGAGGTACTACATGTAAATAGGAATGATCTGTCAAGTTGTAGAAAATACCAGATTTTGACTTTCATCACACACTGTAAATGTTTAGTTCTGTGGTATGTTATGGGATAAAGGCTTATTGATTAAACAAGGATATAATACATCTGTGTATATGTACATTTGTAGCCAATGAACTGAAGAGGTTTTTACCTCAAGCATGACACAGGTCAAAAGCTCTCATAAATATTGCAGTGGTCATTTAATACATCCAGTGCTATGTCCAGTGAACCATTTATTGATAAATTTGTTAAAGGACATTCTTATTGAAGCTTACTAGTAGCTTGGATACCACCCAAGTTAGCTTCTAGATATTTGAGACTTTATTGTTACATTAAAAACGTGTGTTCAGGGATTTCCTAGGCTGTATGGGGAATCCAGTTACAGGATTGTAAATATGGCTTGTAACGTTATATTCCCCTCCCCCAAAAGCTTGTACATGCAGATATTCCTAATTTGGAATTTTAAAAATAATGAATAAAATAATTTCAAACAAATGTTTAAAATTAAGTATTTCTGTTATAGTTAAAATTTTGTATATATTTTACCCTGGACCCAGATTTTAGGGGGTAGGAAAATATGTTTTGTTTTATTTTGTCAGATTACATCAATTTGTTTATTGTCACTAGTAGACTTATGTCACTTAGTCGCTTTCTGTATCTTAAAGTGTTCTGTCAATATATATCTTAATTAAGTTTGTAATTAATTCAGGTATCCATTTTATAATCTGTTAAATGAGAAAAAAGGTTGCAAAACAGAATGCATGACATTGGGCTTGAGTTTATGAATTAATTTATTTGATATATTTTGTTGTTATGTCAACGTCTAATATATACTTCATAACAAATTCTTCAAATGTATGTTGAGCAAAACAAGTAAAATCATTAATACAAATGTACAAATGGTGTATAAGTCCACATGTACAAATTAAATGTACCAAGGTAAAGTGATTGAGCCAATGAGAGACATTAATATAAGTTGACATAACCTGTTTGTTAATGTTGTAAAATAAAGTTTAAACTTTAATAGTGTATACTGGTCAGTGATGCCAACTTGCATTATTTTACATATTTTCTGATTTGTCAGAGAAATTATTGTTTTTCTTTTAGTTCAGAAATTAGAAAAGCGTATGGTCTTGTTCTCTTGGAAACAAAAAAAAAACTCAGTGAAAGTATGCACATATTTGCATATGTTACTGGTTAGCTAATTCCATTTTGGCTCAGTCTCTTACATTGACTTTTGGGTGTACAATTAGTTAATGATATTTACCAGTATGATATTACATGTAGCTTTAATATTGAAGGGCGATACATTTAGCTTTAATAAGATATTAGCCATGAGAGTACATGTACATTTTATAAGGAATTTGCTTCAACAGCATATTGCATTACATGTACTACATATGCAGGTCTGTTTGTTTGTTTATTGTTGTTTAACGTCCCACTCAAGAATATTTCACTCATATGGAGACGTCGCCAAATGCCGGTGAAGGGCTTCTAATTTTGGCCTATGCTCGGCACTTACAGCCATTGAGCAGTGAGGGTTCTTTCACGTGCCAACACCTACTGTGACACGGGACCACAGTTTTTACTGTCTCATCCAACAGACAGGAAACCAACCTGCCGCCGGCTGGACTCGAACTCACGACCTCACGATCAAGAGTCGAGCGCGCTACCGACTGAGCAGGCTAGCTCACATGTACAGATATATCTATGAGCCTCAATATTGCAAGGTATTATGATCTTCAATAAGTCATTTCATTAATATAACTTAGATATGACATACATTGTATCAACTTCATTTGATCTGAAAATATATTTACATTAAGCTTTATCATTTATAAATTAGTCTCAATATTACAAGATAAGAGCTTCAGTAAGACGAGACATTAGCCTTAGTATGATATCAACATCTACACTGGACTCCTGATCAGTAAAATTTCAGTATCAATAAGATGTTAGTTGCAATAATATGATTTATTACAAGAATTTGTCTCAACAGGTCTTTTTCTGTCAATTTTGAGAAAATGACATTGGCAACACAATTGGGAATTTTCATGTGAATTTGTGTCATATTGGGAAAAATTGTGTGCACACATGGAAATCTAAATGCATTTTGTAAATGCAATTCTCCTTACATTATTATATTTTTCAATACGATGATGAGCTAAACATTAAATTGGGAATTTTTTCATCAAATTGGGGAAAAAATACATGTATTTTGCATTGAGAATGGGACTGAATTTCGACCCTGTGGATACTATAGAAAAAGCCATGCTCTTAGTGCTGATTGATTCTTTTTATACATATATGTACTTGTCAGGGGTTCAAAATTATTTTTTAGATACTTAAGTCCAGGACTTGGAGAGTAAATTTCTGGCAAGTCCAATTGAGAAATTTCAAAGTCCATGCTGAATTTTGTTGATAAGTAATACAGTAAAATTAAATGAATGCAGATGAAGCAAGTCCCTTGGACTTCAGGTATTTTTAAATGCAAAGTCTAAACTCAATTTAACCAAGTTCCGGACTTCGGAATTGGGGAATTTTGAACCCCTGCTTGTAGACAAAACTACATGTATGTTTCTATCCGTATCATCAGACTACACCGATCATGTGCTGTCTGATGGTACAGATACATGTAGAAACATTGTGGAGTTTTGTATCTATTACATGTCCCTTATTTATCTACATGTATATATATGTGTACACAAATTTAAAATTCATTCCACTTTTACAATGCCATCAAATATTTTGGATGACATGAATCCCATTTGGAATAGTAATAGTAGTTCCAGTGGAAATTTCCTTATGCAACAACAGTGCAATATGACATTATGTATTGCATGGGGATGGTGTATTGAATTCTGTAACTGAATGATCACATGTGCATGTAATAAATTCTGTTCTTCCTCAAAGAATCATTATATAGCCTCAGGACCATGATACATGTAGGTCGATATAATATCCAGCAACCAGTGCATTGTAGATTATTATGATGTCATAGTATATTTAACATGTACCAGTACAGTAAAACCTGCTTTAGCAACCACCTGTGTATAAAGACCACCTGGTAACAAAGACCGTTTTCTGCTGTCCCCAGGTACCATTTGTATACAAATCAACCTCGATAAATTAAAGACCACCTCGATAAATTAAAGACCACCTCCCTGTAAAGACCGGTTTTATTGTGTCCCTAAGGAGGTCATTATATACAAATATGCAAGTTTCACTGTATATACATTGTAAAATTATTGTACATGTACATTTGTATATGTACAGGTGCACATGCAGATTTGTAAACAAATGTCAATGCAGCCAGGTTAACACAGACATGTACAGGTTTATTTATTTATTACAGACATACATTTACAAATGTACCTGTGATAAGATTTCTGCTTCATTTATCAAACCAGAATAGGATGTCGGCGTGACATGCTTTGAAATGCAAAGAAGATGATTGAAGTAGATATTTTGCTGAAGCAATTCAATGTTAACTGTTAGATTTATCATTTATGATTCAGTTTTCTGTAATGGGTGTACCTACATGCATTTACTCAGTTTTCAGGAGATTGCAAAATTATGATAAAATCCATGGACATAACAAAACCTTTCTTTTATGGCATGGAAATCTTTGAAACTGCTTATGAAATGACAGCTTAGGTGTCTAAGTGTTTGCCTACCAGTTGTAAATAGGAAACACAGTTTGTGACCGAAGAATGTGCATATGTAGTGACTGGTTAATAATATATATGCTTTTGTATTAGACATAATTTCTTGTAGTGAGTGGGTAATATACTAGCAGGGTGAGAAAAAAAATTGAAAAATCACTCTTCCTATGGGATGAGTGATTTTGAAAACCACTAGTACTTATCCCTAGACACCTTCATGATCAGCTTGTCTCAATTTGTTATAACTTTTATGGACAGCCTATTTCACTTGCAATTGATTAATTCAACATTACTATTTGTATATGAATACCAAATTGGACCTGATCTTATTTTCACAAAATATAGAGCTGGCTTGGCTCAGTCGGTAGCGCGCTTGACCCTTTATCATGAGGTCCTGAGTTTGAGTCTAGTTGGCAACAGATTGGTTTCCTGTCCTTGGATGAGACAGTAAAAACCGAGGTCCTGTGTCACAGTAGCTGTCGGCACGTTAAAGAACCCTCACTGCTCAGTGGCCATAAGTGCCAAACATAGGCTAAAACTTGAAGCCCTTCACTTGCATTTGGTGACATCACCATATATCAGTGAATAGATCCTTGAATATAGGAATATAAGATTGTTAATGGCTCTGTACAACTTCTGTTTGTTATTGTACATGAAGATCAAATAATAAAAGTAGAAAAAATCGAAATAATTTGTTTTGGTAAACACAGCTAATGCCCCGTTAATGGAAATAGCAGCAAAGTATTTTAAAAACTTCATGTTCATGGAATGTTTTAGAGGCTTAAAGTACATGTACCAGTAAGATGTTATACATATGTAGATCTACATGTAAAAGAAAAATTGTTCATCACTGAGGGACAAGTACCAAGTCTTTACTACTCGTCCCCAAGCCATTTTCACTCATCGTGGACAATTACATTTTTCTTGCCCTGACTAGACACGTATTAAGTAGGTAATATATACTAGACATAATTACAGGTAAAAACTGGGTAATATACTAGACATATTGATAATTACAGGTAATGAATAGGTAATACATGTATTTGTTTGTTTGTTTATTGTTGTTTAACGTCCCACTCAAGAATATTTCACTCATATGGAGACGTCAGCAAATGCCGGTGAAGGGCTTCAAATTTTGGCCTATGCTCGGCACTTACGGCCATTGAGCAGTAAGGGTTCTTTAACGTGCCTATTGTGACACGTGACCACGGTTTTTACTGTCTCATCCGACAGACAGGAAACCAACCTGCCGCCGGCTGGACTCGAACTCACGACCTCACGATCAAGAGTTGAGGGCGCTACCGACTGAGCCAGGCCGGCTCGGTAATACATGTATACTAAACATAATTACAGGTAGTGAGTGGCTAATATAGACATAATTACAGGTAGTGAGTTGGTACTATACTAGACATAATTACAGGTAGTGACTAGCTAACATATAAGACATAATTACAGGTGGTGAGTGGCTAATATACAAGACATAAATACAGGTATTGAGAGGCTAATATACGTGGACTAGACATAATTACAGGTAGTGAGCGGGTAACAAATATGACATAATTACAGGTGGTGAGAGGCTAATATACAAGACATAATTATAGGTATTGGGTGGCTATAATGCAAGACATAATTACAGGTAGTGATCGGGTAAGGGTATAAGATATAATTACAGGTGGTGAAAGGCTAATATACTAGACATATAGAGGTAGTAACTAGGTACGGTAATATACTAGACATAATTACAGGTAGTGAGGGGGTAACAAATATGACATAATTACAGGTGGTGAGAGGCTAATATACAAGACATAATTATAGGTATTGAGTGGCTAATATACTAGACATAATTACAGGTAGTGAGTGGGTAATGTATAAGACATAATTACAGGTGGTGAAAGGCTAATATACTAGACATACACAGGTAGTAACTAGGTAATATACTTGACATAATTACAGGTAGTGACTGGGTAACATACATGTACAAGACTTATTTTCATATGTCTACATAATTGAAGAGTAGCTGTTCATTTTTGGTTATTCCTCTGCATTATTCTGTAGAAATATCATTAGAAATGCATTGTATCTAGTTACCCAAACTATCCACTGACAATAAATGATGAGTGCCAGATATTTACTTGTTTTTTCTGGTAGCCACCCCATCCCCTAATGATAATATTAAAAGGATGAGTGCCAAATTTCTATCTATTTTACCTGGTTACCCACCTCATCCCCAGATAATAAAAGGATAACTGCATGATATAACTATGGCTGCCGTCCATTTTTTTTTTTAAATATTGACCGAGAGGTAATTTTTGGATTTTATCAGAACACTCAAGTTGTTCATACATGTAAATAAGAACTGTCAATTCATATTTGTCAAAAGGAACTCTGCTGGTTCGGTAATCTCTTCATTTACTCTGCTGGTTTGGTAATCACTTAAGATCTCTGTTGGTTTGGTAATCACTTGTATTGGTAATCACTTTTAATAGCATTCCTTACATGCAATTAATCATGGTATGTATCATGGTTGACATGCAAAGCAAAGAGAATTTTATTACAACTTTTTGTGCCGTAATGAAAATAATCACATTAGCCATGTCATGATCCAGCAATATACTCCTCAGATGAAATAGGTTTATTTATTGAAAATAAAAGAGTTGATTGCAATTGAAGCTGTAAGATAAAAAAAGAAAAAGATTAATATCAGATGGCCAGCATAATCATTAAATGATGAATGAATTAACATTTTTGATAACTGCTATACATGTACATGTACATGTATGTGTACATATTTATTCTGGGGCTTTCACATGATGCCATGTAAATGGATTTAGAAGAAACTTATACAGCTCTCTATCAACTTACATGTAACTGTACATATGTACAAGTTTGACTTCCTTTTGCCCTAGTAGTGAGGGAAAAATACATTGTACAAGTTTGAATGCTATCTACGCAATAGTGAGGGCAAAAGACATTTTATTTGCTCTGATACATGTAGTTTGGGCAAAGCACATTGTAAAAATTTTTAATTCTATCTACCCTAGCCTGATAGTATGCAGAGGACAAAACACATTTTCAAGTTTGAATTCCATCTACCTAGGAATTAAGGGCAAAGTACATTGTAGAATTTTTTTAATTCCATCTACCCTGATAAAGACTGGGCAAAGCACTTTGTACAAGTTTGAATTCTATTTACTCTGATACGTGTACATTTGTAGTTTGGTAAAGCATATTACACAAATATTTAACTCCTTCTACCCTGATATTGAGGGAAAAGCTCATTGTACAAATTTTTAATTTCATCTACATGTACCCAGATAAAAGAGGACAAAGCACTTTGTACAAGTTTGAATTCTATTTACTCTGATACGTGTACATTTGTAGTTTGGTAAAGCATATTGCACAAATTTTTAACTCCTTCTACCCTGATATTGAGGGAAAAGCTCATTGTACAAATTTTTAATTTCATCTACATGTACCCAGATAAAAGAGGACAAAGCACTTTGTACAAGTTTGAATTCTGTTTACTCTGATATGTGTACATTTGTAGTTTGGTAAAGCATATTGCACAAATTTTTAACTCCTTCTACCCTGATATTGAGGGAAAAGCTCATTGTACAAATTTTTAATTTCATCTACATGTACCCAGATAAAAGAGGACAAAGCACTTTGTACAAGTTTGAATCCTGGTAGTGAGGGCAAAGCACATTGTACAATTTTGAATTCCATCTACCCAGATAAAGAGGACAAAGCACTTTGTACAAGTTTGAATCCTGGTAGTGAGGGCAAAGCACTTTGTACAATTTTGAATTCTATTTACTCTGATACATTTGTAGTTTGGTAAAGCATATTGCACAAATTTTTAACTCCTTCTACCCTGATATTGAGGGAAAAGCTCATTGTACAAATTTTTAATTTCATCTACATGTACCCAGATAAAAGAGGACAAAGCACTTTGTACAAGTTTGAATCCTGGTAGTGAGGGCAAAGCACATTGTACAATTTTGAATTCCATCTACCCAGATAAAAGAGGGCAAATCACTTTGTACAAGTTTGAATTCTATTTACTCTGATACATTTGTAGTTTGGTAAAGCATATTGCACAAATTTTTAACTCCTTCTAACCTGATAGTGAGGGCATAGCACAGTGTACAATTTTTAATTTTATTTGCTATGAAAGATGTAGTTTGGGCAAAGCACATTGTACAAATTTTTAACTTCTTCTACCCTGATAATGAGGGCAAAGCACATTGTACAATTGTGAATTCCATCTATCCTAAACAGATAGTAAGGGCAAAGCACAATGTACATATTTTTAATTTCATCTACCCTGAAATTGAGGGCACGGCAGATTGTACAAATTTTTAATTCCATCAACCCTTATAGTAAGGGCAAAGCACATTGTACTTATTTTTAACTCCATCTACCCTGATAGTTAGGGCAAAGCTTATTGTACAAATTCTAAATTCCATCTATCCTGATGGAGAGGGCAAATAATGTTTATTTGGATGGCAGACAATATTAATATTGTAGGGCTAAATGTGATCATTGTTGAATGCGGAATGGATTTTTAATTTGTGTACACATATAGATAAATAAGGGACATAAAATAAAAACAAAACCATGCAATTGTTTTTTGTAATTTAAACAGACTGCACTTGATCGTTGTAAGGGATAGATTCGACTCGAGCTATGCTCTCATTGAATCCATCCTCTACAACGATCGTGTCCAGTCTTATGATACAAAAAAAAAATAAGTGTAGTTTTGTCTATGTATTAAACCGTAAAATGTTTAGCAGTATAATTGACTTTTTCGTTAATAAATTATTTAGAGATATTTAAGCCTTAAATCCCAGATAAATTGAATATTTGATTGTAATTTGCTCTCTATATAATGCTGCTCAGGTATTATTGTGTACAGAACCACGCAAATGTTTTCTGTCCATATCTTCAGACTGCACTTAATCGTTGTAAGGGATAGATTCACCTTGAGCAATGCTCTCGTTTAATCCATCCTCTACAACGATCGTGTCCAGTCTTATGATACAAAAAGAAAAATAAGTGTAGTTTTGTCTATGTATTAAACTGTAAAATGTTTAGCAGTAAAATTGATTTTAGTTAATGAATTATTTAGAGATATTTAAGCCTTAAATCCCAGATATGGTAACCTTGAATATTTGATTGTAATTTGCCCAGGTATTATTGTCTCCCAAATATTAGTGAGATATGCTACATTGTACATATAAAAGATATTTTGATTACCATTTACAGTTGTAGTTTCCCAAATGTCCATGTAGTTCGGAGATTTAATTGATGTAGTTTAGTGATGGACATTCAATTGTGAAAGCTTCAGCAATAAGTTTCCAAATGAGGAGTAAACATCAATTATTTGAAAGAATGATACATGTACATGACATTGAATACAATCATTACAAGTTGAGTCCAAATTTATCCCATTTTTCTTTAGTCCCACCAGAACTTGATATTACATTGTACAGACAATAACAATAGTTATTTTGGATATCTAAATTTTGTAGTTGTGTTATCAGTTTTGTTCATTTTGATTGTTATTTTATTTTCTGAATTTGTACACAAAATAGGTATTTGTTTTCTTTTGACAATATTCTTTTTACCCATAAACACTGCATCTAACTATACATGTATATATTATACAAATGTGTGTCAGTGTTTCACTGCTTTTTCAGAATAGGGGTTTTTGTACCCCATGGGTAGCAAAAATAGGGATACAAGGACACAATCTAGTGGTACATATGCATAAAATTGAATCAAAAGCAAAAAAAAAAAGTTTTACATGTATTTAAAACTCATCTGATCTCAACCCCCATTAATACATGTAGACAAAAGTGCCTTTGGATCTGATGTTGATATATAAATAGTGATATATAATTGTGACATCATCTGTGAATAATACACTGTGTTCAACATCTATTGTCAATTAATGGATTTTCATGTTATAGTGTGTTGACTAAGGGCACAAAAATTGGTCCCGTGGGATTTTTCTGATGGAATATAGGGACATGCATTTTAATTTTCTACATATCGAAAGATTTCCAAAAATGTTTGATGACCACCTGGCAAGTGCGTCATACCTGAGATATGACGACATTTACAGAGGTACAGCGAATTTGTAGGTTTTCCTAGAAAATGGGTATGCTGGTCAGAATTGACATGAAATTTAGCATAGTTTGCCAGAAAAATATACCTAGGTATCCTTTACTTCTTTCTTCGTAAGATTTAGTGTCATTGAATTGTTTTTAATTGAGGAAACTTATTGAAATTCTAAGTCGGAACAAGAGTGTGAACAGTTTATTCACAGTTTGAAACAAATATTTTGCATTTATTCCATATGAAAGTTGAAACATGATGACGAAAAATAATATCTCTTGGTTATGATCTTAATTTAGTCTTTAAATAGTTTCCAAACAGCACACAAATAATTATTTATAAATAAATTGACAAAATCCATGTTCCAGAAACATAAAATAATCTGATGTAGGTTCTGTAAATTTTACACACGATGCAGATTCTGGTTTTAAGTGAAGACGAAGAAAAAAAATATTAATTACAATAACTGGTAAAAATACAAATACTATGAATGAATTTTGCATGATATAATATCCTTTCAAAAGTTTAAAGCTATATATACGCAAATTCACATGGGGAAATGTCTGTTCAAGTACTTTAACACCCTCTCAATGACACACACTTTTACATCTTAATTTAGATCTACAACGGATATGATAAAAACAATAAATTCATTTTCTGTTTCCGACATACATACAATGTATGTATACTTTACTAGTGTACAATAAATTGTAAAAAACATTATTTAATATATATATTAACATTAGATAGAAACAAATATAACTTAAAAACTTTAGCAAAAAAAAAGGGCAGAAGCTTATTGTTTCACTAAATCCGCCAAAGTAACCATTATAATGTAAAGGCAAATCTTTGTTCATTTAAATAAAATCTTGCTAATATGTATTCTCGACACATCATCGGAATTGTGTTCTCTCTCTCTCTTTCTCTCTCTGATATATAAACCATATATATTTAACTAATAAAAATGATTTATAATTTATTAAATATAATTTTCACGGTTCAAAGTCGCCTCAATTTCTTCACGAGTCGGCCTGGCTCAGTCGGTAGTGTGCTCAATCCTGGATCTTGAGTTCGATTCCCGCTGGCGGCAGGTTGGTTTCCTGTCTTTCTGATGAGACAGTAAAAACTGGAGGTTCCATGCCACAGTAGGTGTCGGCACGTTAAATAACCCTCACTGCTCAATGGCCATAGTGCCGAGCATAGGCCAAAATTCAAAGCCCTTCACCAGCATTTGGTGACGTCTCCATATGAGTGAAATATTCTTGAGTGGGACGTTAAACAACAATAAACAAACAAACAAACAAACAATTTCCTCATCTGTATACATGTATACAGAAATCAGCTATCATACTGTTTCTTACATACATATATAAACCTTACCAGCTTTTTAAAGTCCAAAAAGTTGCAGAATGTACCATGTTTCTGCATTAATGAAAAATATGCAAAATTAACCTTTAAAACTTTAGCCAATGGAAAGACGGGACTCCAATTTTCAAATATATTTTTCCATCATTGGAAAAATTAGGGCCAAACCTCAGGCTCCACCGCTCCCATAAATTTACCGCTATGAGCATTATAATGGAAAAAACATAACAATTTAATAGGCAAATAGCTTGATTATATATTACAAAATATAAATATATGCCAACTCACTTATAATATACATGTATATGTAAGTCAACTCTGGTTGGGGTCTGAGGGCAAAGCCTCCCGACAGACTGTAATTTTATTGAAGTTAAAATCCCAAAATGTCACTCAAAATAGCCATATTTCCAAATAATTTTAGTCTTAATTCTATGTGTAGGCTTAGGCTTTCATGTTTACATGGCAGTTACACACCTGTATATATACACACCTGTATGTATGTATAGATAGATAGATATATAGATAGATATATATATATATATATACAGTGGTGTAGCTGGGTCCAGAAAAGTGGGGGACACAACCATTCAAAATATTGAATAGATTAAAAGCGATGACAACACGGTACAGAGGCGGATCCAGGATTTTTAAGGGGGGTTATTAACTTCCCCAATAGCAGAAAATTTGTATAGTACACGTAGTAATGCACAAAAATGTGCATGCGATCAGTTTTCATGTGCCTTTTGATTATGCAATAAATATTTACAACAGTGGGGGATCTAGAATTTTTTTAAGTGTTTTATTAATTGTGAGGCAATCTACATGTACGTTCAGACACAAAAATAGACTCTGCCTAGTAATCCGCTGGTAAATCACAGCGAAGTCCCGTGACATATTCTCTAGCTTTCAGACACAAAATCATCATTTCCCCATCATGGTCCATCTGGGTTTGCTTCCTAGAACTGATCAATTTTGAAGAGTTCATTATCACGTTGCGACTCGACTCGTTTTTATTCCAGCCAGATAGACTTACCAGGGACAGATCCAGGAATTTTCAAAGTGGGAGCGTAAATTTGTTTCTTTTCTTTTTTTTATTTATTTGTTTTTGGGGGAGGGGGACAAAATACCGTACCCGTGAAAATGGTGCATACATTGTATATCATCAGTGATAAATTTTCAGATCTGTAGCTGATAACACAGTGGAAAATCATTTGCATTTTAATCAAATGCAAATTTTGTTTACAAATAAATTTCATATCCATATATGCTGGAAAATAAAACCACAAACGACAACATCTTTACCATTATGTAGGGCAAACACAACCTATAATACCAGCGATATATAAAGCCACAGTGGGTACGTGCCCCCACTGCCCCCCCTTGTCATATGCCCTTGATATATATATATATATTGATAATTGATTTATTAGTCAGGATGATTACGATGTCTTTTTAATTTTCCTCACCTGCAAGTACATCGTTTATAAACTACATTAAATACATTAAAATCAGCAAACATTTTATTCCGCTTCCAGCTGCTTTTAATGCAATAATGCAAAAACATTGCAGATTTGTGTTACTATAAATAAATGTGTAGCAAAATTAACCTTAAAACCCTTGTAATAAACATTTAGTTTAAAAGATACATGGATTTCCGTATTTTTCAATTAATATGGTGTAGGCAAACCTAATCATTGGTAATATTGGTTATATTGTAATACAGATAGCGATCTGCCATCTTTTTTAATGTTGATGACGTCACATTCAACGACCATTTGATAGGTAATTAACATTTTCTGTGACATAGTCATCTTATCAACCGTGATCAATATTTAAATGATTTTTGCATAAAAACACAGAAAAAAACAGATTTGTTTTAACCATTTAGTGATTCGGAAACTGATCTATTGAACCTTACGCCATCTTGGATTTGATGATGTCATAACTTACGTCAGACGCAACTGTCCAGTGGTCATCAAACATTTTTGAGAATGGTTTGGCATTACCTACAAGAATATATAGGTCTCTAACTTCCATAAAAAAAATCCCACGGAATTCCCTTATTGTGATAGCATTGGGATTCAAGAGTATTATTGATACAATGTAAAAATTGCATAATCAAAATCTGTAAAGATTTCAAATAATTCCTTTATCTTGGCACCCTATTGTGAATTTGAAGTCTTCAGTCAGGACACTGCAAGTGCAAGCTGTGTTCATTAAAATTGACCTTCAACTGATAAGAATCATGCAGCAGTCTTTGAAGTTGGGAAGATATTGAGAAAGGTGTTACATTCACAAATACACTAAATTTTTAGGATAAATTGTTTTATAATCACTGACACTGTTTACAAAAGTAAGGATACCTACACAGGGAACTGGCATCTTTGTAGTGTTACCATCATAATGACAATATAAATGATAATGTGATGGGCAGCTTCTATTCGTGAATGCATGTGGGGTGTTTTGTTTTTATGCATGTTTTGTAATGAAACTGTGTGATTCACGCAAGTTTTTGCATGTCTGGGAACACTGGTGTGTGTATGTACATGTATATATATTTAGTGATATTGTGATTTTATGACAGTTTCTTGCAACAACATTTTACCTTGATCAGAGAGACCTTCATGGCTGAATGGTTGGGAATTGCTATCATTTCTATCATCTTGTCTGTAATGGTCTGAACCTATTTTGATCCTTAGTTCAGTGTATTACATACGTCTTTGCCAGTTTATAGGTAGTCGTGGTAGTTGGTTATACATTGTGGGGTACATTGTACCAGACTTTACCTCGCATCATTTGCCATCCTAATTTACTGCTGAAAAGTTGCTGAATGTTGTGTTAAAGGATATTGAAAGAGAGAATATCGAGAAAGAGGGATTACGAAAATAGGTTAAACTACATCAGAAAAAAGCTCTCGTCTGTAGGGTAAGAGTTTCGAATTAAATCTTGCTATATGTTTTAAACTTGTAACTTACAAAGCTATTAAGAGTTATGGGACTTTTTTACCACAAATCAATACATCACATACTTCATAGCTCTAGAAAAACATAGACATGTGTAAATTTCTGACATTTGCCAACATCTATTACAAGCTACATGTAAGTGTTTCAAGTGAAGATGAATGTTGTGAAACTGATCAGGAGATTTACAACTGAGTGTCATATTTGGATGTTATCTAGTAAACATCTGTATTTTGATGAAGTTTTCTTTTTAAATTGCAGAAAATCCAAACACACAAAATGTCTCAGGTAAAATTAACAAAGCCAGCTCCAGAATTCCAAGGACAGGCCGTTGTAAATGGTGACTTTAAGGAAATCTCTCTTGCTGATTATAGGGGAAAATATCTGGTCTTCTTCTTTTATCCATTAGATTTGTAAGTTAATATTTTTATAATTTAATTTTTGTATAAGACAGCAACTGTGATTGGCCATTGTATTTATTTAATTTCTCCTTAAAATGGTTAGGTTCCTTAAACACACCCACTTCCGGAAATGATCTCCGATGTCATGATAAGGATGTCGTCGCACAAAACTGAATGGATGAAGCTCCCGAGCCTTTTAATTTTACTTTCAGCTCCCACAAGTTGTTGGCTGGACTTCTGTCTAACTTTTCATATGCCAACTTAATTTTTCGCTAAAATCTAAATAGATAAATTTCTTTCAATATACTGCCCTTGTTACATTATGAGTCGTCTCCACTGATTCAGTATGCCTGACTAGCATTTTATGTTGGTGTTTGCTAAAGGCAACTGACAGTAGCGGATATATTCTTCCACTTTCATTATTATGTTCAGTTTACATTTTTTAGTTAAAAATTTTAAAATGTGAAGCCAATTTATTGTCTTGAATCAAATTGTAAGGATTAACTTTAACAATTTTGCCATGTATTGAAAAATAATATGGTTTGAGGTATACTTTTTTATAATCTTTTTCGCCTGGCCCAATACCACCTTTTATTATTGACCCCATATAATTCTGTATCCCCCCTCTAGAACACTATATAACTAATAATATATAAATAGTGAAACTTGTATATAAAGACCCTCTTACAGACACGACAAAACCAGTCTTTATGACCAGGTGGTCTTTCTTCACAGGTGGTCACCAAAGCAAATTTTACACAAACACACACACACACACACACACACACACACATACATGTACAAACATACATACATATATAGTAAAACCTGCTTTAGTGACCACTTGTGTAAAAAGACATCAGTTTTTTGCTGTCCCCAATAGGTCTACCAAGGTTAAGTGGCACATCCAGATTCATTCAAAAGTCAAAACAATAAGGTCTACTTTCCAGCAATAGGTTGTACAGATAAAATATATCGCCTTGCACGGACTCCATGCATTGCTGAATCTCTAATACATGTACATGTACTTTTGTGACAACAAGTACTTCTCACCTCTGTTGTGATTTGATTTAGACACGTTGTGTTTGTAAATATGTGCCAATTCACCTTGGTAGACCTGTACCATTTGGGCACAAGTTTACCTCTATATAATGATCATCTCTCTGTAAAGGGTGGTTTTGTAATGTCCCTAAGGGTCTTTATATATTTTAATTTCACTATGTGTGTGTATATATATATATTATATATATATATATATATATATATATATATATATATATATATATATATATATATATATATATATATATATATATATATATATATATATATATATATATATATATATATATATATTGTAGAATAAGAAAATTTCATTGTGGTTTTATTTCCATTTAATTTGTTGTTTTCATTTAGCAATGAAATTTAAACCCTGACAAAACTTTACACAAGTTATACCTAGTAAAAGTAACAGGCTCCTTAACAACCAGTTTTTTATTTCAATGAAATTTAATGTGAACAAATTTGTTTTATTTTGAAAACAACAAAAGTTTAACCCCAGGAAATTTTCTGTTTCTACAGTACATGTATATGCATTTCGAGAGAGAAATAAAATGTGCATGTGAAATCAGCAATGTTTTTTTTAGTGCATGTTAATGCATGATTTTTCAATATTTCCATTTTCCATTTTTTCAGTACATTTGTATGTCCAACAGAAATCATAGCATTTAGTGATAGAGTTGAGGAATTCAAAGCCATCAACTGTGAAGTTGTTGCGTGTTCTACGGATAGCCATTTCTCACATTTAGCATGGTGAGTTAAAATGATAATAATATTTTTTTATGAATTTCATTCTTGATTTAGATGTTTTAGTTTATGTGATTTATAAGAAATGTATGCATGTACATAATTCCATCAGATAAAAACATGAACCTTCTTTTAGACTGACAATATCTAGCTACAGTTCAGAGGATATCAGTTTACAAAGAGAGATAACTCTCATATACATGTAATATCATTACATATCCAATATTCCTTTTCCTAACCTGTCAATGTGATCTTGTGATATAGAGCATTTGACTTGCAAATGGAAGGTCCTGGGTAGGATTCCTAGTACTAAAACAAGGGAAGTTACAGTTCCTTCACCAAATGCTTGAGATATAAAAAGTGAAACTCATGGATCTTGAGAGGAGACTTAAAACTGAAGACCTGTGTCACTACAAACACAGCCATAAATAAACTCAAAGTGTACAGAAATGTCTTGTAGATGTTTAATATACATTGTACATGTATTTCTACAACCTGTATATTTGATTTGATTGGAATGGATCTTGAGTGAGCCCAGAGGAGTAGAAGTTTGTGTAGAAGATCCACTTTTCTCCCACATTGGACAAATATATTTACCAATTTGCCAAGCCAGAATTTCTCTGTCCATATCCTAGCTACACTATGACATTACAATATAATTTCATTACAAAGAATTTCTATGTGATGAGAATACAGAGCATTAAAAGTTGCATTAGATTTTATTAACATGCATAAATATGATCCATGGGAGAAAAATAATCAAACATAGGAGTGTAAAGTGGTAAGGAAAATCTCCAAGCTCAAAAAAACCCTCCTATTGGACAACCAGATTCTTACCACTCCGACGGAGATTTCCTTGTCCACTCCACAAACCCATGTAAGATTGTATTAATCTCATCAAGATAAGGTGAAGAATCTGAACACTAAGGTAACCTTTCACAAAGATGGTTTTAAAGTGTTTAGTGAGAAGTGAAAATACATTTCCTCAAGATGTGTTTGTAATCTTTTGCAGGGTTAATACACCTCGTAAACAAGGAGGACTAGGAAATATGAAAATTCCTCTGTTATCAGATAATACACATGCAATTTCCAAGGCATATGGTGTGTACAAAGAAGATGATGGCATTGCATTCAGGTACAATTATATTTGGTATAAAGCAAGTCACATTAGCTCATGTTGCATCAGTATTTTGATACAGTCCTGTTAACTACAGTACTACCTGTCTGACCAGAACCAAGTGAAAACTTCTGTCAATGTTTTCCTGTATAAAGCACCAAAGTGAAATCTCATGTCAATGTTTTCCTGTATAAAGCACCAAAGTGAAATCTCATGTCAATGTTTTCCTGTATAAAGCACCAAAGTGAAATCTCATGTCAATGATATTCTGTATAAAGCACCTAAGTGAAATCTCACGTCAATGATATTCTGTATAAAGCACCTAAGTGAAATCTCACGTCAATGATATTCTGTATAAAGCACCTAAGTGAAATATCCCATCAGTGTTATCCTGTATAAAGAACCTAAGTGAAATATTTCAATAGCGTTTTCCTGTATAAAGCACTTAAGTGAAATCTCCTGTTAATATTTTCCTGTATAAAGCACCTAAGTGAAATCTGCCGTCAGTGTTTTCCTGTATAAAGCACCTAAGTGAAATCACCCGTCAGTATTTTCCTGTGTAAAGCACCTAAGTGAAATCTGCCGTCAGTGTTTTCCTGTATAAAGCACATAAATGAAATCTCCCATGTGTTTTCCTGTATAAAGCACCTAAGTGAAACCTCCCTTCAGTGTTTTCCTGTATAAAGCACCTAAGTGAAACCTCCCGTGAGTGTTTTCCTGTATAAAGAGCACCTATAGTGAAATCTCCCATCAGTGTTTTCCTGTATAAAGAACCAAAGTGAAATCTCCCGTCAATGTTTTCCTATAATTAAAGGAACAAATTGAACTAGTGCTATATAAAGTTACTAAGTGAGTGTTCAGTGTTTCCATTTTTGCAAATTTGTATCATAGTTTTATGCTTTATTTATTCATGTAAACCACAAACTTTACATATTTACCAATTGTGTCTCAATTCTATAGAGGTAAAGTTATTTGCTATAAATAGAAACACATGGATGAAAATGAGTGTGGGTGAGGTTACTTTTGTGTGCATGCATAATTCATTGCTAGTTTGTCTTTTATTAAGATGTAAATAATAAACAGAAAATAACTTTTTTAAACTCCGATATATTACAGAGATAACATAAATGAAATTACATGTATTCTAGTTATTTTTACTATTTGTTATAAATTATAAATTTATTGTTTTTGTAGGGGCTTGTTTATCATTGATGACAAAGGGGTCCTGCGTCAAATAACTATGAATGATCTACCTGTTGGTAGATCTGTAGATGAAACATTACGACTTGTACAAGCATTCCAGTTCACAGACAAACATGGCGAAGGTAAACTTTTTCTACTAAAATAATCATGGCAAAGTTTCAATTGTTTTAACATTGCCTGTGTTGTGGTTAAGAATGTTGGTTGAGGCAAGGTAAATGGGGAATGTAAAATTGTTATGTTGATGTTAGCTTTGTAATCTTTGAATTCTCATTGTTTCAATGATGGAAACCATTTCTCCAGGATATTGTATTTTCTGTAGGAAATGGTTATTGAAACTTACAAGCAGAGGTGTCTGTTCTATCATTTGGTCTTTTTTTTTTACAGTTTGTCCTGCAGGATGGAGGCCAGGTGCAGATACTATTAAACCTACACTGAAAGGAAAAGAGGACTTCTTCCAAAAACAGAAATAAATCCGAATCCTATACCAACATTTATGTGTGAACTAAACTTAGCAATAGTAATTGTTTTTATCATTTTAGATTTTTTTTATTGATACTCAAAGCATTTTTGTTATTTTTGTATCAGAGAAGAATCTTATGTTGTAATAAATCTTAAGTTCACTGGAATGATAGTGACTTTATGTGTTTGCTTGCCTTGTTAAGAAGAAGTTTATAAGCTTCAGTTCTATATATTTTTCAAATTAGCAGTAAATATTTTAATACCAATTTGATCTAACTGGTTTAGGTTTTACAAATATAACTGTTAAGCTCATCAATAGATCTGATACAGGATATATATACACTACCATTTCATAAACTTAAAATT
This sequence comes from Atrina japonica, assembly GCA_030159075.1. Lineage (NCBI taxonomy): Eukaryota > Metazoa > Mollusca > Bivalvia > Pterioida > Pinnidae > Atrina > Atrina japonica. The sequence goes on from BROG01000095.1 coordinate 39,659, forward strand.
TTTAGAATTAAATTCAGAAGTTAAACACCAATGCAACGTAAGCAAGGCTAACGTAAAATTGCTGTTATTGTCAAAGTGGTAGAAACATATTACTTATGTCAATCACAAGGTTATGTCTTATTTCAATTCATAGGCCAGGGAACAAAAATGGCATATCTTATAAATCCAAATTTTAAAAGTACACACTTGTTTATCAGTATTGTTGAAACATGTTCAGGAATCAATCTCGGGGGACACATTTTCATTTTACCATCATTTTGTTTGACTTGTTTGTATTATACATATATGACTAGTTTTTGACAATGCTGTTATTTTTTTAGACAAAAAGTCCATACAGTGAATCTCAGAATTCCAACCCTCTTATGTGTACCTAATATTGAGAGAATTTTCCCCACAAAATGGAAGAAAAATGGTTATATTAGCTGTGAGACCTAAAATTGCTCCCAATAAATAAAAATTATAAGCCTTGAATTATATTTTCACTACCTGGTTAGAGCATTTTTTTATGAATAAAGTTTTTATGCATCAAAAAAAAAACTTGACCTTGAATTTACCACAAGATAGGATAAATTTGGTATTACAAAATTAAAACTATTGAACAGTTCTACATGTTCTAGTTAGAAGATATGAATGATTCTGAGTTGAAGATAACTTTACACAGAATATTTTTTTGTAATATCAATCAAAGTTTATTGAATTTTTGCCTATAAATAGCAGACACATTATCATGGATTTTTTAAAGAACAAAATAAAGTTATTTGCATAATTGTAATATTACATGGTTTTGTGTTGATGGTGATCGTCTCCACAGCTTTTTATTTGTTTGATGTGATGTTTCTCTGTAATTGGATACTGTCTTTATAAATGTTTATTAGGATGGGATTTGACAAGGAGTCAAGTAAAATGATTCTAGTGTAATCCAGTACACTATAGTTTCTGACAATAGAAGCTTTTCATTGTGGATTTTGTTAACAATTGGAATTTATCTGTATAGTTTTTGTACCTACATGTAATAGGTATATATCCATTATTGTCTTTTTTCAGACATATTAACTTCAAATGATTTTGAGTATCCAATTAAAATCAAATGTTATTTGAGTTTATAGTGTATGCTTATTGTAAAATCAATTAGTTTTACACGTTATTATTTTTTATTATCACACAAGTCTAACCCAAAATCCACCATAAACATTTACAAAAGTGTAAGGTACTTTAAGGAAAACCTGTTGGTATTAAGCTATTGTTCCATTTTAATGTTTTTGTTTTGTTTTCTTGTAAAAAACTGAAAAGTGTACCTATTGTCAAACATAAAATAAAGTTCATTGTCTTTTCATTGTGTTATTTTTGTCTATCTGTACAAAAGGTTTTTTTTATACTTACAATTTGACAATTCTACAGATGACTGGTTGATGAGTAACTTGTGTTAAGTATATAGCAACTCCAGAATTTATTTGTGTTAGGTATATACAAGTAGCAACTCCAGAAGTTACCTGTGTTAGGTATATACAAGTGGCAACTCCAGAAGTTACCTGTGTTAGGTATATACAAGTGGCAACTCCAGAAGTTACCTGTGTTAAGTATGTAGCAGCTCCAGAAGTTACCTGTGTTAGGTATATACAAGTGGCAACTCCAGAAGTTACCTGTGTTAGGTATATACAAGTGGCAACTCCAGAAGTTACCTGTGTTAGGTATATACAAGTGGCAACTCCAGAAGTTACCTGTGTTAGGTATATACAAGTGGCAACTCTAGAAGTTACCTGTGTTAAGTATGTAGCACCTCCAGAAGTTACCTGTGTTAAAGTATATAGCAACTCCAGAAATATACTATTTTAAGTAAAAGCAACTCCAGTAACTCCAGGATACCCTGTATTAGGTAAATAATAGCAACTCCAGAAGTTACCTGTGTTAGGTATATACATGTAGCACAACTCCAGAAGTTACTTGTGTTAAGTACATAGCAACTCCAGAAGTAAACTGTTAGGTATATAACATCTCCAGAGATAAGCTGTATTAGATATATAACAACTCCAAAAGTTACTTGTGTTAGGTATATACAAGTAGCAACTCCAGAGGTTACATGTGTTAAATATGTAGCAGCTCCAGAATAACCTATGTTTAAGTATATAGCAACTCCGGAAATATAATATTTTAGGTATATAGCAACTCCAGAAGTAACCTGTGTCAGATTTATAGTAACTCTAGGATAACCTGTATTAGGTAAATAGAAACTCCAGAAGTTACCTGTGTTAGGTATATACATGTAGCAACTCCAGACTTTACCTGTGTTAAGTATATAGCACCTCCAGAAGAATACTATGTTAGGTATATAACAACTCCAGAAGTAAGCTGTGTTAGGTAAGTAACAACTCCAGAAGTAAGCTGTGTTAGGTAAGTAACAACTCCAGAAGTAAGCTGTGTTAAGTATATAGCAACTGCAGAAGTTACTTCTGTTAGGTATATACAAGTAGCAACTCCAGAAGTTACATGTGTTAAGTATGTAGCAGCTCCAAAAGTAACCTATGTAAAAGTATAAAGCAACTCCGGAAATATACTATTTTAGGTATGTAGCAACTCCAGAAGAATACTATGTTAGGTATATAACAAATCCAGACATAGCCTGTGTTAGGTAAGTAACAACTCCAGAAGTAAGCTGTGTTAAGTATATAGCAATTCCAGAAGTAAAATGTTGAGAATATAGCAACTCCAGAAGTAAACTGTTAGGTATATAACAACTCCAGAAGTAAACTGTTAAGTATATAGCAACTCCAGAAGTAAACTGTTAAGAATATAGCAACTCCAGAAGTAAACTGTTAAGTATATAGCAACTCCAGAAGTAAACTGTTAAGTATATAGCAACTCCAGAAGTAAGCTGTGTTAAGTATATAGCAACTCCAGAAGTAAACTGTTAAGTATATAGCAACTCCAGAAGTAAGCTGTGTTAAGTATATAGCAACTCCAGAAGTAAACTGTTAAATATATAGCAACTCCAGAAGTAAGCTGTGTTAAGTATATAGCAACTCCAGAAGTAAACTGTTAAGTATATAGCAACTCCAGAAGTAAACTGTTAAGTATATGGCAACTCCAGAAGTAAACTGTTAAGTATATAACAACTCCAGAAGTAGCTTGTTTTAGATATATAGCAATTCCACAAGTAAAATGTTGGGTACATGACAACTCCACAAGTAACCTGTGTTAGGAATATAGCAACTCCAGAAGTACGCTGGAAGGTATATAACAACTCCAGAAGTAGGTATATAATGACTCCAGAAGTAACCTGTTTGTTACATGACAACTCCAGAAGGAAACTGTCAGGTATATAGCAACTCCAAAAGAAAGTTGTTAGGTATATGACAACTCCAGAAGTAGCTTGTGTTAGGTATATGGCAACTCAAAAGGTAAGCTGTGTTAGGTATATACCAACTCCAGAAGTAACCTGTGTTAAGTATAAAACAACTCAGAAGTAACCTGTGTTAGGTTTATAATAACCCCAGAAGTAAGCTGTCGGGTATATAACAACTCCAGAAGTAACCTGTGTTAGGTATAAAATGACTTCAGAAGTACGCTGTTAGATATATAACAACTCCGGAAGTAACCTGTGTTAGGTATATAACAACTCCAGAAGTAACCTTGTAAGGTATATAACAACTCCAGAAGTAACCTGTGTTGGGTATATAATGACTTCAGAAGTACGCTGTTAAATATATAACAACTCCGGAAGTAACCTGTGTTAGGTATATAACAACTCCAGAAGTAACCTTGTAAGGTATATAATAACTCCAGAAGTAAGCTGTTGGGTATATAACAACTCCAGAAGTAACCTGTGTTGGGTATATAACAACTCCAAAGTGGGAAAGACATATTATAGTATAGTTATTTCATGGGTTTGCAAGCAATTAAAAAATACCCCCTTATCTTTTATGAGCAATATTATCTCCAGTAGGAATGTTGGATATAACATTTAAATGGAAAGCTTGTTGTTGTAAGTTGATACAAGCAAAGATGAAGAGTGACCTCTCAAGGTCATGACACACCCTTCGTCATCAATGATAATATCTGCTAAAAGATAATATCCACCTCCCAGTTGACATGAAAAAGTTATGACCTGGACAAATATTTTGGCCATGTGTGCCCTTGAGGTTGTATATATGAACTTTGTGTAAGGTAATGACATACTATCAGGTCATAGACACCAATTGTGTAAAACATTATCACCCTCCAAGGTAACACTAAAAATATGGCCTAAAAATATGTGAACTTTGTAGATTACCATAATTCAAGGTCATGACACACCCTTGTGTCATGAATAACAAACATCAAGTTTTGTCCTGGACAAGAATTTTGGCTATGTGTGCACTGTGACCTAGTAGAATTTTATTACTGAGCTTTAAGGTCATGACATACCCTTGACTCATGGACAACAATTGTGTGAAATAATATCTCCGTCCAAGGTAACACAAAAAATTATGGTGTGGACAAGGATTCTAGCTTTATGTGACCTGGGTATAAATATTGTTCCAAGGCATCAGGAATCATGGGGAAAACTGTTATCAAAGATCACTAGACAGAGGGTAACAGTTCCCTGCAATTTCCCTGAAGCCAAGGGAAAATATTTTGAGTGTGCAAAATATCCAGGAAATAACTGTTTCATGACCTAATAATCAGATCTTTCATAAAGTGCATTGGATAAGAACAGGATTTATTCTTCTATTACGTGAATGAGGCATAAAAGGCAAAATGTTTATCCTAACAATACAGTATGTGGTATACTGTCCTGACCTTTATATGACCTTCAAACTCTAATCATAAAGTCGAAAGTGAGCCTTTTCACCTCTAAAACTTGGCATGTAATATTTAAAATGATGTTGCAACATAATAAAATGATATGTCACTCATGCTAAATAATAGCCCTATGACCTTCACCCTTGACCTAAAATTAAAACTGACTTTGACCTGGACCTCAGATAATTTGGTATGAAATAATATTGTAGGATTCCCTGACACAGCAATATGTAAATGGGCTCCTTTATCGAAATGCATCTGTTCCAGTTATCCACCGACAAAACTTTTTAACAATAATATAAACAATAGTTTTGAACTCTAAATTGTAAAATTTTGAACTGCTGTTTGATAAGTAATGGTTATCTCATACAATCCAGGTAGTAACTACATTACTATTGGAGTTTTCACAGTTTGTATCATGAGCGTGCAAGTGATTCAAAGCACACCTAACCCAATATTATTATCATTACAAGGATTGTGGGAGATGAACCGACTCATCACAAATTTTTGCAAAAAAATATATGTAAGCTTCTTCACAAAGAGTCAAAAGTTGAACAAAGCAAGGCAGGAAGGATAGACCTGGACTTTTTATATATAATTATACATTGTGTTTGGATTTAGCTGGAATTGATGGTCTCTTTTACCATCGCATCCTTGACAGAAATGGATTGCGTTTCCCGTTCAGTGACATTCCGTTGGTGCCAATAAACTTTCTGTGGTGATCAAAGTAATGATAGGAACAGCTAGGGTTAATGGTAAATTGAAAAACTTCTGGATCTCCTTTCTACAGTCAAAACTCAAACAAAAACACAAGAAAAAGCATTTAAAAGTATCCAGGGGTATTCTTCAAAATATACCAATAAATGTAACAAACTGCACCTTGAATTTCTACAGAAATCACTTACAAAATCATTTCAACCAGATAATCTATTTTTATAGATGTGTCAATTGTTTGTGTTTACCTATAAACCTGCTGTACTGTGAATATTCAAAGAACAGAACCTGTTTGTGTTCTGTCTTCATTTTGTTCTTGTAGGATTAATGAGAACATAAGATTGCAAATTCCATAGTTTGGTTTTGAATTATCTGTAGTCCATGAGGTATTGAAATGGGCAGAGCTCATATGATCACATATATGATAACTGCACTGCAGAAATAACTAAATATAATATAGAAACATCAAAGAAATATGCCCCTTAGTATGTGACAACAACAAGTATTTTATACACAAGTCTTAAGACAAGAGGTGACATTTTTATTTACATGTCCTTATTCTTATGACACATTGCTTCACATAACTTTGTCAAACAAATACATGTACTAAATATGTATTTTTCATTCTTTTCATCCATTAAAGGCTTATCTTGCATAACAAGTATTATTGTTATAAAACATTAGTGATATTTTGAGTTTTGAAATTGAAATAGCACCATATCATTGCTTTTACAAGACCTGAATGACTAGGACACGTAGGATGTAAACAAGCTTAATGTGATTTTATGGTTGACGATCACAGCAAGTTACGGACACCAAATAACTGGAAGATGATTTTATTATACAGTCATCTGCCTTCATCCCTGTCTGTAATTGCTGTCTAGGTGTTAACAGACTCTCCGTTCAGCAGACTGGTGAAAATATAGCTTCTTATCCCAACACATAGGGATAGGTAGTACATAGGTAGGAAAATTCTATATTTTCTCCTGAGGTTCCCTATATAATTCTGTCTTATATTGTCTCCAGAGGATTCCTATGTAATCCTGTTTTATATTGTCTCCAGAGGATTCCTATGTAATCCTGTTTTATATTGTCTCCAGAGGATTCCTACATGTATGTAATCCTGTTTTATATTGTCTCCAGAGGATTCCTATGTAATCCTGTTTTATATTGTCTCCAGAGGATTCCTATATAATTCTATCTTATATTGTCTCCAGAGGATTCCTATGTAATCCTGTTTTATATTGTCTCCAGAGGATTCCTATGTAATCCTGTTTTATATTGTCTCCAGAGGATTCCTATATAATTCTGTTTTATATTGTCTCCAGAGGATTCCTATGTAATCCTGTTTTATATTGTCTCCAGAGGATTCCTATGTAATCCTGTCTTGTATTGTATCCAGAGGATTCCTATGTAATCCTGTTTGGTATTGTCTCCAGAGGATTCCTATGTAATCCTGTTTTATATTGTCTCCAGAGGATTCCTACATAATTCTGTTTTATATTGTCTCCAGAGGATTCCTATATAATTCTATTTTATATTGTCTCCAGAGGATTCCTATGTAATCCTATTTTATATTGTCTCCAGAGGATTCCTATATAATTCTGCCTTATATTGTCTCCAGAGGATTCCTATACAACTCTGCCTATGTACTTAGTTCTGGGGTATTTTGTCTGCAGACACTCCCACTGTACAAGCATTTCATCTGCTACGTAATATAACAGTTTAGCAGACAAAGATAAAGTTTGTACTCTACAAATACTCTCCACATAGATGATCTTAACTCCACCAAATCTCAGCATCTACAAATGAAATAACTATATAAAATGTAAAGTTTTTATGAAAATATGCTTGAAAATAGACCCTTTCACGATAAATGTGTTCCTACAAATTTCACCAGCGCACAAGCACTTCCGAGTGGCATCAAGAAGTTTCATGCTCAAAACATTTCTACCCATGACAAGTAGTACCCATTTAAAGACTAATTGTTCCCTGTGTACGATTTGATTTTCATTGGGTAAGATTTGTGTTGAGTACGAAACTTCTTTTTGCCACTCAGAAGTGTAAAGTGCGTAGGTGAGATTAGTAGGAATGCAGTTATCATGAAAGGGTCTATAGAAATCATCAATGTATGATTTCAATATAAATTACCACTGCCATTGTTTATGTCTCTCAACTAAAATTCTTACTGAAATATTAAATTATGAGCTCTGATGGAATCTATCTTGTATACAAGTGTTGTTTTTTCAGTTGATTGGCAGAAAACTCAATTTATTGATTCAAATAAAGTAACACTGAATCTGTAGATGAGAATGATTAAGTTTTGTAGTTAACAGTGATTCTTATTTCTGTTTTGATTCTCTGTAAGCTTAGGTCTTTTATTTTAATTGTATTTTTATTATTATGATTTGTTTGTAAGAATGAGACAGACACCTGCCATTTTTTCCATGCAATTGAAGCCTACCGACCAGTTTCTAAAATTTCAGAAGAGACCAAATTATTTCAATATAGTGGCAACACTAGAATTGTAAGATGATAGTGTTGGTCATGTATATACTATCAAATTCCATACCTTCAATAGGTCTTTCGGATGAGACTTAGAACCGAGGTCTCATGTCATGGAAGGCATGGCATGTAAAAGAGCCCTAACTGAATTAGCACAGGTCAAAATGTGTAGTACTTCACCAAAAGCTGGTGACATCTCCATATAAGTGAAAATTTCTTGATTGGATGTAAGACAACAATTAAATAAACAAAAACAAACATACCTTCAACAGAATTCCAGCAAAACAAATAGGAATACACGTCCCTGGTCCATTACATAATATCTGAAAAATGATGACATAAGCAAGAAATATTAAAATCAATGTACTGAAAGTACTGATACAAGTTGATGGTAATTGTTTTAATGAGGTATAATACACTCAGTACACTGAAAAAATATACATTGTGTACACATGCTTGAAATATATTGCAGGTTAATTTCAATAAAGGGTACCACTGTCATGTTGTAAATTTTGAATTTACTGTCACGATAAAACATCAGCCTTTTCACTGAGAAAATGCATGTTATTTCCAGACTTTCCCTGCAAGAATCACCCAATTTTATTTCAAATAAGAACAATACTGACAATGAAAACATCACAATTTTTTTTTCACATTTTCATAGGTCGATTTTTAAAGTACTTTTAATTCTTTTTTAATTCGGTAAAATTAGGTTTTACAAAAAATTAACTTAAAATCGGGTCAGACATTTGGCCTAACGTGAGTACTGATGGCTTATTTATTATGCAACAGACTACATGGATCAGCCATATGATTATAAAATCGATATTAAATTTCTATGCTACAGGGCAGTATTGTACCCTTACACTATACATGTACTTCCCATCAGTAGCCTTAAATCTCTAGGTCAATATGTGTGTATGTAAAAATATTTTCCAACTTCAAAGACTTCCATGAGTTTCTCATTAGTTAAATCACATGAATGAGGAATGACGCAACTTCTATGTCCAACTTCACAGCCAGATCTAGCCTATACACAGTAAGGGAAACTTGACCAAAAGTCATTAGCATATTAATCGAGCACAAGAATTGTTAACAGTCCAGTCAATCACTTTTAATGTCAATTCTATCATAAGAGTATAATGGTAAAAAATGATTGAAAAGTAACATTCTAAAGCAAATTTATGATATCTTAAAATTCATAAAGGATGCCAAACTAACCTTTAATTGCATATATTTCAACAAGTCTTGAAGACCTATATTTTTCAGGGAATTGTTACTATATTTTCGTCATTTAAAAAAGCAAAAATATATATGAATAAAAGTGTGATTTGGAAATTTCTATCTTGAAGTTGAGTTTATGTTGCTGAAATGCACATACATGTGTAATTTTGCATCAATATAATGTGTTATTAAATCCATATTGCAAAATGTGCTTTGACTCATTCCCAATATACAACTTAGCATAACATAACTGAGTTGATGTTCCATCAACTCATAAAAAAGACCTGCATATAATGCTCATTTAAAATGTTCTTACCCAACATAAACCTATAAATTTCAAAGTTTTTTTTATCTTATGTTTCTTTGTTTCAAGGTAACTGCCTAACATCATGTGAACTCAGCAAGGATCAGAATAAAAAGTTTTCACATAGAGATATTTACTATAAAAGTATTGCTAGGGGCGTATCCAGGATCTTTTGAATGGGGGAGGTGAGAATTTTTAGTAACTGATTTTGTTATAAAATATTAACGCAACAATCAATCAATAGCTAGCTCTCTCTCTTCCTCTCTTTTTTGAATTTTTCATTGGGGGTGCAACCCCTGCACACAAACACCCCTTGAGTCCACCAATGATTGCATTTAAATACATGCATATGGATGAAAAATCTTTTTCAAATACAAACATAAGGAATTTTCCAATCTGTTATCATTCTACAAATTAGCAGCAAATCAGGCAGCAATCAAAATGGCTTTGTTACTTTGTATGTAATATGTTTTGGATAAGCCTAACTAACAATACATGTACTATAATCACTTCTACCAACCACATCAGGATTCAGTGTGAAGACTATTGGAATTGATGACATTATTGCACGTATTGTTGTCAGTACAGTAGACACCCAAGACTGCTTCACCTCTCGACTACGGGGAATTTTGTGTATTGTATACTGTAAAAGAGTACAAAGTACAAATTGAATCAAATTAAATGTTTTAAAATTAAATCAAAAGTTTTAATTCAAGTCAAGATATCTACTAATAATCACAAAAAAAGCAGTGGTATGCATATAATAATTGATAAATACTGTATTATATCAATGTTGATTTTACTGTACCTGTGTTTTACATTCATATTGTGTTTTGCCTAATTAAACTTACTCTGAACAAGTGCATCATAGTCGGTTAACAAAACTGTGTGCTTTTGACATTATTTAAGAACAAGCAATGAAACAAGATTCCCCTACAAGTTTCCATACATCACAAACCAATAAAATAATGTGAAACAAATACATGTAGAGTGCATAAGAATATTCTTTTAAAAATGTTTCATACGTATATTTTCCAAGAGGAATGTGTACATGTACATTGTGTAGTTAAACATTATTTCCAGGAAAAATTCATTCTTGACATAATTTGTTACATGTACAGTGCTAACATTCAACATATTTTTATACTTTTTCATAATTTTCTTGTTTTTATCATAAATTTAGATACATAATTTTTAAAGTGTAATGGTTAAATCACAGGTAGGTCCCATACATAAAGTGTCTTGATCGTTTCACATACATGGATGTTGTTTTAGTCCATTAAGCAGTCAGGGAAGCTAAGATATAAATACACTTACTTTTAAATCATCTTTGTTGTTATCTTCCTTTGTCATTTCAAACTGGTGAACTTTCTCTTCACTGATATAATCTGTTGCAGCGACTACATAGTAGCGAGGAGAATATTTCTTACTTAAACCACTCATCAAAGTTAAAATTTCTTTAGTATGGCCACCTAGAAAAGAATCCAGTTCATACATTTGTATTATTTAATGGAAAAATATTCAATATCATAGTAAATTATTTTGCTTTTTAAGTCTATAATGATATACTGCAATAATTATGATTTGGCTTACTGGTATTTTTGCCATATTGATGGACATTTCTGTAAAACTAAAAAGTCAAGTTGTTTATGACTGACCAATAGTTTTGTGAAACCCTTTTTACAATAGAATAGAACACCTTTCTTTTATAGTTACATAATCAACAATCAAGAGAAACTCAAATTGTAGTTTACTGTAGAGGCATTGTGGTTTGAAGAATGTCTTTTTACCCACTAAGAAAAAATGATACAATGTATATAATTATTACACCTGACTACCACCTCTCTAGAAATATCCCCAAACACAGCTAGCATGTATTACAGGACACAAAATATATACATGTATTGTATACCATGTATATACATGTACATGTATACAGTCAATCATTTGGAATTTATGAGAGGTCTCTTAGCTTAGTCACATTGTAACTGGGTTCTCTCACCATTAAAACAGGTTGCTGCCATGTAACTGAAAAATTTTGAGTGTGGTGTAAAACGCCATTTGAATTTATTCTTTTGAAAGACATTAACATCACACATGTATGATCACAAATATTTCATACCTTGTTGATATTGCAATCAGTAGCTTTATATTAATATCTGTGGAAACACGGAGTAAAATCAAAGAATTTTATATGGGACATATATTTCTGATTTTCCCAGCGTTTCCACAGAAATTAGCTTTATATCATCTCTAAACATATACTCAACAAAAAAAGAAACCTGACACTGTATTGTTTATCATTTTTCTGGCAACACAGTCAAAATACGGTTTTAAAAGTTGTGATATACATGTGTATTGAAGACTAATGATTTTTGAACACATTAGCATGTCATTGAATTATTACGACTTAGACTCGATATAAACTGACATCATTTTTAGGGTAGGGGTGAAAAAGATATTTTATACGAAGGCAAAATATAAAGTTTCAGGTTTCTTTTTTGACCGAGTATATTATGAATTATTTTTCTTGGATTTGCAACAATTGCACTTTTAAATGCATTGCAATATCCAATTATTTAATGACAATGTTAGAATTTTATTTCCAAAATAATCAATATTAACTAAATAACTATTTCATTAAAATTATAGGATTATAGTCATCTGATCATGATGTCCTATGTTGACATTATAGTCGTTTTAGTGAAACGTACCGGAACCTACAACTACAAGTACTGATGCATTTTTCGTGCGTTTACCGTTCCTCCTAAATAACGTATTCTGCAAGTAATAAACAACAAGTATTAATGTTATCAAAGCAATCAGAGTGACAACAAGTATACTGTTAATTTCCCACATGGTGTGTTTACATCAGACTGGATTGCGGTAGATGCAAAATCCAACACATCATTATTCTCATTTTACTTCTGTTAGAGAATTCAAATACTAGAATAAATTAAAAATTAATAAATGTTTATTTTTAATCAACCAGTGGTTTTTATTTTGCGATGTCGGAAGCCAGAATCTTGTTGATATTTATGGTGTAATATTTTACGACTTCCCAACAGTCAGTCCTGGTTTCTGTTTTCAACGACACAGTTCTAACAAGTAGGCCTAACGTGCTACTCCTCTCATAGATGTTACAAGGGCAAAGGTTGGTTGTATTTACTGTATTTCCCGATGACATTATGTAGATTGTTAATATTCCGACAATTTAACATGCTTTATCATGCACAAGAAGTAGTATGGATCTGAATGTATTAAAAGAGATATTGTATCAGTTACAATCAGGGCGAAAATCAATGTCAAAATAGCTAAGAAATGACGGATATAGTCGAACGCTCTTAGTTTTAGTCCTCTATAAACTCATCTGTTGAAGTTAAATAACCGATACCATTCAAACGTATAAGGTACCATCGTTTCCTCTATCCGATGTTTGTTTTTAAATAGCTATTTAGTCTCTATTTATGTGGATCAAGTTTTCATTTTGTTCTGATTAAGACCCCCAGACCAAGGACATGTTATGTAGAGTTACCCCCCTTTGACTAAATAAAGCCCTTTGACATTTTTAAAATATTCGGGTGATACTAAAGTGGATGGTTATACATTGTCTTCTGACTGAGTTATTATCATACATATCATCAATTGACTCTCAATTTAGTTTATTTGGGAGACTTTTACTGTGTGTCCTATATATTCTCCCAGCAAACCCAGAATTTTTTTTTTAAGTTTACATCAAAGAAACCATCAAATTATCAATACAATTTCTATTTTACTTACAGAAGGTCATAATTGTAATCAATTCTGCATTCAGATATGAAGGACACTTCAATTCTCGAGATCCTAGTTAAACCCTTTTTAAAGACATTCTGACCTCGATTATTCAATTTATTGGTAATGGCAGTGGCCATCAATTGTTGTTGTTGATTTTCATCGGAACTATTATTTTTATCGGGGTGTGTAAATCTCATCATTTGTAAGTCACCATAGAAACTGGATTGAAAATACTGGTAAAATGCCCCTGCACATAAATCAGATAAATGGAATCATCCCTTGACTATGCACACAAGAACGTTATTTGTAAACATCTGGTTTCATTTCCAAGAAAGATAATAAATAGAATTTAGGAATTCACGATTATTTAAGATTTACTGTGTGTTGAAATGTATTCAATAGGGGTAAGAATTTATGACTCTGGTTATGTTTAATGAATTTATGGATAAAGTTCCCAAACAACAACATTTTTACGAAATATTTACAAAAAGCCACTATCCAAAGTTGCTGGGACACAGTACACAATGTAGTTCTACAAAAATTAATACATGTATGAACTAAGTCTAAGGCATTGCCTTTAAGTCATTGTTGCATCATAATGTAACATTAAATTCATCAAGTTAGGAAAACCAAAGGAGTAAAGATATGTAGGCTAATAATAGAATTGTGAAAACTTTAAGATATAAGCAGAAGGACAGACCCTTTTTAATTATATATGATGGCACAAGTTGCATAACCACCCTTCACATTTTTATACAGGAATGCTTTAACAGTTATTGTCATGATTTCTAAATATGAATGATTGTGTACTGACACAGGAAAGCCTATGTCTGATATTAAAATCTGGTGCCACAAAGGTATGCTTCTGTATATGTGAATTGACACTGTACTTCTGTTTTTAGTTATGCAGACACATCTTTTGAAAATGGTTCTTGTTGCTTATACAACAATAGTTCAGATAAATGAAATATTAAAGAAATTGTGCATGTATTTAGAAAACATGTGACGTGGACCATCAAATTTAACTTGAAGTACTTGACACAAACCACTCTGTATTTAAATAGGTCACAGCAATCCCAGATGTATATATTTGTTTGTATTTGCAGAGATAGTATTCCTATGTAAACAGTTTTAAATTCTGTTGTTGATATTTTTCAGTTCACCACATACATGTTATCATCAGATGAGATAAAAGGTTGTTACCACCTCACAACACATTGACAGAACATAAAGTTGATTACAATTTTACAATTTATACAATTTATCCATTTGTAGGTCAGTCCAGAGGTTGCATTAAAGTTCAGTCACTTTTGTTCATAACTGTACCTGTACAAGTGGTACATATATTATAAATGTATATTTATTTATGAGTAGGTCATAGGTCATTGGCTGATATGTACTTGATCATTTTAAGGGAAAACAATTAAATTACTTTAATATTTTCATTTTACATTATTTGATGTAAGTATTTTCTTATTTTCAATTTAGCATGATTGTATATAAATTCTTTCAAGCCATTTGGCACTTTAAAGAAACCTCAGTGCAGTGGCATCAGACTATAGAATAGGTCAGAATGTGTGGCAAGTCATGTATAGCTGATGACATCTCCATTAATATATATGTTGTAAGTGAGAAATTCTTGGTGGGATATGAAACAAAAATAAAGCCAACAAACAAAATCCTGTTGTTAATTAGTCTCCCACTATTTTTACGAGTTGATATTTCATCAACTCAGTATTGTTATCGTAAGTGGATTTCTGGGATCAAGTCAAAGCACATTTTGCAGTATGGGTTAATAACACGTTATATTGGCGGGAAATTACACATATGTAAAAATTCGCTGAAAAATATAGGTCTTGAAGACTTGTCTAAGTATATGCTATAAAAAGTCAGTCGGTCATCATTTATGAGTTTTAAGATATTTTAAATTTACTTTTAAACGGTGTTACTTTTCAATTATTGCTTAACATCATACACTTGTGACAAAATTGACGTTAAAAGTGATTAACCGATTTTTTTGCAATTCTTGCACACAATTTATATGCAAATGAGTTTGTGGTCCAGTTGCATATATTGGCATCTCACTACAAAGTTGGACATTAGAAGTCCATGTGATCTTAACTGACGAGAAACTCCCAGCAGTGTTTGAAGTCGGAAAATGTTTTACATATACACATATTGGCCTAGAGATTTAAGTGCTTCTGAGGGAAAGTACAGTGTAAGGGTACAGTACTGTGACATAACTGTCACATTGAAAATTGAATATCTATGCAACAATGTATACAAGCACAAGGCTTTATAATCATATTGCTGATCTGTGTTCATGTAATTTGCTATAACAGCATAATAAATACATCATCAGTACACACATGTGATATAAATGGTAAAGGATATGAAAAAATGTGATGTGTCATGGTCAGTGATTGCACTTATTTTGAAATAAAATTGCATGATGCAAGCAGATTTTTTATAATTTTTTAACTCTAAAATAACTTGCTGCATTTCCTCAGTAAAAAGTCTGATATCCTTTATTGAAATCAACCTGCAATATCTTTTAAACACATGTACATGTAGCCTAATCAATGTATATACATGTATTTCAGTATTGTTTGTATTATAACAGCCACTGACATACAGTTATTATATAATATGTCTTTGATTATAACAATTAGATCTACCAACAACTCGTATCAGTACTTTGATTTTTTTTTGGGGGGGGGGGGGGACTATAGTTTTGTGTTGTGTCCAGCTGTCCATCTGTCCTTTGTGTTGTCCGAGTCGTATCTTCCTCATTTCTGCAGATACATTGTAAGCTCATAATTGGTGCAATTATCTCATTGAAAAGACCAAGTGTCACATTCAAAAGTTACAAATGTATGCTCCTATCACCCTTTAAGATTGAGTCCCTTTGTTGATTTCATTTGTTTGGACAATATATAAATTATTTCTTCACCTAAGCTCCCCATATTTAATGTAGGTACCGGTATACATCTTAAGAAGACGGAGTGTTGTTGCACTCCTGCCAAAGTTTTTTTTAGTTATTCCTCTTTGTTGAATTTATTTGTCCGAGCCATATCTAAGTTATCTTTTCACATACATTTGGTGAATGTATACTTCTTCAGTAGATACAGTGTCTCTACATAAATAGTACACCTACCACCCTTATAATATCTAGAGTTATTTCCTTTTCTTGAAATTATTTGTCTGGGTCATATCTTCCTCATTTCCTCAACTAGGCTCCATATATTTTACACAAATATGCATCTTTTAAGAAGAGTGTCACATAGAAATTGCACTTTCACTGTCCCTATTTTGAGAGTTATTCCCCTTTGTTGAATTGATTTGTCTGAACCATATCTTCCTCGTTTCTTTAACCAGTTTCCCGATTTGGTGCAGATATACATTATAAGTAGACAGATTGTTGCATACAATTACAAAATTGCACTCCTACCACTCTATTTTGATTTTACTTGTATATGAAATATTGATGTTACGGGGATTTTCCTAGGCCATTTTCAGGTCCGGTTGCAGGACCCATTCCAATGCAGAAATGGCTTGTATTTTCCAAAAAAATATACAAAAAATCTCAATTTGGAATTTCAGAAATAGAGACTAAAGTATTTTCAGACATATGTGTCAAATTAAACTTTTCTGTTAAAATGTTTTTATTTTTTCCCAATTTTCGAACCTTGAACATAGAATTTTGGACATAGGAAAGTCCCTGTGTTACGAAAAGATTTTGAAATGTGCTATATAAAACCAGATTCCATTTCAAAAGACTTCATACCCTCTCTCATATTTCTCATAATCAAATAAGGCTGAATATACAAAAATGTAGATGTACTGTCTGTACAGATACCTACTAATTGATTTACCCTATACTGGGTTTATAACATTACACATGGTTTGGTGTTCTGTGTATTGATTCAGAGAAACATGTATTAAGTTGCGTAACTAAAAAATGTGAAATGAAATAAAAATTAATCAAGATGGAATAAAAAAGGAAAGGCATAAAAGAAAAAGTGAATGGAATGAATAAAATTTTAAAAAGTCTTTACCTTAAAGACACATTTGGGCTGGTCTATGTCATTAATTTTCTGTAGAGTCCATTATTGTCAGGGGTACATGGGTTAAACACAGTCCATTAACATCATGTATTTCTTTTAGCTTCTTGCAGTTCACAATAATTATTACGGTATGAAAAAGTATATCATATATTTTATATTGCATACATTAGTCATTACTCAATTTCTTTACATTATATATTTGTATATTTTATTGTTGTATACATCCCACCAAGAATTTTTCACTTAAATGGAGATGTCATCAGCTTTAGGTAAAGTGCCACAAATTTTTACCTTTGCCACAGACTGATGCCAATACATTGAGGTTTCTTCATATTTGTAAGAGTAAGGGTATACGTTAAGCAGTACATGTACATGCATGTTTGTAGGAATTAAGATGTGTCTGTAGGGCACAGGTATTACTTTGTAGGTGTCTGTAGGATACAGATATTTTTTTCTACATGTAGGTGTCTGTAGGATACAGATACATATATATTATGTTCTAGGCTTCTGTAGGATACATATATTTCTTTCTAGGCGTGTCTGTAGGACTTGGATACAGATATTACTTTTAGGTGTCTGTAGGATACAGATATTACTTTCTAGGTGTTTTTATGATACAGATATTACTTTGTAGGTGTGTCTGTAGGACAAGGACAAGATATTACAGGTATGATACTTTTTTTAGGTGTCTGTAGGATACAGATATTACTTTCTAGGTTTTTCTATGATACAGATATTACTTTGTAGGTGTGTCTGTAGGACAAGGATACAGGTATTACTTTTAGGTGTCTGTAGGATACAGATATTACTTTCTAGGTTTTTTTATGATACAGATATTACTTTGTAGGTGTGTCTGTAGGACAAGGATACAGGTATTACTTTTAGGTGTCTGTAGGATACAGATATTACTTTCTAGGTTTTGCTATGATACAGATATTACTTTGTAGGTGTGTCTGTAGGACAAGGATACAGGTATTACTTTCTAGGTGTCTCTAGGATACAGATACCAGTGTTACTTTCTAGGTGTGTCTGTAGGACTAGGATACAGATATTATTTTCTAGGTGTCTGTAGGATACAGATATTACTTTCTAGGTGTCTGTAGGATACAGATATTACTTTCTAGGTGTGTCTTTAGAACTAGGATACAGGTATTACTTTCTAGGCATGTCTGTAGGATACAGGTAATTTCTATGTGTGATTGTAGGATACAGATATTACTTTCTAGGTGGGTCTTTAGGACTAGGATACAGGTATTACTTTCTAGGTATGTCTGTAGGATACAGTTAATTACTTTCTATGTGTGATTGTAGGATACAGGGAATTTTCGAGGTGTATCTGTCAGATACAGGTATTACTTTCAATGTGTCTGTAGGATTATAGATATTACTTGCTAAGTGTGTCTGTAGGATGTAGTTTTTTCTTTCTTGGTGCCTATAGGACTACGATGCAGGTATTACCTTCTAGGTGTGTCTAGCTCTGTAGGATACAGGTTATTACTTTCTAGGTATGTCTATAGGATACAGGTATTACTTTCTTGGTGTGTCTGTAGGATACAGGAATTGCTTTCTAGGTGTTTTATAAAAGATACAAGTATTACTTTCTTGGTGTGTCATTAGAATACAGGTATTACTTTCTAGATGTCTTAAGGATACAGGTATTACTTTCTAGGTGTCTGTAGGATATGGGTAATTACTTTGTAGGTGTGTCTAGGATACAGGTATAACTTTCTAGGTTTCTTTAGGATACAGGTAATTACTTTCTTGGTGTGTCTGTAGGATGTAGGTATTAATTTCTTGATGTGTCTGCAGGATACAGGTATTTTTTCTAGGTTCCTGTAGGATACAATTGTTACTTTCTAGGTGTGTCATAAGGATACAGGTATTATGTTTTAGGGTTTGTCTACTACTAGGATGCAGGTAATACTTTCTAGGTGTGTCTGTTAGATACAGGTATTACTTTGTAGATGTGTCTATAGGATACACATATTACTTTGTAGGTGTATGTAGGATACAGGTATCACTTTCTAGGTGTGTCTGTTAGATACAGGTATTACTTTGTAGATGTGTCTATAGGATACACATATTACTTTGTAGGTGTATGTAGGATACAGGTATCACTTTCTAGGTGTGTCTGTTAGATACAGGTATTACTTTGTAGGTGTGTCTATAGGATACACATATTACTTTATAGGTGTATGTAGGATACAGGTATTACTTTGTAGGTGTGTCTGTAGGATACAGGTATTACTTTGTAGGTGTGTCTGTAGGATACAGGTATTACTTTGTAGGTGTGTCTGTAGGATACAGGTATTACTTTGTAGGTGTGTCTGTAGGATACAGGTATTACTTTGTAGGTGTGTGTCTGTAGGATACACATGTTACTTTGTAGGTGTGTCTGTAGGATACAGGTATTACTTTGTAGGTGTGTCTGTAGGATACAGGTATTACTTTGTAGGTGTGTCTGTAGGATACAGGTATTACTTTGTAGGTGTGTCTATAGGATACAGGTATTACTTTGTAGGTGTGTCTGTAGGATACAGGTATTACTTTGTAGGTGTGTCTGTAGGATACACATGTTACTTTGTAGGTGTATGTAGGATACAGGTATTACTTTGTAGGTGTGTCTGTAGGATACAGGTATTACTTTGTAGGTGTGTCTGTAGGATACAGGTATTACTTTGTAGGTGTGTCTATAGGATACACATATTACTTTGTAGGTGTATGTAGGATACAGGTATTACTTTGTAGGTGTGTCTGTAGGATACAGGTATTACTTTGTAGGTGTGTCTGTAGGATATAGGTATTACTTTGTAGGTGTGTCTGTAGGAACTAGGATATAGGTATTACTTTGTAGGTGTGTCTGTAGGATGTAGGTATTACTTTGTAGGTGTGTCTGTAGTATACAGGTATTATTTTTTCTAGCACCAAGTCTGTAAGATGTGCAGGTACAAATGTTTTACCTTTGTTTATTGTCTGATGATACATTGCATTATCACTAAGAATTTGTTTTACCACAAAAGATATTAGTTTGAGTCACAACAAATTAATACAATGTACTTACAGCATGTTTTACTTAACTTAGATTTCCTTTACTTGACAAAAAAGATTTTCTGTTGTTATTTACCAAATTTCAGACAATAATTATTTGTAAACATACATGTAGCTCTGTAGTAAAGTGACAGGTGAATAAACTAGGGTATGTTTTATCAAGATGAAACTAAGTAATACATACATTAAACACAGTGGATACCCCAATGCTGTTACTATAAATGTGGAAATTTACACCTAGGGGTAATTTTACTAAATAAGTGATGAATAGTTTTTTGTGTAAATTACCCCCCACATACCAGTCCAAAGCTTTGCTAAGAACCAACGTTTAATGCAGACTGATCTCAGTATGATATACTGAACATCGTGTAAAATACACCCACAGGTATAGTTTGTATTAAAAAATCTCTAAATTAACAACATGTGGAAATATCTAAATTTACAGTATTGTGTTTAGGAGGATGTGTGCTTGATCCAGTGTGAATAGAAACATCAGCTGTAAAAGCTTTAACTACTTGGGGAATTCAAATTTAGGTGTTGATTTTGGTCGAGCACTATTATCCTGGCTTAAAGTCCTTAGATAGATCCTGGATATCATGATTTATATTGCTTTTAAATCAATAAATCTATTGTTTATCAGTCATAAAAATTAAACAAGTTTAGCACCTTATCTATTTGACTTACATATCTTGTTTGTAAAAAGGAAATCATTAAATGAGTGATACTTATTATCAGCAACGCATCTGAGACGGTGATATCTCAACCTGGCACACTATATAAACATATATAGACATAATTATATAAACATATATATATATATATATATACCGGACATCACCAGTATATATACTCAACATCAATATTTATGATCAATTTACATATCTTACACATTACTGTTGGGTTTGTTAAGAATGACAGCAAACGATTAAGTTGAATAGTTCATTCACAGGTAGGTCTATTTTCATGTCTGTTTGTGTATTTCCTTACAAATTTTATACTTACAGATTGAGCATATAGATTGGATATCAATGATCAATTACTTTGAGATATAGCTATATATGTATTGGCCTGCAGTACTTTAAGTGATATATAAAATAATAACAATTCTTCAAATATACATGTACATGTATGGCTACTAACAAAAAATAATTATTAGTTTGATATGTCCCACTATTCATGTCTAGATGTGGGTTGGAAGATTTGTAATACTTTACCATGCAATATTGTGTAGTGTGCCTTTTTAGTTTTAGCAGTATGGTACAATAAATTTCTGTTTTATTTATAAATTTGAAGCTTTTAAGGTCCATACATGTAGTAGACTCACAGTTTTATAGAGAAACTATACATGTAGACTTGTCATACATACATTTGTATATATGTACCGGTATATGTTATGTACATGTAGATGCGTCATACATACATTTGTATATATGTACCGGTATATGTTATGTACATGTAGATGTAGATGCGTCATATATACATTTGTATACATATTTGTACCGGTGTACCGGTATATGTTATGTACATGTAGATGCGTCATACATACATTTGTATATATGTACCGGTATATGTTATGTACATGTAGATGCGTCATACATACATTTGTATATATGTACCGGTATATGTTATGTACATGTAGATGCGTCATACATACATTTGTATATATGTACCGGTATATGTTATGTACATGTAGATGCGTCATACATACATTTGTATATATGTACCGGTATATGTTATGTACATGTAGATGCGTCATTCATACATTTGTATATATGTATACCATTTGTATATATGTTATGTACATGTAGATGCGTCATTCATACATTTGTATATATGTACCGGTATATGTTATGTACATGTAGATGCGTCATACATACATTTGTATATATGTACCGGTATATGTTATGTACATGTAGATGCGTCATACATACATTTGTATATATGTACCGGTATATGTTATGTACATGTAGATGCGTCATACATACATTTGTATATATGTACCGGTATATGTTATGTACATGTAGATGCGTCATACATACATTTGTATATATGTACCGGTATATGTTATGTACATGTAGATGCGTCATACATACATTTGTATATATGTACCGGTATATGTTATGTACATGTAGATGCGTCATACATACATTTGTGTATATATGTACCGGTATATGTTATGTACATGTAGACTTGTCATACATACATTTGTATATATGTACCGGTATATGTTATGTACATGTAGACTTGTCATACATACATTTGTATATATGTACCGGTATATGTTATGTACATGTAGACTTGTCATACATACATTTGTATATATTTGTATATATGTACCGGTATATGTTATGTACATGTAGACTTGTCATACATACATTTGTATATACATGTATGTACCGGTATATGTTATGTACATGTAGACTTGTCATACATACATTTGTATATATGTACCGGTATATGTTATGTACATGTAGACTTGTCATTCATACATTTGTATATATGTACCGGTATATGTTATGTACATGTAGATGCATCATACATACATTTGTATATATGTACCGGTATATGTTATGTACATGTATGACACATATATATCAAATTAATCCAAATAACCAAATCCAGCTATAACAAGGTTTAGATATATCTCCCTTCCACCCTGTTATAAGTGGAGTTGACTGTACATGTATATGCTTTAATTCCAAAGTACATGTACTGACCAACTTGGATATCCATGGAAAATATTAATGTGTATTCCTCAATTAATGTACAGATCTACATTGTAAAAAAAATGAAGACTCAAAGTAAACTTACAGGTCAATATATATATACATACAATGTTCATCAAGGGATTAGAATATTTTTGTATCATGTACATATACATGTAGTTAACACTCAAACATATTACCTGTGCAGGTATAATGCATGTAAGCAAGTTACCGTCATAAATCTGACAGTTTGTTCTATAATACCTGAGGTGAACAATTGTATGGGGTTTTAATTAGTTTTGTGTAAGTTAAATTGAAGTAATAAGTATAAAGCCAGAATTTAACTATGCAGACTGTTATTTAAAGGTCTATGCAAGTATTGAATTAAATTAAAGATAATAACATTTATACTACGTACACATGTATCTACGGTAGGCCTATACATGGTACAATGTATTTGCATAAAAAAAAATCCTTTACAAGTGTTTTTGTTACAAAATCACATGACATATGCTTTTTGTTACATAATCAATTGTTCAGAGCTTTGGTTTATACATAACATTTTATTCCTGGATATTTCAGTCTGTGATGAAATAAGAAGTACCCGAGAGATGGCTAAGCTAGAGTCACAGGAGTTTGATGGTAGCTATATACCATGGGCTGTTGCTTCTTTTATTGTGTGTCTCATCCTGTTCAAGATCAACTGTAAGATTGTGGCACTGATGTATCCACAGGTCAACAAGTTCACAACTGTCCAATCAATAGAGTTAAGCACAAGGTAATGCATTGCATCTTGATTTATAAACATTGTACATTGGAACCTCACTATTAAGACCATCAACTAACAGACTCAAAGTGGTCTGATTAGTGGGGTGTTACAGTGGAACCTCACTATTAAGACCATCTAACTAACAGACTCATAGTGGTCTGATTAATGAGGTGTCACATTAGAACCTCACTATTAAGACAACCTAACTAACAGACTTATAGTGGCCTGATTAGTGAGGTGTTACATTGGAACCTCACTATGAAAACCATCCAACTAACAGACTCATAATGGTCTGATTAGTGAGGTGTTACATTAGAACCTCACTATTAAGACCACCTAACTAACAGACTCAAAGTGGTCTGAATAGTGAGGTGTTACATTGGAACCTCACTATTAAGACTACCTAACTAACAGACTTATAGTGGCCTGATTAGTGAGGTGTTACAGTGGAACATCACTATTAAGACCATCTAACTAACAGACTCATAGTGGTCTGATTAGTGAGGTGTTACAGTGGAACCTCACTATTAAGACTACCTAAGTAACAGACTCAAAGTGGTCTGATTAGTGAGGTGTTACATTAGAACCTCACTATTAAGACTACCTAACTAACAGACTTATAGTGGCCTGATTAGTGAGGTGTTACATTGGAACCTCACTATTAAGACTACCTAACTAACAGACTTATAGTGGCCTGATTAGTGAGGCCATTGGAACCTCACTATTAAGACCATCAACTAACAGACTCATAGTGGTCTGATTAGTGTGTTACAGTGGAACCTCACTATGGAAACCATTTACTAGACTCATAGTGGCCTGATTAGTGAGGTGTTACATTAGAACCTCACTATTAAGACTACCTAACTAACAGACTTATAGTGGCCTGATTAGTGAGGTGTTACATTGGAACCTCACTATTAAGACTACCTAACTAACAGACTTATAGTGGCCTGATTAGTGAGGCATTACATTGGAACCTCACTATTAAGACCATCAACTAACAGACTCAAAGTGGTCTGATTAGTGGGGTGTTACAGTGGGGTCACTATGAAAACAGTGGAATAGACTCATAGTGGCCTGATTAATGAGGTGTTACATTAGAACCTCACTATTAAGACTACCTAATTAACAGACTTATAGTGGCCTGATTAGTGAGGTGTTACATTGGAACCTCATCATTAAGATCACCTAAGTAACAGACTCAAAGTGGTCTGATTAATGAGGTGTTACATTGGAACCTCACTATTAAGACCACCTATGTAACAGACTCATAGTGGTCTGATTAGTGAGGTGTTACATTGGAACCTCACTATTAAGATCACTGAACTAACAGACTCATAGTGGTCTGATTAGTGAGGTGTTACATTGGAACCTCACTATGAAAACCATCTTACTAACAGACTCATAGTGGCCTGATTAGTGAGGTGTTACATTAGAACCTCACTATTAAGACTACCTAACTAACAGAGTTATAGTGGCCTGATTAGTGAGGTGTTACATTGGAACCTCACTATTAAGACCATCAACTAACAGACTTATAGTGGCCTGATTAGTGAGGCATTACATTGGAACCTCACTATTAAGACCATCAACTAACAGACTCAAAGTGGTCTGATTAGTGGGGTGTTACAGTGGAACCTCACTATGAAAACCATCTAACTAACAGACTCATAGTGGCCTGATTAGTGAGGTGTTACATTGGAACCTCACTATTAAGATCACTGAACTAACAGACTCATAGTGGTCTGATTAGTGAGGTGTTACATTGGAACCTCACTATGAAAACCATCTTACTAACAGACTCATAGTGGTCTGATTAGTGAGGTGTTACATTAGAACCTCACTATTAAGACTACCTAACTAACAGACTTATAGTGGCCTGATTAGTGAGGTGTTACATTGGAACCTCACTATTAAGACTACCTAACTAACAGACTTATAGTGGCCTGATTAGGCATTACATTGGAACCTCACTATTAAGACCATCAACTAACAGACTCAAAGTGGTCTGATTAGTGGGGTGTTACAGTGGAACCTCACTATGAAAACCATCTAACTAACAGACTCATAGTGGCCTGATTAATGAGGTGTTACATTAGAACCTCACCATTAAGACTACCTAACTAACAGACTTATAGTGGCCTGATTAGTGAGGTGTTACATTGGAACCTCACTATGAAAACCATCTAACTAACAGACTCATAGTGGTCTGATTAGTTAGGTGTTACATTGGAACCTCACTATTAAAACTACCTAACTAACAGACTTATAGTGGCCTGATTAGTGAGGTGTTACATTGGAACCTCACTATGAAAACCATCTAACTAACAGACTCATTGTGGTCTGATTAGTGAGGTGTTACATTGGAACCTCACTATTAAGACTACCTAACTAACAGACTTATAGTGGCCTGATTAGTGAGGCATTACATTGGAACCTCACTATTAAGACCATCAACTAACAGACTCAAAGTGGTCTGATTAGTGGGGTGTTACAGTGGAACCTCACTATGAAAACCATCTAACTAACAGACTCATAGTGGCCTGATTAATGCGGTGTTACATTAGAACCTCACCATTAAGACTACCTAACTAACAGACTTATAGTGGCCTGATTAGTGAGGTGTTACATTGGAACCTCACTATGAAAACCATCTAACTAACAGACTTATAGTGGCCTGATTAGTGAGGTGTTACATTGGAACCTCACTATGAAAACCATCTAACTAACAGACTCATTGTGGTCTGATTAGTGAGGTGTTACATTGGAACCTCACTATTAAAACCACCTAACTAACAGACTCAAAGTGGTCTGATTAGTGAGTTGTTACAATGGAACCTCACTATTAAGACTACCTAACTAACAGACTTATAGTGGCCTGATTAGTGAGGTTTTACATTTGAACCTCACTATTAAGTCCATCTAACTAACAGACTCATAGTGGTCTGATTAGTGAGATGCTACAGTGGAATCTCACTATTAAGACTACCTAAGTAACAGACTCAAAGTGGTCTGATTAGTGGGGTGTTACATTGGAACCTCACTATGAAAACCATCTAACTAACAGACTCATAGTGGCCTGATTAGTGAGGTGTTACATTAGAACCTCACTATTAAGACCACCTAACTAACAGAGTTATAGTGTTCTGATTAGTGAGGTGTTACATTGGAACCTCACTATTAAGACTACCTAACTAACAGACTTATAGTGGCCTGATTAGTGAGGTGTTACATTGGAACCTCACTATTAAGACCATCTAACTAACAGACTCATAGTGGTCTGATTAGTGAGGTGTTACATTGGAACCTCATCATTAAGATCACCTAAGTAACAGACTCAAAGTGGTCTGATTAATGAGGTGTTACATTGGAACCTCACTATTAAGACCACCTATGTAACAGACTCATAGTGGTCTGATTAGTGAGGTGTTACATTGGAACCTCACTATTAAGATCACTGAACTAACAGACTCATAGTGGTCTGATAAGTGAGGCATTACATTGGAACCTCACTATTAACACCATCCTAACTAAGAGACTCAAAGTGGTCTGATTAGTGAGATTATTCCCAAGGTGAGAGTCTGGGGTCATTTTACATTTACATGTATTAAGAGACTGAACACTTATGAGATAAATGTGAGGTGGTCTTTATATAAGGTTTCACTGTAAAGGAATATTTCTAAATTTGACATTGTTATACAAACTGTACATGTATACATGTAATACAGTTCTTAGTATTATTTTAGTACATATGTGTTATGTAATATCAAGAAGTGAAGCGTGAAGCTTGTTTCAACATACATGTACAATGTACATGTAAACAATTGAACTTGGCTGTCAAGGCTAATAGCCTCACTAATACATGTATTGTAAAAAGAGGAACTTGGCAAAGAATTCTCTCATGGGAGACCAGATCATTAAAGATGTTTCTGTCTTTGCATTTATTATTTAACAGGCTATTGATCTTTAGATAATTGTCGCTATAATTACAGTAATGGGATCTCTCTATCACAAAATCAGTCATTTATAATTTATTTATTTAAAAGATTCATTCTCAAGATTCTGATTGCATTGCTATTTTTTTTTCCTTAATTTCAGAGTTACTTCATCAGTACATGCATGTATTGTCACTGCAATGTGCTCGTATGTACTTTTGTTTGATGAAGAAGTTGCTACAGATCCAATTTGGTAAGATTCATAAGATTAATTTTCAGCATGGCACTATAAACATATCTACTGGTACTGATGTGTATTTAAATTAGGGCTGTCATAGTTTAGCGCTCGTAGGGGGTATATACTTATCTTGAATTCACACAATTAATTTCATTAGTTTTGTCGTGTATAAAGAATGACAGGATGGAGAAATTATAGTGCTGCCCTTGAATAAGCATAATGACTTGAGCGCGAAATGCTCTAATATTCCAATACCACTAAAATAAGTACACGTACAGTAATTTGTTTTCTTTTTGTTTTCATTCCTTTCCTTTTATACCATTTGAAGATGAAAATGATATTACTTGTCAGTGATTCTTTAAAGGGGAATTAGCTATGTTTTTATGCCCGCAGCCTGAAATGTCCACCAAGGCATCTAGTGTTTTTAGATTGTCTGTGTTTGTCTGTCTGTGTGTCCGTCTGTGCATCCGTCCGTAATTCCGTCCTGCTTACATATAAAGTGCAATATTTCAAGTTTGGATTGTGATACAGTAACCAAACTTAGACTGTAAGTTCATCTAAGGGTTATGCTCACTTCATTTACATCACATGCCGCTGGGGTGGGGTCAAAATGTAGGACATTGCAATATTTTGCCAGCATAGAAGTTTATTGGGACTGGGTACAATTGTGTTTCACAAACACATCTTGTTTAAAAAAAGTTCTTTCCCTCTTTGGTCAGATTGTGAAACAAAATCCGGCTTATGAAATGGCGAGGTCCGTCTGTCAGTCTGCGTCAACAATTTGGTTTAGCTCTTGTGTTTAGGTCCATTCTGGGAAGACCATAGATGATATCTTTTTGAAACTTCATGTGTAGATAGACCTTGATAAGAACTATCCATCACAACCTTTGTTTTTGAATTTTGGAAGTGGATCAAAGTGATAATGGGGGGGGGGGGGGGTGTATTGTCTGCACCAACAATTTGGTTTATATCTTGTGTTTAGGTCAATTGTGGGAATACTGTAGATAATATCTCTTTGAAATTTCACATGTAGATAGACCTTGATGAGAATTATCTATCACAATCTTTTTTTTTTAATTTTGGAGGTGGATCAAAGTATAATGGGGGTGGATTGTCTTCGTCAACAATTTGGTTTAGATTTTGTGTTAAGGTCCATTGTGGGAATACAATAGATGATATCTCTTTGAAACTTCACATGTAGATAGACCTTGATAAGAACTATCCATCACAACCTTTACTTTTGAATTTTGGAGGTGGATCAAGGTAATAATGGGGGTGCATTGTCTGTGTCAACACTTTGGTAGACAATATCTCTTTAAAACTTCACATATAGACAGACCCTGTTATGGATTATCCATCATAATCTTTGTTTTTGAATTTTGGAGGTGGATCAAAGAAGTAATGAGAGGTGGAGATTGGGTTTACATATGTACTATGGGAACCTCTAGAGAATTTTTTTATTTTATCATAACTTTAAAATAGTACATTTTAATACAGTTTAACAATATATTTACTTTTTTAATTTTGAAGGGGGATCAAAGTATTTATGTGCCCCAATACCTTAAGTCTGATTATCTATTTCTGTCAAGGCCTTGCAATCTGGCCATACTGCCTTTAGCGGTTTCTTGTTACTAATTAGATTGATATACAATAACAAAAACAAAAGAGATATATAAACTATAGAGATATATATATTTTGTGAAAATTGTTTGAGAAAAACAGTTTGGCAATTATTCACTTGCAATTGATTAATTCTACCTTGCTATTTGTATATGCATACCCTACTGTACCTGGCTTATTTTCACAAAATGCATTTGTATACTAGTGGAAAAAAAGTTAAATAAAAACATAAAAAGTATTCTTTGATTGCTCTCTGTTCTTAAAGGCATAGTTTACTGTACTAAACACATGTTTGAGTACTCAGTTTGTTAAATATCATGTTTGATTCACTTTGATGGCCACAGCACGCTTTTCTGGAGTTTCGAGCCTAAGGCACACGTGGTTAGTAATCAATTCGAATTTCTTGCAGTCATTGACAGTATTCAATGTATTAAAACAGAAAAACATTGGTTTTTTGGAATACAGTTTTGATTAAGAGATGCCGCGCATGATTGAAAATGATCATTTGCATGTTACTGGAATGTTGGAAGCTGGGATGTCTCAAAGCAACGTGGCAAGGCAGTTTGGAGTTCATATTAAATGCTTTATGGAGACGATGTCAGCAAAATGGCAATGTTCAGGACTGCCCACGATCAGGATGCCTACGTGTGACATCACGTCAGCAAGATATGTATATAAGGACATCACATTTGCGTTATCTATTCCAATCATCATCTTTGACCTCTAAATGCATCCCTGGACATCGACATACCACAAGGAACAGATTGTGAGAGGACAATTCCCCATGCATTTCTTCATAACCTGATTCGTTCAATGTGTCATAGGTGTGAAGAATGCATCGGTGCAAATGGCGGTCATACATGCTGTTAAACTTGTGAAACTTTCATGCACCCCCTTACTTTCAGTGGCTGTTCGTATCATGGACATAATCTGCGATTTGATGTTTGAATTGAAAGACAATGCATTAAATATTTTTATACATAATGTAACATAATATTTTGTATGAATATATAATGTTGTATTACTTAACTACACAGTTTTTTTTTTTCGCTAGTGCATGTATATATATATGAATATAAGATATTTTTATGCCAGTGTATAGCTCTAATTTGTTATTGTATATCAAGTTCAAGTAGTGAATGTAAAAAAAAAATCAAAATAATTTTTGGGGAGTTAACATACCTTTAAGCTATTTCAAACATACATGTATGTATCTTTAGTTTTAATGATTTTGTGTGATGAGGCTGATTGTTAAATGTGTGTGAAGTACAGAACCTGAGATTTACATATGTCAGGGAAGTCAAGTACCCAGTACTCTAAAATTGTCTTAAATGATAAATTTTGAACCTTTCTTTTACAGGACAGATAGCGCATTAGTCAGGACCAGTTGTGCTATTGTTGCAGGGTACATGCTATCAGGTAAATGTTAACCTTTGTATGCTTAAACATCCTAATTCTAGGAGGTTTATGTTGTCCTCACTGCTTTCCTTTCTGTGTTACACGTATATCACTATGCTTTGTAATTGCTCATCAAGGGCTGGAACTTACATTTTAGGTCACCTCCGCCAAAGGCCCAGGGTAACCTATTGTTATCATCTTTTTTCTGTCATCATGCATCATCCGTCTTGCCTTGTTAACTTTTAGACGTTTTTTATTTTTTTTATTTCTTCTTAAGAACCAGTGGGCCAAATCCACCATCCCTCTTGCCTTGTTAACTTTTAAACATTTTTAGCTTACCTGAGCCAAAGGCTCAAGTGAGCTATTGTGATTACTCCCCGTACAGCGTCTGTCAATAAACTTTTCATATTTTCGACTTCTTCTCTGAAACCACAGATGGGATATTGACGAAACTTGACAAAATATACTTGTTGTACAATAACAAATAAGAGCTATACACAGGTATAAAACATCTTATATTACTATATACATTGTATTTTATAAAAAAGAAATATACAGATCAAGTGTGGTATTCATATACAAATGGTAAGGTTAAGTTCATCAATTACAATTGGAAAAGTGCCAAACCTGAATTTCAAAGGTCAAATTCTTAGACACCTTAATAAACAGTAAATATGAGGGGTTTTTAGCTCACCTGGCAGGGAGGGCCAAGTGAGCTCTTGCTATGGCCAAATCTCTTCATCGTCTGTTTACTTTTGCGTTTAAACATCTTCTTCTCAAGAACCAGTGGGCCAACTTTAACCAAACTTGGAATATAGCATCCCCATGTGAAGCCGCATATAGTTTACAAATGGAAAAGGGATACAACTAATAGGGGCCATAAAAGGGGCCAAAAAGTACCAAAACTTGGTACATCTTTAAAAATCTTCTTTTCATGAACCAATGATCAGTTTAGTTTCAATTTTGTATGCATGATTGTTAAGTCTGTCTGTAAACCAGCCACTAGGGGGCGCTTCAGTAACACAGTGTATATTGGTATTACAAATTGTTTAATAACTCAAAACTGATCGACTATTTGTATACAAAGATATATAAGAAAGTTGTTAAGAATTATCTGAGGATCATTTTGACAAAATTTCAAGGTCATGGGGTCAAAGGCCAAGGTCACAGGCACCTAACTAAATGGGAAATATAAGTTGTTTTTTTTTTTGTAAAATTTTCAACATTTTTGAATACTTCTCCAGAACCATTGGACCAATTTAAACCAAAGTCGACAGGAAGTATAACCATGTAAAGCCACTTAAAGATTGCGGATGAAAAGGGGCTAGGACCAAAAATGGCTGCCATAGCTAAATATATAACGAATGAGTCAGCAGATATTTTTTATTTAATATATGTATCTCAAAAATTATTAAAGCTAGAAAAAAAAATTCCTTAAAATCAGCAGCTTGCAAAAATCTACAAATATTTCATTTGATGGAAATTGTCAAGTCAACCCTTATGTGAGTTATTTCCCCTTTTTGTGAATTATTCATGTTTTTGGATGTTTTTTGACATTATCTTGAAAAGTATAATAGGTAGAGTAAAGTAAAAGAAGCAAAAATGTTTAGCATACAAAGATCTACAATAAAGTCAATAAGGTCGAAAGTGTCAGATCACCCCTTATGGGAGTTATTTCCCCTTTTAAATGGATTTTTCATGTTTTGGGATGTTTTTGAGATTAACTTGAAAAGTGTAATAGCTATAGCAAAAATGAAATAAGCAAAATTGTTCAGCATGCAAAGATCTACAAAAAAGTCATTGAATAGAAATTGTCAAATCACCCCTTATGGGAGTTATTTACTCTTTTAAGTGGATTTTTCATGTTTTGGGATGCTTTTGAGATTATCTTGAAAAGTATAATAGCTATAGTGTTTTTTGACATTATCCAGTGATCACAACAAAGATCTTCAAAAAATGTTTGTGCTGAATCAGAAATTGTGAAGGTGATCCTTGTGAAAGTTATTTCCCCTTTAAAATGAATTTGGCATGTTTTCGACTGTTTTTTGCACATTACATGTATCTTGAAAGATCTATAAAAATGTTGGCAAGGCAAGTCTAGCCTTATGCAAGTTAATTTTCCTTTCAATTAATTTTTCATGCTTTTGGTTGCTTTTCAGCATATTGTCAATTAAATACATTTCACTCAGGTGATTATTAAGGCCCAATGAGTCTACAGTTTTTCATGTTTATGTTTTTATCTTTCACACATTTTTTTGTTTTCTGCAATGTCAACCAATTTTGCCAGGTGAGTGACTTAAGCCCCCATGGGCCTCTTGTTTTTGGTCAAATGTTAGGCAAAATATTTTTTATTTATATTATGTGCATGTATATGGAGATATCACCAGTTAACTGTGAAATAAAATAGTAAAACAAAACAAACACACCAAAGTAAATTGAATTTTAATGAAGTAAAAATTATCAAAAGTAAAGCATTGACTTAAGTATGTTTAGTGAATACCCAAAGACAATACACAAAGGCACACAGTGTACAAGATGTTGGATTTTTAACCTCGAGATAAATGTAGATACATTTTCTTGCGTTCATATTTACCTTTGTTATCATAAGTAATGAATATTTTATCTTTTTACAGACACAGTTTTGATTGCCATATACTTCGAGGAAATAGGAGAAACATTTTATCTATTCCATCACTTTGCTTCAATGTATGCATATTATTTTGTGATGGTGCGTATTTTTGTGTCTTGTCTTATTTTTTATAATTATTTCATACAAGAAGTACTTGTAATTTTCTCATCTGCTTACAAATATATACAGGTAATCACTTTTTGTCATACCATCATTTGATTTCCTTTCTGGCATGGCTGGAGATGGAGAGCAAATACAGTTAAACTTGCATTATAAACCACATCTGTATAAAGGGCACTTGTCTATAACAGTTGCTTTTGCCTGTTCCATTCAATGGTCTTTATAGACAAGTTTGATTGTAAATATAACTGTTGATAATGGTAATTTACAGTTTCATTTCATATGGCTGATGTCAGTTTAGAACATCTATAGTCCTTGGACTGTCGTGATTACATCTTAATTTCTGTATCATATTATATCTCATATCTTATATTCTGAATTATCCTAGAACTAAGAAAATTACATCTTTGCTCCTTGAAGAAACATTCTTTTCACTGCTGTATGTCAACTTGTTATCTTGATGATATAGGCCGACTACCATGTAGAAACTAAAATTGATCTGTGCATGTCACCAGATAAAGGCAGTCTCTGGACTTTGACACATGAGACTTGAGCTGTAGGATACATTTAGAGTGTAGTATTTTGCTGTATGATAAAAGTGTAGTACTGAACTTTAAGCTCAAGAATGCTCCACACCATCTGTTGAGTTAACTTTTTATTGTTTTTACTACTTTACCTAGCGTAATAGTCTGATTCCAATCAATGTTACCATTGATCCATTCCCCACGTCAAATATTGATCTTTTGGGGGAACAAATTTTTTTGATACTAGAAAAACTTATGATAAAAGATAACTGAAATCCTTTGAAGGGTCACCTTTAAAGGTCAAGATTATGAGCTTCTACTTATTGTTTATGTAAAAATGCATAAACAGAACTAATTTGTTATAAAATTATATTGCAAAATCCACATTTATGATTTATACAAATGATTCAAGAAGATTCTTTATATTCAGTAAATAAACAAGAAAATACAAAAATTCAAAACATAATGATTAATTTATTGAAATAAGGAATGAATATTATA
This sequence comes from Atrina japonica, assembly GCA_030159075.1. Lineage (NCBI taxonomy): Eukaryota > Metazoa > Mollusca > Bivalvia > Pterioida > Pinnidae > Atrina > Atrina japonica. The sequence goes on from BROG01000095.1 coordinate 74,513, forward strand.
AATAAATTTATAATATTATATCTGAAAGTAATTGATATATCGACGTTACAAATAAACTTAAAAGAAGGATGATTAGAATTACAGCAATTATTGTTTTTGTACTTTTGTCAAATAATACTTCATGTATTTTACATTTTATCTGTATCTTTTAATTGTTTCAGTCATATGGTGTTGTTCCATGGTTTGCCAACTTTAGATTGCTGGCAGAATTTTCCACACCTTTTGTGAATAAGAGGTTTGTATACTGCATAAATGACATTTTATTTATAGTCAATTAATTTATGCATTCTTAAAGTTGTGTATATGTATATATATATATATATATTAAGAACATGTAGTTATATATACATCCTTTGTTAATGTTGTATTGTGATTGACTAAACATGCTATAATATACAGAAATATGTTGCTTGTATCGTGCCTGTATGAAGTCTTTGGTTTCATACCTTACAGGGCGAGAAAAATGTACTTGTCCACTTGTTGGGGACAAGAAGTTAGGATTGGGCACACATCCCTAGACGAGTCATTTTTCATTTAGATCTATAACATCTTAATTTTTAGGCTCTTAAACTTTCCATGAACATGACGCTTTTCCTTTACTACTGCCATTTTAAGTAATTATAAGTACCAAATCGGAGAAATAGTTAGTCTTAATGGTTCCATAAAAAATAATAAAAAATTGGGACAAGCTGAAGCTGCCTAATGACAAGTGGTTTTCAAAATCACTTGTCCCATAAGGCGAGTGATTTCAGTTTTTTTTTCTCACCTGATTCATGGAGAGCTGAGTTGTTCACAATAGACCTTTTTCATGATAATTGCATTCCTTCTTATATCACCTGTGCTCAAACATTTCAGAGTGGTATCAAGACATTTGGCACCCAACAGAAATCATACCCAATGAAATACAAATTATACAAAGGGAACAATATGTATTTCATTTGGTGCTATGGGTACAAAATGTCTTGGGCACGAAATGTCTTGGAAGTGTTTGTCCAAGATTAGTTATACTGTAGTTATAATGAAAGGGTCTGTATTTTATTTTTATATTAAACAGATTTTTGTCCTTTTGTTTTGCAGATGGCTGTTTGATGCACTAGGATGGAAGAAGACAGAACCTCCAGTTTTTACAAATGGAATCTTGATGACAACAGCATTTTTTGTGTTTCGAATATTAGCTATGGGACCATTTTGGTATAAAGTGTACACAGTTTATGGAACAGAGGACTTTGTGAAAACTGGTCACATACAGTATGTACTGCTGATTACTTGTATTGTTTTAGACATTATCAATGTGCACTGGTTTAATCGCATGTTGAAAGGGGTAAGAAAAGTTTTGACTGCAATGGTTCAAAACTCAAATGACACTTCCAAAGTTCAGTAGCAAACATTGTGATATATGCAGTTGAGGTTTTGTTGAAGATAAATGTTGTTGGATACTTGTAATTAGTTTTTTTATCCATCAATGTGAAAACTATTATTTCATAGATTTTGTTTTTCATTCAACAGTTTTTATTCATTTTATCTTCAATAACTTTAACTTTTGAGTTGATGTATTCTAATAATAAGTTAGATTTTTTTACTATTTATGAATAAACATCCCACCATGTCAGCCAAAAAGTAAAAAAAATGTATAATTCAGAGATTTTTAAATATATTTTGAAATACCCTGATTTTCCAAATTAAAGAATCAAGTTGCCCTTGGAGTTTTAATGGTGCTTGTTCACTTATTACATGTAATAACATTTTGTTTTGGTAAATTTGAAATTACTTGATTTGTTGAATAAGTCTATATGGACTAAATATGATTTGATTTTGCATGAGATTTCTTAGGTTATAAAGTAATTCACAAAGCATTTAAGATCTTATAGATGTAGCTCTTTTATTTTTTCGCCTCATGTAGCAATTTGTTTTTGCAATGAATGATATTAAGTTATGAAAGAAAAATATTTAATGATGAAAAAATTATGAGTGTATGTGGAACAGCACCTCCAGTATATTTTATTTCAAATTATGAAATACTAAATATAGCTCAATATATATTGTGATAATTGTTGATAGAAATTTGGGATAGAAAGAATAAATCAAAATGTTGCAAATTAAAGAAAGTAAAAACGTTTAGGTAAGTAGTTGTCTTAATAATATATATATCAAATTAAGCTTTCTGTCATATGAGTGTTACCAGAAAGTTACCTGAAATTGAAAAAATGATAGCTCACATCTGTTTTTGTTAGCTGTGTGATGATTATTTTATCTTTTAACCAACATGATTACACAATTTCCCATTGTATGATATGATGCAATAATATTGTGTATTTTGTGTGTTTGTAGCTGACTTTCAGTGTAAAATAACCTTTCAAAATTGGTGTTCAGTTGACTAGCATTGTTTTTTTTTTCCACCGTAAGTGAAGATTGCAGATAAATGTGTTAAACAGAGTGTTCTTACCATTTCACTGAAGCTCTGGATTATTCTGGTTCATCACTCAATGATTATAGGTCACCTTAGTAAAAGGTTCAGATTGACCTGTTACTATTGTCTTTGGTCTGTCGTTGTCCGTTGTGCCTTGTTAACTTTTAGACATTTTTGACTTCTTCTGCAGAAGTAATTTACTGGTTTTAACAAAACTTGGCAGGAAGTATCCCCATGTGAAGCCAAAGTTTGCGACTTAAAAGGGGCTAGTTAAACTATGCTTTTAAATTTAGATCTTTGTTCTGGAACATTCCAGTTAATTATATAAAGACTTTATCAAATATGCTATTTAGCAATATTCCAGAGACTGTCTTGTAGATCAGTGACAATGTTTTGTCTCCTTTATAAATTGTATACAGATAAAACGAATTAGTGTCAGTCATATCCCTGTAAGATTTTGACATTCACTGTTATTTCATTTGATGGGCAATAACATAAGTTTCTAAAAAAAGCTTTGAATATATATATGCAGCGCTATTAAGACCACCTAATAGACTGACTCAAAGTGGTCTGATTAATGAGGTGGTCTCTTGTGTGAGGTTCTGCACTTATTAAATATTTATCAAAAGACTGAAAACTTGTGCTCTGATTTGCGAGGTGGTCTCCTACTTGAGATGGTCTTTAGGCGAGGTTGAAATTAAGATAAAATTATGTAAATTAATCATAATAGAATTTTTGTAGATGTAGCAGCTTGAATGAGTTTATTTTGCAATGTAGTCTTAACCTGAATTATCAGTTTTATGGATTTTGTTTTGTAATGTTTATGTGTGGTATGTATGTATTTTTGTTAGTGTTAGTGTTGTTTTCATTGATCTTTTTGTAGTTCCAATTTTATGAATTCTAGCAGCCTTTTATTTCATTTGAAAACTATTCACCAGAATTTTACTGAAGCTACTCTCATCATTATTGAATTGTAACCTTTGAAACTTCTTAAGATTTCTATGAAGAATTTGAAAAGATTACTTTGTTCATATTGCTATAGTATATTGGGTTCTCTTCTCCTCCATTAAAAACTGGCTGCCACCAAATAACTGAAAAAATGTAAAACTTCATTTAAACAAACGAAAAAAGATAAAACTTTTCATACTTAAATGTTAAAAATGATGTTTCATATGTTCCTTCTCATATACATATTTTCATTTTAGTCAGCATTGGAAATGTTGATATATATATATATATATATATAGTAGCAATCTATATATGTTTTTGGAAACTAATCAAGACAGTTAAGTTTCCACCATTTTATCACTTTTTATGTTGTTTTCCCTTGACAGAACTGTAAATGTTTACAAATAAATACTCTAAAGAAAGACATTTTAAACTAAAATGATTGGTTTTACAATGACACCAATACATAAATATTGCGATAGTTAGAATATTGTCAACATTACTGTAACATTCCAGTTTGCTTGTAGCGGATCTCACATCTTATCTTACAGGCCGAAAAAGGTTTAAAATCATTCTTTAGGTAAAATATCACTAATTACCATTCAAAAGACTTGGCATGCTCCTGGGGCCCATTTTATCAAGAAGGCAAAAGTCTCAAGTTATTTGATCTAAAAACAAAATTTAAGACACTTTTGTAAATGCTACCCTAAAGTAAAAATTTTTAAGGTATATTTGTTTTGTTTTTTTTTCAAATGAGATCTTGATAGTTTATAAATACTTTTGCCCGCTACATTTCCAAAGATAAATTATGACACATACAAAATATCTCAGGTCTATCCACTGCCTCTGGGTAGCCTTAAAGACCTGATATCATTAGGTTGTAGGAGAACTCTTCTTAATCTTTGTAAAATGGTTGCAAGTCTGAAGAGTGGTCCTGAGACCAAATCTAAGACTTGTAAACAGGGCCCCAGATTAGAATATAGCTGTTTTCAAATCAGTCATGAAAAGTCCAGTCTTTTCCTGGACCCTTCACATGCAGATATTTATACTACATGACAAATGTATGTCTAACAAAATATATATATGAAATTAGGCAAATGTGTTCATTATAGAAATTGCTGACAGTCTTCAAAACTAGCCATTGCCAAAATAGCACTCCACATACACACAGATGCACATATACATATATACAAACATGCATACATTATTGGCTAAGCAGTAATTTAAGGTCCATGAATCATGGTATAGAATATGTGATTATATGTTAGTCTCACAGTCTAGACATTTTGTCATAGAAATTATATTACAAGTTAGAAGTCAGTTGAGAATTCCAAAATTTTGTATTATATAAAATATATAGATAAATAAGTGGTGTTATCAGCAAGTATTTCCTTGCTTTATATAATATAAATCCTAAAATTGTTACGTTAATCATTTTATTGTGGAAAATATACATTAAATTTATATTTGATAATTATGTGATCAATATTACATATCCTACTGTTAATTCCAGTGATATCATGTGATAAAATGTATACTATTTAAAATATTTTTCAATGGCACAAAGTATGATATTTTTCTCTTGCTCATACTTTTGGAGTTTTCTTATGAACGTTTGTAAATTCAAAATCTTCTTTGTCAACCTGTTATTTTATATTAAATATCAGAAGCATCAAAGAATTTCTTGTGTTTTAGATAATGTACTGGTAATTACTGTTCCATTCTAAAAATACAAGTTGGTGTCTGGATTAGACAATATTACATCCATTTACAATGCATCCAAAATAACGTGATAAATCTGTGTCATGTTTAAAAATATGTCAATGTTTAATTTAATTGTAAGTATGTACAGATTTTAAAACTTTTTACAGAGCAGTGTGATTGTATTTGAATATAGATATTAAATATGTGCAAGCAGATGTCAAAAACTGCAACAGTTTTGGAACAATAATGTTTTTGAATCACCAATAAGGCAGTCAATTCAGTTCTGGTCTCGCCATTAAAACATTTCAAACTTCATTTCGAATGTAAAGTACAAAAGTATATGATTATTGAAATTTGTTTTTACAACGATTTTGTATCAGCCAAACAGGGCCAAAATTATCTTAACATATGATATTTTTATAACACTGTATAAATCCAGTGACAGTTTGAAACAGTGTAAATATAAATCAATTTACAAAAAGCATACAGGTGATTGGGAGGTGCTGCCTGTTTAATTTTATTACAGGTAATTATGTCCCGAGGACCATTGTCTTTCTTTGTTTTTTGAGTGAAGGAATAATGTCCCATATTGTTTTAATCTTTTTTCATGTTTTACTTATGTAAACAAGAAATGGTATTGTTTTTAGTATTTTTGTAACATACTTTTATTAATAAAACCTACAAATAAAATGCACAGTGATAATTAATGGAAGACTGCTTTTGAATATTATTGGTACCATTACATGTACTAAAACAATTATTTCTTGTCTCCTCATTTAAATGTCTCTATATTTTATTTTTTATCTTTTCTTTGCCTGTAACATTAGTCTCACTACATAACTTATTGATTTATCAACACACTTGTTTAACTACAGCCAAGACTGCTCAAGTGACTCTCTGTATATAAAGACTCCCTGTCTTATGTGACTGTATCTTATGTGACCCAACATTATTTCCTATATATTAACTGATCTGTATTAAGTGACTCCCTGTCTTATGTGACCAAAATCTTCAAGTCCCTTTGACAGTCACTTAAGACAGTCTCTGCTGTATATTGAAAGGTATGATTTTCTATTTTTTGTTTGTTTCATTGTTATCAATTTGAAACTTTATTATGTCACGTAGATTACAATTCTTAATTTTTCTCAGAAATTATAATGACAGTCTAGAGGGATGGTTGATAAAAAAAATCTGTAATCTACTTAAAAGTAATCAAAATGTATCACACACACATTTTGTCCATCTATTTGTGTACATGAATGTAGTTATCATCATTTTCTATATAATTGATTTGTATTATATTTCTGGGCCCAACACTTTTAAACTTGAGAATTTACTCAAGGCTGAGAATATTCTCAACTTTGCTTGATCAGCCAATCAGATAGACTGAAGTAATTCTAAAATTTTATGGTGCCAGGCCCAGATCTAAAGGAATTGTAAGTGATTGGGATGTAGCTCCTCAGACGGGTGTGAACTTAAATTTGTCATCTCAACATTTAAACCATTTTAATCAAATAAAAAAAAAATATAATATTGTTTTTGAAACATTCCCAGTGTTTTACTTCCATTGGTCGCCATATTTGTTCAGTTTTCTGAATAGAAACAAGCCCCCACAACCGATATAAAAGGCCAGTTTGCAAAATCGAACGTCATTGTCTAACTACAGTCACACAGAACAAACGTGTGAAGTAATGAAGTTTGAGTATAACTCGCCTGCATGTCGCGAAAATAAATATTGATATCAGCAAAGTTCATTTACTCTATCTCGATATAGAGCCGACTAATATACAGTTCACAAGCATGTAATTAAACAGTTTAAACATGAGAATATCAAACATAATTCCAAACTCCCCATGAGAAAATCGTAAAACTATAAACAAACAGGAGCTCAAGACCATCTGTATGAATGGCCTCACCTCCGAAATAATGGATCAAAGACAAGTCAGGCTAAGGTGAACTCGGAAATATAAATTCGAACATTCGGCTAGTTTTACGGGATCCATTTCGAAAAATTTGATAGCACAGCCAAGTCTCTTATAATGTTTATTTGTTGTCATCTTTGGAAAAATATGAGAAGGGGTACCTTGTCATTGGTCAAGTGTGCGCGACCCAACTGCTCACTTTACAGAGTTCACCAGAATGTGTGACGCTATGTAAACAACATAACGAAAGGGTGCAGATTACTGGTTGGATTTTATTCATTTTTACGTTCAAAGTACATATTATTTTACGGATACTAAAATAATGAATTTAAAACTAATTATTAAATCTTTTTATTACGTGTCTTTTTGAAGTCTTTGATGTAAAGATTAAAGCGGAATTTTTATGATTTGAGTAAAGTGAATGTTTTGATTACATGTCATCTGTCCATTGTTTTGCTTTGGGAGTACAGGTGTGAAATAGCGATCGTTCTGTGGCCTGGCCTTTTATAGCGGAATTGCGAGCCAATTTCTATTGATAACATTTAACAAAAATGTCTGCCTGTGGAATGATAAATTGGGAGTGTTTCAAAAGCATTATAATATTTTTTTTTTCAAATTCAAAACTTGATTAAAAGTTAAGATGACAGCTTTAAGTAATGTATTAACATAATGCATCAGCATAACAAAGTAACTCATATATTTATTATGATTGTTCTGGGGCATTCTTAGCCTCCAAGTCAAAGACTGAGATACATAATTGTTGTTGGTCATCATCACTTGGTGGCCACAACTTTAACTTTCTTTAAATCTTTAGAGCTACACAGAACAGTGTCTTTGTTATCAGCAAAATTAAAGAAAATACTATACTTTTGGAGTATTTATAACTCATTAAAAAGTTTTTTTTCTGATTTTTTATTATCAAATAGACTAGATGTAAGTCATTGATTTCCAGAGTCGGACTTAAACCAAGGTCCTTTATCATTGTATATATAATGTTTTCACCATAGGTCACAATTTGGGGCACTTTATCTAGAACTGGTAACACCTCAATATGGGAGACAAAATTAGGGTGTACAGTGTAATGTAATATAAAAATGTGGAATAAATACAAATTTGGGATATCTATGACTTCCTATTGAAGAAATGCAATAAATCTGTATACGGTATTTTGAATGTCAACACTTATCTTCATGTTATGTTGATGATAAATAATTGATAATGCATATATATATATATATATATATATATATATATATATATATATATATATATATATGTCAAAGTAGGACATTATAATGACCATAATTGTTGTTACACCTTTTTCTGATGATGATGTCTGAATGCTGCTGCTGCTGATGATGATGATGATGATAATGATGATGATGATTATTATTATGATGATGATATTATTATTATGATTATTATTTATTATATTATTATATAGTTTTTAGTTTATTAAAAGGTATTTTATATTATTATTACAAGTTTAACAATTGTAGTCATTCTTAATTTGCGTGTGTCTGTTTGAGGAAAAGGTATTTTATATGGAAGAACACAAGTTAACAATTGTAGTCATTCTTAATTTGCGTGTGTCTGTGTGTGACATTTCACCTGAGTAAGTTAGGTGAGTTCTTTGCAATGTCGTAAACATTTGTTTGTATGTATCTTTTTAAAAATGCAGATAAATCAGTTTCCTCCAAATTGTGGTATGCAATATATTCAAGGTAAAGAGGACATAACTGAGTTCCTGGTCGTTGAACCTTGGGACCCAATGTGAAAGACCAAAATATATAATAGCTAATGCATTCAATAAGAAAGTTCCTTACGCCAAGATATTTGGAATAATACTATAAGCAGTCTGACTGGACATAGAGTTGTAAATTGATAATAAAGTTGAGAAATTCATGCCGTCCAAACAATTCTCTGGATGATGATATGAAAATGACATAAATGAGCTACATACAACTGATTTAAAGTGTATACTCTTTGATATGTTGGAAACATAGAGTATACAAATATAACAAATGAAACATTGTTAGAAGTGTGAAATTCGGGCCCCGAGGTCACCAGATTTACTCAGTACTCAAGCTCAACTAACTTTTAATGATTTTAAGGCAAGACACGCAAAATTTATTCTGTAACTGAATATGTTTGTATATTAATTACATACGATTGTAAATAATGGTGAAAGTTATTGCTCGTTTGAAGAAAACTTCTGAAATATCCAAAATAAAAAGTTTGAGTACGTGCTCAAATTTTGAGTACCGTGATCATCCTATTTATTCAATTTTTTACCTGAAAATTATGAGTGTGATGCAAAAATTTATATGCGAATGATGTAAAATAATAAATAAATAATCTTATTTCACTCAAATTTTGAAGTTTTACAAACAATTATATACTCAAAATAATGAAATAAAAGTTGAGCATGAGTATTGAGTAAAATTGGTGACTTCGGGCCCAGATCTCATGATCAGTAGTTTCAGTGCTTTGACTTAGCTAAAACAAATCTTATATACCCCGATACAAACATTGATGTAAAATATATTACACCTGGACCAAGAAAATTGAATTCATAGCTAAAATATGTCAAGACGTTATGGAACAGAAATAAACTTTGTTCATGGTTTACTTATATTTTGATAACACGAGTGTAAGGTTTACTTATATTTTGATAACACGAGTGTAAGGAATAGTAGAAAATCTTGCCAGCATAACATGTTCACTATTATTTTCATTTAGTATCATTGTCTAACGATACCTTTTATTACATGTTTGTAAATTATATACATGTAAGAGTTGTACTGATTTTAAGTGTTTTTGCTTATTTTGGAAAAAAAAAACTTTACACAATGTGAATTATATATTATCGCCAAATTTTCATTGGACTGCTGTGGCCTAATATTAGCCTTGAGTTTGTTTTACTATAGACATATTCCATTATCTGTATGTTCTGATAAGTTTCAATAACGTTTTAGTCTCCTTAAGTGCGGTGTCTCCAGCAAAATATGTTATTGTACTGTAGATCAGAAGTCGGATGTATTTTTCCTCTGATTAAGTATACACCGGTGACCTAAAGTGGTGTTATGTCTTTGACCCTGGGTCATACTTTTACGGTCAAGGTCACAATGCACCCTTGGACAGAAGTATATATATTTGGTTATGAAGCAACATCTAAGTATTATTATTGTTATTATCAATATTGCTATCAAGTGAAATTTATAATTGATAAATGCTTGACAATGAAAGTTGTTGAAAACACCATAAGCATGCAAGTTAATTAGTGGCGATGTGAATTCTACTTAGTAACATTTAATAACTTTTTCTTCTCACAGCTTGATATTAATTTTATCTTCATGTTGTAAAAGATAATCATGTATCTACTTCCGCTAGTAAAATATATCTCTGTTTATTCAAAATATTTACTGACAAATACAACGATCCATTCTCAGTATTTGATAGACAAAGTTTTGGATTTTATTGACTTTTAAGAACTGTTATCATTCTTATCAAAAATTTTAAAGTTTTTATCCATGTAGTAAAATTATGGTGAATGGCGAATCTGTAGTTGAACTGTGCCAACTGTTGAAATGTATGGATTGCGTGCCGTAAAATAGATACCAAAATGGGTGTAAAACTGAAAATTAGAGAAAAATATTGTCGTTGAGAATATTTAAATGTTTTATGTTACATAATGTCTAAAAGTTAATATATGATGTTGATATGTAATTATGAGAACATCATGTGTCGTTAAAAAGACACCATTTTGTCACTTGTAATCATCATATCAGTGTTAAGTTTGAATTTAATAAAATTGTTTTTACTACGAGAAAAGCTTATTTTTTTCCTTGGTATATTGTAATGTCACTATTAAAAAATCAGTAGACTTATATGTGGTTACGAATGGCACAACTTTGCATGTGAAATGTCTTGGTAATACTGTAATATCTTTCCTTTTTTAGCTCGCTGGGACGAAAGTCTACAGAGCTAATGCCATACCCCCGGCGTCATCATTGTTGTCGTTGGCGTCTGTTGACAAAACTTTAACCTGACCAATATTTTTTAACCACAAAGGGCATGACTTGATATTTCACAGATACTATAGATTCCTTATGACCAAAGTTTTCATTTGGTACCTTGACTTTTGACCTAATGACCTTGGATTTTGTCCTACTTTTCAAAAACTTAAACCTGAACTGAAGGAATCAAAATATGTACCATATATATTATTAACATAAAACCAAAGTTATAATGCTCAAGACGATATCATTTCTGTCAATTAGACTTCATCAGTTGAGCTCTAATTTGAACAGTATGTGTATTTTCTAAAGAGAAAGTGGGATCATACAAGGCCAAATAATATCTCTAAAAGTATAGCCGAAATCTGTCTAAGAGTAACCACTGTAAAAAATGACTATCCTAGGTTTAGAAAATTTTCGAATTTAAATGGCGTCATCAGTACCAAATATTACTTTTTTTATAAGATAAACAACTGGTACCGAAATACCAGGTACTAGGTTTATGTATACCCCCTGGGACTCAAACGGTCCACCAGCAGTGGCAACGACCTAGTGGTTATAAATATTATAAACATAATACCAAAGTTATAATGCTCAAGACGATATCGTTTCTGTCAATTAGACTTCATCAGTTGAGCTCCAATTTGAAAAGTATGTGTATTTTCTAAAGAGAAAGTGGTATCATACAAGGCCAAATGATATCTCTAAAAGTATAGCCGAAATCCGTCTAAGAGTAACCACTGTAAAATAAATGACTATCCTAGCTTTAGGAAATTTTCGAATATCTTAACCTTAAAACATGGCAGCTGTAGGTCAAACACTTTTTTTTTGGAAAATTTACATTTCTGGCGAGCTTTGTAGTCTTCTAACAACTCTTGTTAAAACAATCGAAATTCCATAGTCCGTGTCATAAACTAAATTGCACTTTTAGTTGCGAGTTTCAAAACAAGAACTTTATTTTCTGTATACGTTATTCGCCTGTTTATTTTGTAAATAAGTGCGGGTTTTATGCTTGGAGATCAACAATTACAATTACGTATATATGACATAGGTGGTATCGTAGGAATACCTTCAGTGTGTGTGCGGTCTGTGGACACCGGTTTTTAACCACCGGATTGTTCATAAACTGATAAGAGTGCCACTTTATCCGATTAATATTTTGCTACTCGATGGTTGCCATGTCATCCCTTGATTGACAAGCAACAAGCGGTTTTACCTCGCTTGTCAGCATCTCGTATCCAAATACAGAAATCCAACGTTTGCTCAGCGAATCGATAGATGAACGAGAAGAAACAAACAAGCTATGTAAAAGAGTTGCAAACATAATGTCAATTTCAAGTGGGTCTTAAAACAATTTTCTTTTTCTTTCTATTTCCTTGCAAATCAGAATACTTTCTTTAAGTGTAATCCAGTATCAATATGAATATGTTTTATGGTTGGGTACTGAGTTCCTTCCTTCCATCGATTTCCATCTATCAACAAAGAATCTCTGCTGGTGTATTAATCTCGAGTAATGACCCACCAATTGGAGGATGCCATGGTCCAGGGTCGAAACATCTGGGGAAGGTTGGCACCATCTGATGACACTTGGAACCGATAGACGAGCACTGAGGGGCGAAGCATAAAGCGCTTCGGACATGCAGAAAGTAGAATATCGAATATGCGAAACCAGTGACTGCCAGGAAAGGCTGAGTCGCGACTGGGGAAGACCAGTAACTCTGGAAATACTGGAGACTCTCAGGAACAGATTGGTGATGGGTATCAAAGTCAGCCTCCCTCGGTACAATTTCTGCGAGAGGACACCGAAGGACGGAGAAGTCAGCAATATTCTCAACACTAAGAAAAGATTAGAACGTTGGAAAACCTGGTTTTCAACATAGGGAAGAAACGCTTCGAAACAGAGGAAAGAAGTGCCCAGAGGGAGACCACAACATAGATCCCAAAACAGATGAGAAAGGGAAAAAAGAGAATGCCGCCTGGAACTTGAAAAAAAAACCCAGACATTTAAGCTAGGCATGTGAGTTAGAAAGAACATGGGATATCAAGACTGACAGATGATCAGGGCAGATCTAAAAAGGAGAGTTAAAAGAACAAGGTAAAGTTCGAAAAGGACCCATTCAGCTTCACACATGGCTCTCGAATAAGTGGAGGTTAGGTCGGCTCTATTGTTGTATTGAGGAAATTGAGGCATATATATTTAGACTCTCCGGTCGACAAAAGGGGGAACCATTATGCCCATATCAAAGAACCGTGGAATTTGATTCACCAGTAGTACTTATGAAATTGGAAGAAAACACTTAGATGAAGGTAATGGAAGTGGTGAAGAAATCAAGATCAAGGTCGGCTCCATGGCCGAATGGGTTACCATATGAGGTATATAAGAAGTGTCCGAAGGTGTTGTGTGATGCTATGAAAGTTGTTTCATGTAGTCTGGATGAAGGGCACAGTACCAGTAAGCTAGAGGCAAAGTAGGTGTTTTGTTCCAAAGGAAAAGGAGTCAGTAGTGGTTCAACCACATCAGACCATCCTTATTGAACGTAGAGAGGAACATTTTCTGATCGGTCTTTGCAAGCATAAAACTCAAAATACTTGACAGTTTAATTGTGTATTTGGTCTTAATATTAAACAATATGTTGTCAAGATTCAGCAATTTTGACAAAAAATAAATTCTTTAAATGGATGACTAAACAAACACAAAGACGTCAAAACAATAATGGCCTAATGGTTAATAGTGAAAATTGTATTAAAATTGAATAGGAAATGACTTTCTTATACTTATTAAAATCTTTAAAATGGCCTTAGTGCACTAAGAACGATTGCATGGCTTTTTTTATAAATACTAGTATTTTACATATTCATAGATCTATATAATTGACAATTGTCTCTATGCTTAACCTTTCTCCACCACCGTCATTCTAATGGCAAAAACCTAAAATTTTATTTAATGAATGTGACGAATCTAAGTACATTCTATTGTATGTAAAGAATTATACCTACCTCTATGTATTTATTATTTTATCTTTAGAGAACAGGTCCAAGATACAAAATCGTAACGTTTTATTTCTAGACTTCTTAACGTAACCATTGTTGCGGGAGCTCGTACGGGTTTTTTCCCCCTCCCATTGTCATTGATCTTAAGCATGGGACCCGGGGCGCTCACATAACGAAATTGTGGATTTAACTGTAGACTGGTAAATGAATGCGCACAATCGAGGTGGATAAGGCAAATATTTCTATATCATCCTTGTTTTCTACATTATAATTCCTTGGACATGAAATTCTTGTCATATAACAATAATCATCGTGTCCGCCAAGGTATTTAGACTGTCGCTATATGCACACGTGTGCTCACGAAACCATGACGTAGACGCAGAAGGACACGAACATCTTCAAACGTAGCTAGGAAAGTATATTTATACATTTTAAGCAAGCTCGGGTATTTTATTCATGCAGCGTAGAGGTAATATCATTAACAAACCATCTACCGAAAAGGTTGTGCATAAACTATTACTACTAGCGAAATACCCCGTGGATGGAGTTGAAGTAAAACGTGCGGTTATCTTCCATTTTGATAGACCCCCTCACGTAGTAGGTGATTTTAGGGTAGATGTAAATACCGATATATACTGGAGTGTAGCAAATGCACATAAAATACTGAAATATATCACAAAAATAATGCATGTTATTTTGAGACAATAAAATATTTGTTTACATATGGAATAAAATCAATCTCAAATATTTAATTACATTGTGAAGATATACTTATGTATATGTTACTTGCGTACTATGAACTGTAAAATCATTTATTTTGTGGGTTTTAAATTTACGTGGTTTTTCATTCAAAAACGAATTCGTTGACATTAATTTTCGTTGATTTTGATATATCCTTTTTTCTATCATTCAAGTTTGTTGTTTTGGTTACCCAAGAAAATTATTAATTATTAACAAATTTAATTTTTTGGATTTTACAGTATATGATTTGTTAATGGATTATGTTATTAATTTTTACAACGTTTTCCAGTTTGTTTTACATCAGCTTCGTAGTGATTGAGGAGAAACGTTGGAAATGGGACAACTGGAAGGATTTGAATATGATGGAAGATACGTGTGATATGCATTATGTGCGTGCGTCACAGGGATATTATTGTTTTTTGTTAATGCCAATTTGATGATTCGACTCTTTCCACAAATAAAATCAGTATCTGTAGTCATTTAGTATTTTTATTTATTGAGGAATTGTGTTATAACGCTAAAACTACTAGTAATTTAAATTCCAGCTCCGATGACGTTTTATTGACAGAAACTATCTTCTTGACCATTGGTTTCGGCTTTTTTTTTTTTTACAAAACTATAACTTTGATATTATGTGTATAATATTAACAGTAAGATATTTTTTCAATTTTCACAAGGAAATTGTCTTTATTCTAACAAAAGTATTTATCTTAATCTATAATTATCTAGAAGCATTAACCAGCAAACTGATTAAAGTTTGGATTTGTTTCAGGCTTATTTCCATGTGTCATCTAGCAGTAATCTGCCCAATTTGTATATATGCGCATTTGTATGTGAAAGAATTAGTTATATCCAATATGGTAACTATATAACTACATAGATCACTATACCATACTCTATCACACTTGAACTATGTGATGGTATAAAGCAATATATCTATGGATTGGTCTTCATAAACGGGTTTGTATCATTATATCATGAATTACTATGAAAGTGTAAACAACTTTACATGTAGGTGATAACTGTTTTATTAGATTAAGGTATTCTTGTACAGGAGAACAGTATTGTGCTTTGTAAAAGTAAAAGATGTTTTAGTATTTGATACAGATATGTACTGATAAACTATGTTAAATCTTAATTCATATCATAGAACCTATACAATAGTCTATTTTTTCAGGAGGAATTATTAGAACAGGTACAGCTCACTTTAATTAGATACAAGTACTCAACTATCTACAATTAATTATTTCAGTGCAATCGTAACTGGATATTTACTAGCAGGTATCTATTTATCTATCTATCTATCTATCTATCTATCTATCTATCTATCTATCTATCTCTGTTAATCTATCTGCCTGTCTCAGTTTATTTACCTATTTATATTTACATATTACAGAGTATTATTCGTCAGGATGTTCTTTTTAAATATACAATGTACATGTATTTCAGGACAAATGTTATAAAATATGTAATGTATTACAAAACCTGCTAAGTTTTTTATATGCTTTTAATTTCATAAATTGCTGAATGTTTCAATCAATTTATGAGAAATATTTCTAACAATGATTTTAATATAAGCATTGATTTGACCCCCTCAATCAAAGTATGAAAAAAGTAATAATTTGAATATTACTTATCCAATTTTCATATATATTTCAGATAGTTCCTGTTTATCTTAGGAATGAAGAAAAGTCATCCTGTTTTCCTTATAAATGGACTATTAATGACGCTTGCATTTTTTATTTTCCGAGTCTTGGTTATACCTTTTTATTGGCATAACGTTTGTTCAATATTTGGAACAGAAGAGTTCATCAGACTTGGACACATCCAATATGTTCTTGTCATCTCTTGTTCTATATTAGATTGTTTAAATATCCTCTGGTTTTATCGCATGTGTAAAGGTGGAATTCAGGTGTTGCGTTCAGCGTTTTATAAAAGCTGATAAGTTGATATGTTTCTGAGCTCATATAATCAAACAGTAACATGATTATACAATAATGTATAGATCTAATGGAGTTGTATAGATCTAATGGAGTTTACAAGCATCAATATTTTCATTACATCATAACGATTGTCTTGTTTGTTTGTTTAGACTCAGTGGTGGACTTTTTAAAATTGTTTTGCATTGCCAATTCGTCCTTCCACGACATTTGTTTGAATGTTGTTGGAAGCCACAACCATTTTTCACTCATATGGCAGCGGACAGTTGTTAATGTTTGAGGAGAGAACTGGTTGAACGGGAAAAACACGTCCTTCCGCAAGTTAACTGGCAAACTTTCTCAAAGCTTAGGTTCCAGTGGAGCTCGAACCTTCGCTGACTAGAGGTAAACGATTTCATGGTTTAAAGCGTGATGCTCTTCGGCGTAAGTCACACTCGGTCACGTATAGACTTGTAGTGTCTGACTTTATGATACCACAAACAACATACACACAGGGGGATATCGTCTTTGACAAATAAATGATTGCCAGTAAAAGAACCCCGATTCACGTTTTAGAGAAGTAAGTCAAGAACCAAAGACATCTAACAAGATCTGGATAAGTGGTAGCGCGATTTCAACTCAAGCGGAAGACCGTGGGTCTAATTCCCGGTACCTGACCACGCCTGAAATTAGGTCAGGTCCAGTGTGGTATTTATATACAAATAGTAAAGTTGAGCTAATCAATTACAAGTGAAAAAAAGTAACAAACTTGGGTTTCTATAGCAATTTTCACAAAATATATAGGGATTTAAGAATTATGTCTATGTATATCTATTTTTGTTTTTGTATATCAATCTATGTAGTAAAACTGAATTTACACAGTGTTGTAAATGTTGATATGTTGAAACCGTTACCAAATACGTCGGTTCGTCGTTCAAACTCATTTAATTACCAGATAAACACGACTAAATAAATTAAATAGATTATTGACAGTGTAACTAAGAAACTTTAGTACATGTATTATGATTTAATATTTCCATCTATTTATCTTATCAGATGTTGTTCGAGATCAGGGGATGTCCACGTGTATTACATGATGCGGTTATTACAGTAGTCCATGACAGGTCATCTTATTAATGTATTTCTGTCACGAACTAATTATAAATGTATGGCTGGCAAATTCGTTTAATATTTTCTAAATTGTATATAGCTGTTCTAGGATATGACGTATTATCTACAAAAAGACCGACAAGAAAAAATCATTTGTCATCATTTGTAGGACTATCCGAAAATAACATCTCTAGATATGAAAAAATCCATTCTTGAATTGACAAATCGATGTTAACTGTATGTCTATCGAAAGTTCAGGGACGAGACAATGTTTATGTGAAAATGTAAACTGTGTTTCCTGAATACATCAAAACTGTTACAAGATATGTTTACGTATAGAATATGTACTTAATCGTATTTCTGAATATTTGGAGGTATATAGAGGTATACATCTATACTCTCAAAGATTCTTCCAGCTTTGACCTTAGCCATCTTGAGATACCAAATTGTTACTTGTTACTTTCACTCAAATCTGTTTTTCCTATATATATAAAACTGCATAACAGCATAAACCAATTAGAATAACCTTTTAATGTAGCTATTCGCAGATTAGCTATTAACTGGTATGGTATTTCCACTTTTTGATTTACCAACGTTTTACCAGAAAGTGAGAACATGATAATGTGCTCACTTTTTGGTACATAGATGTATGATGTAAGTTTGGTAATTTCGTATGATTCAATTTTCTGTGGTTGGAATAAATTCAAAAGCTAATTTTTGACATGCTCTTCTTACCTAGATTTACTCCTATCGATTGGAAAGGACGGTCAACTTCGCATAACCCTTTATGACAAACGCGACGATTTCAATTTCCATATCACGAACCTCCCGTTTCTAAGTAGTAATATTCCATCTTCTCCTGCCTATGGCGTTTTCATTTCACCACTTATACGTTATGCTAGGGCATGCTCTTCTTATGAATGTTTTATTCTGAGAGCAAAACGACAACCAATAAACTACTTACACAAGGTTACGTTGTTGAACGCTTGGAGTCGTAGCTTAAGAAGTTGTATGGTCGATACGGGGATATTGTTAAACATTATGAAGTCCCCTCTCAGAAATATTAGATAGTATTCTGGATCACGGCCACAGACAGTGACTCCCTTTCACCAATCGTGCTTTTCACCGAACTCGACCTTATCACCAAGCTTGACCTTTTCACCGAATTTGACCAGAAAGATTTCCATGGAACGTTTACAACGGCTGTGACATGACAGCAGAAGACGCTGTCTCCTGGTCTTATCGCGTTTGGGATTCGCAATTGTTCTTCATATTGAGACCATTTACACATCTAGTTCGTCGTGTTATAATGGACTTGAGTTTTGATTATCGATTGGTACTTCTTCAATTTTATCTTTGACATCTTTCCCAGTTTTGTCATTCTCATTCATTTGAAGTCTCCTCCACTCTTAAGGGGTGTTAAAATAATTTGTAAATTTGAGATTCCCATATTTGTAGATACCAACACAGTTCAGGTGATGAGCGATGTGGCCCATGAGCCTCTTGTTTAAGTATCAAGCCGACACTTGGAAAGAAAGTCTGTTGTACATGGTACCAAGTACTGAGATATATCTTTGGATCAGCACCTTTATACCTTTACACATCCCGAGTTTGGTTATGGTACCTATGTATAACCCCGTTAACTAAAATGTACCTCAGTTATTTCAGTTAGTGACAAATATGTTTTGATTAAATTGGCATTCCACTTAAGTGCAAGACAAACAAATTATTTAAAACATGTCATATTATACATCGGTTAATTTGAAGAAAATACATATGATCCGCCTCATGTCCTGGCCTGACTTTCATTTCTAAGGGTGGTTAAGAGCCGGCCTGGCGCAGTCGGTAGCGCGCTCGACTCTTGATCGTGAGGTCGTGAGTTCGAGTCCAGCCGGCGGCATTTGGTTTCCTGTCTGTCGGATTAGACAGTAAAAACCGTGGCCCCGTGTCACAGTAGGTGTCGGCACGTTAAAGAACCCTCACTGCTCAATGGCCGTAAGTGCCAAGCATAGGCCAAAATTTGAAGCCCTTCACCGGCATTTGGTGACGTCTCCATATGAGTGAAATATTCTTGAGTGGGACGTTAAACAACAATAAACAAACAAACAAAACAAACTAAGGGTGGTTAACTGTGGTATTTATTTTTTTTCCGAAGAAAATTTTGGGGGAGCATATAGTCGGTGTCGTGTCAGTCCGTCCATCTGTCTCTTGGGTAAACCTTTAATCAGAATTTATCAAATTTCACTTAAATTTTCCTTGGGACAGACAAAAGGACAAAGGTCACTCAAGATTATTTCTGAGAGATCAAGGTCAATCAGTCTGTATCCCTAAAATATTTGGAAAGGTCTCAATATCTTAAACCATTCATCAGAATTTAATCGTATATCAAACAAATGATTCTTGAGAAAGGGGCTTTCAAACAAAGATTACTTAAGATCATTTCTGAAAGGTCAAGATCGCACAGCTCAATATTGCGGAAGGCCTCATATTTCTCAAACTATTCATCAGGATTTTATAGTATATCAAAAAATGATTCTTGGAAAAAGGAGTTTCGAACAAAGGTTACTCAATGTCTTTCTGAAAGGTCAAGGTCACACAACATATATCCCTCAAATATTGGGAAAGGCCACATATCTCTTCAATCGTTCATCAGAATTTTATCATATTTCAGGTAAGATTCTTAGGACAGGGACTTTCGTGCCAAGGTCACTCAAGATCATTTCTGAAAGTTCAAGGTCACTCATAACATATCCTTAAAATATTGGAATGACATCGGGGGCATTCATCGGTTTTACTGATATTCTTGTTTGGAAGTAGCAAACTATGTAAACGTACGTGAGTTCCCTATATACGTTTATTATATAGATAAACAAACACCGAAAACGACGTTATTTTGGCAATTAGTGATATAACATGTTGGTGTTGATTCTTAGTGAGTGAGGTTCCATGCGATAGTCAAGACCAATGATCGTTTACAGCGCTTTACAAATTTACGGAAGGTTTTAATCTATCTGAACATGCGTGATTGCTTTGTACGTGGCACTTACAATGGTTAACAGGATGTGAAATTGGAAATACCATTTAAGCGAGATGTAAGATTAAACAATTTATTTTCGTTCATAGTTACTTAAAACGTTACATTATTGGTATTAGTATGTAAAATCATGTATTTGTTCGGTTTTATGTCCATCTTCTTTAATTCTGTGCATTTGAGGTTTGTAATAATTTCAAATCCATTTAGATACATAACATTATCTGTAATGTGTTCAGTAATTTTGAGGTGAATTGGACACTTGGACAAACATAAGTTTTAGGGGAAATCGCTGGTATAAAAATATAAAGATACACCAACTTTATCAATAAAGTGGTGATACTAGTATATCGCGATATTACAATTGCTTACACATTAATTTTGATAATCATCATCTCGGTCAAGTGGAGTGTTGTCAAAGGCAGAAGGCAGCTATAGTAGCATAATTATGTAAGAAGGGTGTCTGCAATTTAATAACACATAATAATATTTTATAATTTACATACTTGCATAAACTATTTATGTTTGTTAAGTGTATATTTAATATTATGTTACAAAAGTTAATGATTTTTAGGAGTAGGCTCCCTTGTTAATAAGGTGACTTGTCATAAATGTAAAACATTAATCTGATATGAACTCGGCTTAGAGTATGTTTGACCGCCTTGCTTTTGTTGTTGTTATCCTTTTCATCAGGTAACATCTTATAGGTGTACATATGACATTAATATGAATTCAACATAGATTTAACCTTCCCTGAGGTATTCATTTTACGAATTATGTATAATTAAGGTAAGTCTTTTGTGTGACTTAACCCGGGCTACCCATTTGCTATCACACGGTAATTCAATACTTTTTAAATCTTAGGGCGAATTAATTGGCTTCGGTTTTGGTTTCTGGTTTTAACATGGTTTGAAATAATGCAGTAAATGACAGGTTTGCGTTTTCAAAATGAATGACATAGTAAAACTTGCAGTGTACTCCTGGTAAAACTTGGTTTAGAGTATATTTTTGCAGTATCTGATCATTCTGATCTTTATCATGTGACACCAAATTATTCACCAGTCCCATTACAGCTGCCTCTTTGTCGCCATCTTTGCATGGTTTGGACTGTATATAAAACAGTGAAATTAACTCTAGAGGTGTTTTTGTCGGTCTCAGAAACTATTTTGAAACGAGTTTGGTGTAATAACTGGTAGGTTTACCAAACTATTTATAGACCAGAACCATTTTATAAGAAATTCATCCTTAGATTTTGTTCAAAAATCGTACATTTTACAAAGTAAATACACATACCAGATTTTGTTATCAATACGTGATTGATAAAATGTCAAAAATCGTATAACATACAAAGTAAACACACATATTAGATTTTGTTAGCAATTCGAGATTGATAAAAATCGTACATTTTACAAAGTAAACACATATTATATTTTGTTATTAATGCGTGGTACATTTTACAAAGTAAACACACATATTAGATTTCGTTATTAATGCGTGATTGATAAAATGTCAAAAATCGTACATTTTGCAAAGTAAACATACATATTTTGGCTACTATGATATTTACAAAAACAATGCTTTGTATGAATAAAAAGATGAACAATTAAATATTGCTATCTATTGTGGCTGATTCGGGACATCGTAATATCGCTTCGTTTTATACAACACGATATTACGATAATACGATACGAAATGACGATATTACGATACGAAATGACAACACTGCGATACGAAATGAAGATATTACGATACGAAATGACGGTACTACGCAACGAAATGACGATATTACGATACGATATGACGATACGAAATGACGATATTTCGATACGATATGACGATACGAAATGACGATATTACGATATGACTATATTACGATATTACGATACGAAATGACGATATTACGAAATGACGATATTACGAAATGACGATATTACCATATGACGATATTACGTAACGAAATGATGATATGACGATATTACGATATGACGATATTACGATATCATGACTACCATGTCTACGCATGCGTTGCTTCAAACCGAGGTTCATCCACCATTTGAAAGGTTGCAGTAAGAAGACACAGAATGGATATTTCAGAAAGACACATTGAATGTTATTAGAATATTTGTGTCAGATATGATAACAGATTAATTTGAATTAAATATTTACGTAAATTATAGTTTTAGTTCATTACTTGAAATACCCCAGATACCGATAGTTAAAATAATAATATTATAAAATGTAATATTGTTTTTGATATTTGAGAAGTTAAGCTATTTTTTTGCAGCACAATTATACACATGACCTTAATAAAAACCTTTGACAGCAAAGAATGCAATAAAGAATAAGATATGTATACATAATTAAAGAATAGCAAACTCTTGCCAGAAATGATTTTATTATTGAATATCTTTTCAAATAATTGTTCATGTATGTGTAGTTGTCACCAGAAGTGCCACATATTTTGACCTATTCTGGGGACTAAAACTGAGGTAGAAAAAGTCACTTTATAGCTCAATTATTACGTACTGAGCCGGATTATAGAAAGAGAACACCACCCTGGGATAGGTCACATTATAACTCAGTTATTACGGACTAGACCGACGTATAGACAAAAGGACACTACCCTGAGGTAGGGCACTATATAGCTTAATTATTACGCACTGAGCCGACTTATACAAAAGGGACTCTGCGCTGGGTTAGGTCACTATATAGCGTAAATATTTAATTCAAATAAATCTGTTATCATATCTGACACAAATATTCTAATAGTATTCTCTTTGTCATATCGTAATAGCGTCATTTCGTATCGTAATATCGTAATATCGCGTTGTATTAAACGAAGCGATATTACGATGTCCCGAATCAGCCACCATAGCTATCAGATGTCTTGATTTATCGGTTCATCATAATGCGTGTTCAGCGAATTATTCTACAGTTTCAAAGTAATTTTACTATTATAAAATATACATGTATGTATACATATAAAACATCTCAGATACCAAAGTATAAATCCTAAGGATGTCCAGGACACGGATACAAATCCGGCAAAAATGGACAAACACAGCCTCTGGAAACCAAAAAAATGGGATCAGGTGTCATGGAGTAGTAAGCATCCCCTGGGCAAGCCGAAATCGTTGTGTTTGTCGTATAGCTTAGTTGCCAATTTCCCGTCTGTGTCTATAGTAAGTAATATGTCTAAGTATGAAGCGTGTGTGCTTGATTCTATTGTATCTTTAATTTCTAGTTCGCTGGGATATATCGCATTGGCATATGTATGAAAATTGTAATTATTAATGTACAAAACGTCGTCGATATATCTAAATGTGAAATTAAAGGACACCGCTAGTTTTTTCTTCTTTTGATTCAGCAGTTTTTGAATGAAGTCTGCTTCGTATGAATATAGATACAGGTCGGCCAATAAAGGGACACAATTGGTTCTCATAGGAATGCCGACAGTTTGTTGAAAGGCAACGTCTCCGAACATTACAATTATATTGTCTATTAGAAATTCCAGCATGTTCTATGTCAACTTCAGTGTATCTATGTGTAGAATCAGAATGGTGTTTAACAGAATAAATTTCATGATAACCAATCACTAGATATTTAAATTTTCGGGTACCACCTTTAGTGAAAAAAATAGTTGTCTATGATGCTAAAAAGCTTCTTTTTTTTTTTGTGGAATAGTTGTGTAAAGAGAAGAGAAGTCGTATGTTTTGATACTTTGAATTTGATAAACATTGTGCGCCTTTAAATTTTCTAAAAGTTGTTTAGAATTTTTAAGTATCCACATCTGATTAACACTGCTACAGGAATAAACAACTCTACAGTATTGCTGACGTTTCTCCTTAACGGCTGTCAATAACTTGGTAAGGAGTAAAGATAAAGGTATGCTTCTTAGTATTATTATTTGTGTAAGTCCTTACAAAACACTATAGAGAACTATAGTTTGTAACTTTAGTTTACCATAGTAACTTTAGTTTACTGTAGTAACTATAGTTTACTTTAGTAAATCGAAGTTTATACTATAGTAAATCAAAGTTTATCCTTTAGTAAATCAAAATGTTTACTATAGTTAATCAAAAGCATCTATAAGTTTAAATCAAAGTGTCAAAGTATTTACTATAATAAACTTTAATTTATTATAGTATTTTTCTAAAAGAAGTTGTACCTGTATCCTTAGCATCTAAACAAGATTATCGATAATGTTATTCTCGGGATTTGTAACATCATGTATCCTAGGTGACTGAGTGTGACCAGAAAAGGTAAGTCAAATGGTGAGGTTACAGAACTAAATATATAAAAATATAATATTGATATGAATGTATTAATGTGTGTTTTAACAATGTGTTTACTTAGTTTAGCATCTTAATACGTAATACATCTTTCTTAATTTTAATATTTACGCTCAGTTATGGTTTCGAATTCGTTAAACATATATTGTACTTTACTTCGTGCACAGATTAAAGTAAAATGTCCCCGTACACTTCTGTATATTTCTTTGTATGCAAGTAATTAGAGTGATATTCGTTTTCTGTTTATTGATACACATATATTGTATTTGTTATATAAGCATCTATATGCACTTTACCTTGCTATCAAATCATTTTCTATATGACATTTCAAAGGTGATATGAAACTAATCGATTCAAGTATAGTAACGTCATAAACATCTATATGGTGAAAGCTAATATAAACGTGTATATATTTTATTATATAATATTACTTGCTGTTATAGACGCACCTAAGAAACCGAGTCATCTATTATATAGGTCTATACTAATCTATACAGGTACTCTACCGTTATATATATATTTCAATATTTTATCGACAAAAACACACATATATGCATGTCTAGACTTAATGTCTCAAACAGATCAATGTTTCCTGTGAGACCCGAGAAAAACGTTATATACAAAGTACACATGTATTTATGTATACTTTTTTAATTTAAGACCAAAATGCATATATGCTTAATGTACTGTTATGAAAATAACTTCCCATACATATTAAGAAAATATGTACAATTCATATCCCAGGAGTATCATTAATTCATTAATTAATAGCAGCGAGTAATAGACAGATCCCTCACGTCAAGTGTCGGCCATTGGTATGTGTAACTTCCACGGTGCACTATCCGATCTATGCACTTGTTTTGTCACCTATGAACTACTTTTATTACGGTGTCCATTATATGTGTTGACGACTGATAACTTTGTCATCCACTTATTGCCTATATCCGTCTTTATCTTATTCATTTGTAATAAACGTGATTTTGTAGGCATAATTATGTGTGTTCCCAACCTGCCATTGCAGTTGACTTTTAATAGAGTAATCTATGAGGTTTATTTATTTTTTATGTCAGCTCTACCCCTAATACAGAAGAAGAATATCGATATTATGGAACTGCTAAAGGAGCTGCATATTTGCCGTTCTTTTTTGCAGCATGTATCCTGTCGTTAATTTCGTTCAATTTCAACACTAAAGTCGTTGCCCATTTGAAATTTTTCGATGCCCCGTTAAGTGAAAGGTAAAAATTTATTTACCTAACATTCTTTGTCGCCAGCTATTCAAAACTTTCCAAACAATTGTGTATTTGTATGATAACTACACTCTTTGTATCGAAGCTCATTTTTAGAGCCGGTGTGGAAATAATTTTTTCAATTTTATAGAAAAATGTGCGTCATTATTCGACGTTTTAGGGGGTCATTATTCGACCGTAGAATAAGTCCCGTGCAAAACCCCCTCAGAAAAATATTGACCCCCAAGAATATGACCCGCACCGACTTGTGTCTCGGGTTATTAATATGTACTCTTTTTATATTATGTACGATTGGGTTCTGAAAGTTCGTAGATATGGCGTGTTGACGCTTATAAATAATACTAGTATGCAAGGCGTTATTTTCAAAACTCATTTGATTCTGAGTCATAAAAAAAAAAGGACATGAGTTCGAAACAGATACCACTTATGCGTTGGACTTATCGGAGTTATATACATTTATAATATTGTGTATTTTTAGACCCATACACGTCCGTGGACAAGCCGATCCGGTCTTTACGTCGCATTGGGTCATACCGTCGTAGATGACTACACTTGTGTCTCCTTTTTCGACTGTCTGTACGTGTCGATTTCCCGGAATTTCGTTTGTCAAAGACCCTTCTTATATACATATATATATAAAACTGTGTGTGTTTGGTACGCGTTAGATGGTTTTTTCAAATCTGTGTTAGACGATACGCTCACGTGTCGCCAGGTAAAACTAACCGCACGAGTGTGTGGGATGCTACGGTGTAAAAATTTAAAAGGCGTTAAATAAAGAAGTTATTAAAAATCGATGAGTTTACATGAACTATTCGTTGGTTCATATTCGGAAATGGAGAAGTGGGATCGGGATTGGCGTCGGAGATGTCGCTCATCGATCCGTTAAAAACCCTTATATCATGAAAATGTTAAGGATTGGTATAGTTAAAAACGAATCTCACCGTTACAAACCCTGGGATCCTACGGGGAATTGGGTTTAAAAAGATTACTTTGTTGTTGGATCGAACAGTTCAAGGCTTGAGAAAATTGGGATCCCAACGTGGAATGGGCAATTAAAATATCGCTGGTACTATGTGTATATAAGTGTACGACTCGGTGAGTAAACGAACCCTGGGATCCCGCCGTCGATTGGGAAAAGAAAAATTGGGCTTGAATATCAGGTGACGTAGTCGCTCATGGAGAAGTGAATTGGGATCTAGCTGCATGAGACCCCCTTTGAATAATTTATATGACAACATATAAAATTAAGTTTCACTCATTCGACGAACTTATAGTCGGTCGATTGTTCGGTCCGCAAGATCAGTTTGGAGTGTTTGCGTTGCGACAGGTCGTGTTTGAGACGTTTCCTTTCCTCTTCGGGCACGACGTCGTTCTCGTCCAGACATTCGTTGTAACTGAATTTGTCTTTGGTGAAGAAGAGCACCACCCACTTGATCTGGGATCTAAAGTCTTTGGATGCGCTGTTGTAGCGTTGCGACAGGATCCAGACGGATTGATTGGCGTGTCGTCCCGAAAACGCCAGCATGGACAGGGCATCGGCTTTCTTCTTGATCTGTTTCGTGGCCGAGCAGTCGTCGATGACGTACAGCGTGGGCGTGCCCTTGTACACTTCGTAAAAGTGTCTCAACGTGTCCTGCAGCAATTCTTCGCCGGTCTTGGAGACGGGATTGACGATGACGACGCGTTTGTCTTTGGGGTGTTTTGACGTCTTCGCCGATCCATTTTCTCGATTTGTACGCTCGGTTGAAGTCGATGGAAGGGCACAGGATGACGATGTGATCGAAGAGACGTCTCTGTATTCGTCTTCCAGCAGATCGAGAACGAATTCCGTCTTCCCGCAGCCCGTGGCCCCCACGATCATGGCGGCGTGTGCTTCTCGCATGAACATTTTTTCTTATGGGATTTTAATTTTTCTTAAGAGGACGACGCTCTTGAAACGACCGTCCAACATGTTGATCTGTCCGTCCTTGACGGCGAAGATGTAAACGTCCAAGGGATTGGTATCGGTTTCTGGCGTTCTCTCGATGCGGACGGAAATGCCTTCGCTGATGTTCTGAAGCTTGCGGCCCGTGCCGTGGAGATGGTTTTCGGGTGTCGTTCGCAGATCCAGCCAGAGACCGAAATGGTCTTTGAGATATTTTCCCAGAGTCACTTCGCTCAGCTCGAGTTCCTTGGTGATCGTTTCGGTGACGATTTCGCGATTCAGGGAGAAAAATTTTTTAATCTCGTCAAAGTGGTGATGAGGTCTCATGTAGCCTGCCGTGAACAGTTGGCTTGGTTACCCTCGATGGTTATTTTCCACATTGGTGATTCTCGGATTATAAAACTTTTCGGGATCCTTGATGGAAGGGTCTTTGAAGAGAAAGAGAATGCCCCGCGAGAGAGCGTGCTGGGAGTGTTGATCTGATAATTGAGGGCTGTGTCTGATTTACTCATCATCGTCTTACGGTAGCGCAATATTTGGTTGAAGTAATAGACGTGCTGACCCGCGTACCTCTGTCTGATGCTGCGAGCGAGATGGGGTCGGTGATTTTCTCGAACTCCAACGCGATGTTGGTGACCTTATAACTTATCTTTTTACCGTCATCGTCATCGTCCGTCGAGACGACGTGTATGGCGTCGTTGAACTTCAACATGTATTCCAATCGATCTTGTAACCCCTCTTGATAAAAGGGTTCGCTCGTCTCCAAGATTTCGAAGTCCAGGGGAATGCAAAAGCGATTCCCGAACACCGCACCGATCTCGTAGTATTCGTTACTATCGAGAGGCATTGCATAGTTGATGGGTTTTGCCCTCAGTTTGTTGAGATCGTCGCTCTGTATTCCCTGATAGACCATTGTTACGTCGTTCCGTCTTCCAAAGATCGTTGTAGACGAAGAATTTATCGGCATCGTTGATGGTCTGAACGGTGTTCCCCGAGATCTTCACCTCGATCTTCTTGACGATGTTACGCCCCAGATTATTATAAACACTCGTTTTGGAGAGGTCGCCGCCCTTCACGGCGACTTCCATGTCGAAGCACAGTTTCGCGGTGCGAGGGACGATGACGTCGTTTATCGCTCAAATTGGGAAAACGAACCGTCAACTCTTGGTTTTCTTCGATGCTCGAAGGATTGTGGGTAATGGAGACCGTTTGGGCGTATGCCCTTCACGCCGAAGGGTGTGCGCAATTTCCTATTAGGATCGAGAATATGTCCGTAAATTCATCATCTTTTTTTCTATTACGTAATAAAAAAATTTAAAGCGTTTTAAAAAAAAATGGCGGAACCAAACGACAATCGAGGATGGGACGATACGTTCGGCAACGATGATGTTTTGACACCCGAATATGAGACGGTGAACTGCAAGGTAAACCTTCGAAACAAGGCGATGAGCCTGGAAATACCCTTGCTGGAGACGTCTTTCTACGATTTACAGAAGGTCCCCATCTGGGCCTCAAGAAGATCTGCCTCCCGAGCGTTTGAAGACCCAACGTCTCGTGATGAAGAAACTGTTGCACTACGGGAATAAACCGATAAAAACTTAAAATTTATATCCAAGGGTATTATTCGCTACTTATGAATTTAAAGCATCGAAACAAGGTGATTATTATTAAAATGGGGAGCGGTGTCCTAAGAATTTTGTAAAAAAATAGAACGTTTAAAAGATAGATCACGTATACTAAAATTTTGTTAGAACGATGGGTTTAGAGGATGAACTTCCCGTACAATAAAAAAGCAAGTAATGTAATAAAAAATGTTACCGAGGTTGTAGAAAATATAAAAAGGATGATGATGACCACGCAAGTGTTAAAACAACTAGACGAGGGATAGAGACCTATCGGAAAGTATAGACAGACTCGTCGATACCACGACACAACTCCACGCAGAGGACTTTGAGGGAGTTTCCTCTGAGAGAACTGCGAACCATTTGCGGTTCTCTTTGCAAACCCGTCGCGGCGAAATACGTAATAGTGCGAGTAAAAGACGACACATCATGATTGATAACGGAATGGACCGAAGATCTCAAAAGGAATCCGGAGAAATCGGAAACGCTCGAGGGGAAGATCGCCAAGTCGCGAGGTGAATTGAGCGCCGTATAGAGAGAGTGTTAAACATCCTCAAGGGCAGGCTTAAAGACGCACTGGATACCATAAGAGAGTCGATCAAGGGTTACTCGACGATAATCTTCCCTTGAGAGAACGAATCGCCAATCTGTTCAGAGAACAGGGTATCACCATCTTCAGCGTCCTGACGGCGATCGGCATGACGATAGGTTTCTTGGTCGAATTGCTCCTTCCGGGGACGAGCACACCACCGCCCACACCACCCTCCAAACCTCCCCACAAGGAGGGAGGAGTGAAAGAATGGATCAAGAAACAGCTGGACGCGATCGGTAAATTGCTCGCGAGACTGGCCTCTAAATTCGGCGAGGCGTTACCCGGCATCTTGGGTGCCATCGTGTCCTGGATCTTGTCGACGCTCGGCAAGACGGCGATGTGGTTGGGAGAACATCTGTGGGTCTTGGGCATGATCGTCGTCGGCTGGTTGTTAACGAAACTCGACGAAGACCAGAAAAGAAAGTAACGATAGAGCCAAAGACGGCCGTCTTCTGATCCTCGTGATCGTCTGACGGCGGCTTGTCCTGTAACGCTGACGGCGGTGGTGTGACCTCTACGGGAGGTGGGATGTGAGGGAGGTTTAACCCTCGCGAACGTTTTCGCGTTGAGGTCGACGTTCGTTTCCGGTCGTGTCGTGGTGTCGGGAGCGATCAAGATCTCGTTATTGTAATTGGCGATGTTCTTGCCGATGTTCAGCTCCATGTTGCTGGGCAGCATGTAGAGTCCCGGATGGACGACGTAGTCGAGCTTGGAATTGGCGTACTTCAGACAGTCTTCGTAGCGCGAGATGTCGGCGGGTAGGTCGAGCGGTCGGTTGATGGCGTCCTCGACGTTGACCAGGAACTGCTTCTGGGC
The DNA here is from genome assembly GCA_030159075.1 of Atrina japonica. Classification (NCBI taxonomy): domain Eukaryota; kingdom Metazoa; phylum Mollusca; class Bivalvia; order Pterioida; family Pinnidae; genus Atrina; species Atrina japonica. The sequence goes on from BROG01000095.1 coordinate 105,798, forward strand.
GTCCAGCGACGTGGCACCGGCGTCCACGATCGAGGCCCTCGTCTCCCCCTGCGAGCCCAGGATCGCCCAGGCGAAGACCCGGATGGACGCGTCCCAGTCTGGCCAGACCCGGAAGCGTGAAGCCCTCCGGTCGGTTCGCGATGAAGGTGGACCACTTCGTGTTATATTTCCCGAAGATGGTCCCCTTGATCTTCCAGTCCGCGTCGACAGGCACACCCCGAATTCGCGACAGATCCGCTGGTACGCCGACGCGTCGACGTTGTTCGTGAAGTGCTCGAAGTCGGCGTCGCTGGGTAAGGGGGCGGCGATCTCCTGCAGGATCCTTCTGATCTGATAATAGATGTGGAACCGGAAGAACGACTTGGACAGGTGGTCGTTTCCCCATGTCCAGCGTCACGCCGCATCCGGTCGTGGCGCACCACACCGCGAAATTCAGCTGGTTCTGCCAGAATCCCTCGATGGGATGCCGGTACCACCGCTTCAGCATGGTGTAGTACTTCGACGTGCCGTCCTCGAAGACGTCCGGGTTGTCGTACTTGACGAAGATGTTCTCGAACGACGCGCGAAACTTTTTGGTCACGTTGACGTAGACGTCGAACGACGACAGATCTAGATTCTCTCTATACTCGTAGACGTTCATTCTCTTTTTTAAGTTTAAGATTTATTAATATTAAAAACAACATGTTCTATCTCGTGACGGATATCGAAAAACCCGTCAAAACTCTCTCGTTACATCGACAACGCGAACGGCGGGTGGTGCGTGAGCGCCAAGTCCGTCCGTCTTTACAACGGGTTGTACAACGTCAAGAAAGACGTGGAGATACGCTACGCCAAAAAGGGGTGACAGACCCAAAGTCCAAAACGTGCACGCCGGGTCGTACACCTTCACCGACCTACGACGAATTCTCGCGAAATACTTCGACAAGGTGTTCCTGGACAAGACCACCATGAGGGTGAGAATCGACGGGTCGGGCAGCACGGCGGTGGTGCTTCCGCCGGAACTCGGCAAGATTCTAGGCATCGACGAGAACGCGTATCTCCACGGCACCATCGTCCCGAGCAACAGCATCAACCTGCAGCCGGTGGAACTCGTCAACGTCCATCTCGACGAGTTGGATGAGGGCGGGAGAGACGGCAAGGCGACGGACATCCTCGCGTCCCTACCCTGTCCCAACGTGAAATTTTCCGAGTTGTACGAAAAAGATATAGTCAAGCCCGTGTTCCTGTCTTTGAGACGGGATCGCATCTCGGAAGCGACGATACGTCTCAAGGACGAGAAAGGCAAACCCATCGACAATCACGGTCAATCCGTTCACGTTCTATTGGAATTTAAGAGAAATTCTAAAAAAAAAAGGAAAATGTCTAGATCGGGATTCTATTGGGAAGACGTGGAAAGGGAAGAACTGGTGGAGGACCTGAACGAGAGACTCTTCAAAGACCTCAACGACGCCAAAGAGGAGATCACCCGCGTTGGTCAAAAACCGTCGCATCATGAACACCTTCCAATTCGAAGTGAATAAAAACGGAAGACTCCGTCCCGTACAGGGCACGACGATGTTGTTCGACGGTCACGTCATCCGTCTGGGTCTCTTGGGCGAACTGGACGTGACGCTGGTGCTGAACGACGTGGAATACAGGACCTTCAAGACCAAGGCCGGTGAGATCGTCCCGCTGAATCCGCCGTTGCGAGTGACGGCGGGCGACGTCCTCAACTTCGCCGTGAACAAAGGATCGAAATCGGGCTCCGTCAACGGCGTCGTCGTTCTCGACGTATAAAAAAACTTTTAAATTAAAAACAAAAGATGAGTAACAACAACAAAGAGGTATTGTATCCGACGTTAGAACCCGATCCGCAAGAGTATCGTCTCCGACGGATCGGCGAGATCGAGCAGACGTTCAGACGAGAGATCGAGACGCGAAGAGAGCGTGCACAAGAAGTACAAACGGTTAATCAACACCGCGGACGGGGTAGACGGAGCATTGATCACGGGGAGTGTAGTGTGCGGAGGGTTGGGATTCGCCCTCCCCATCGTGGGATTACCCTTACAGATCGTGGCCGTCACCGTGGGCTCCGTGGGACTGGTCTTGAAGGGCATCCGGCGTCTGTTGTTGAAGAAATCGGAGAAACATCTCAAAATCGTCAAACTGGCCGAGAGTAAACTGAATTCCATCGAGGATCTGGTGAGTCGCGCACTGGAAGACGGGAAGATCTCGGCGGAGGAATTCGCCACCGTGTCTCACGAACTGACCAAGTATCGCGAGATGAAGGACAAGCTATACGCCAAATACAAAGCCGACGACGGGGTTAAAAAAGTCTCCGAACAAGAGACGAACGATCTGCGCGAACAGCTGCGTGCCCTTCTGGGCGAGAAATCGTCTGGGCGTTAAATTGTAGCATTATAAAACGATGAAAACACTGCTGCTCCTCGTTAAAGATTTTTTTTAAGAGCAGTCTTATAAAAATCCGGTTAAACTTCTTTCTTGGGACGTCTTCTTCTCCTCTTGCACCGCGGATGCGTCTTGTGCCACTCGTCTGCGCGTTCTTTTCCGCCGCACGCATAACACGTTTCGTATTTAGTGCTATCGGCCATCCATCTTCGGCAAGAGGTGCAATACTTCATCGTGTCGATGCCTCTCTCTTTCAAGTAGTTGTGGTGAATGCTACAAAACAACGAATTCACGACGACCGGATGCTTACACGGATAGTCTCTGCGCATGCGAGGCATTTGACACGCGAGTTTGACGTCGTCGGGCCAAGACACCAAGACTTGGTTACCCAACTGCATGCACGTTATCTCCCCCAACATCTGTTTTAGACCGCGTTCGGTAAACACCTTGTCCAGTAAAATAAACATTTTTTATTTATATATCTATTGTTTAAGTGTTTTAACAAATTTTTTTACGTTAAGAAATGAAACGTTTTACCGAGATGTTCTTGTTCGCGTTGCTCTCGTTCATCGTTTTATGGTGTTTACTCTTCTTATTCGCGATACTCTATCTATTACCGTTTAGAACGTTATCATCGAACGGAACGATGGTTGAGACGACTTTTGCAAAAGATTTGAAAATGGCATAAAGAAAATTTATTCGTTATTAAAAAAAAACATGGCATTCGTGACAGTCGAGAACTTTGACGTGAACAATTTAAGGACGGGTGCTCATTACGTCGATAAGAAAGGGAAGCGTTATCAACGCGTTTACGTCGCGTATCAGTACCCGACAGGCGACGTGAAACCGTTAGTGATACGCACTCCCAAAACGGAGTCGTCCGGCTTGTGGCAATACGAGGACGGTTCCGATTATACTATGAAATTTTAAATGTGGAAAAGAATTCGCCGCCATGTTGGAAAAGATCGAGGCGGTCTTGAGGGAATCCATAGAAAAACTCGCAAAAACACTGAAAGAAAAAGGTAGAAAAACACCCGTGGATGTCAACGATATAGTCCTCGTGAAAACGGATCAGAACGGTAACAAAGTGATCTACTCGAAAGTTAAACAGGGGGACAGAGACAAGCCTACTTTTTATAGAAAGAGAACGGCCGACGATCCGAAAGATAAACATCCGCTCGTCGAAGTCGATCTTCACCAATACGAGAAAAAACGATGTCTGGCCATCGGTTCTTTACGCGTAGACAACGTTTACATCGCCAACAAAGAATCGACCGTATCCTTGCAAACTCTCTTACACCAGGTCGTCATCGTCAAAACGATCGACGTTGCTCCTCTACCGGATTTGGCCGACTGCGTAGAAGACTTGGACTTGGAGTCCGACACGGAATAAATAAATTAAAATGACAGTATTTTTGTAAAAACGTAACGTTTTTTACAAAATATAAATAAAATGTATAAAAAAAAGAGATGAACGTGGACGAGATACTAACGAATGTCGCTACCTACCGCCGCAGACGACGACGACGGTAGACGAGTCGCTCAAAGATAGGTTATCGACCATCGTCGGATCGGGACGAGCGCGTCACTTCCTGGGAAAAGACGTGACCGTCGCCGACCTGAACAAGATGAACGACAAGGAACTGGACAATCTAAATCGTCTGCTCAACGCGCGACTCGGCATGCGCATGAGTAAATCGATCGCCAATTCCGTCATCACGCTGTACACCCAGAGTCTAAAATATTTTTTCGATCTGCAGAACGAACCTAAACTGATCGAAGAACTGAGCGAAGATCCCTTCCTCGACGCGGCCATCGGCGAAGCGTGCTGCAGCCTGTTCTATCACTTCGGTTCCTACCTGGCCCCTCTCAGTCTCGCCGCCACGTCCAGTCGCTATATAACGGGATTTAAAAAATCGGAGGGAATAGAAAAAGGCGATGAATCCGGAAGAACTCCTAACGAAAAAGAATCCGAAACGTCAAGAAGCGGGGAAGAAGGGAGCGCAAAAGAGGTGGAGTCAAAAAAGTCAGGACAGCAATGCTAATGGCCAGGATGGCAATGGCTAGGATGGCAATGCTAATGGCCAGGATGGCAATGCTAATGGCAATGCTAATGGCCAGGATAGCTGGAAATGGCTAGCGGTCGGCGGCGGACTCGCGGCCGTCGGAGTGGCGGTGGTGTTGTACAGGAAAAACCAACCGCAGCCGACACCTCCTCCTCTTCCAGAACCTAAAGAAGAAGAAGTCTTCAAATCCAATCCCCACGAAATGTATTAAATAAAAAATCTTTTCACTATAAAAATGTATAACGTGACACTGAGAACGTTCATGGACACGTCGATGTTTATGGCGTCGGGAATCCTCGCCACGAGTCTATTCGTTTACATGATCGCACAAGTAGTGGAAGCTAAAGTCCAACACATCCACCATCACGACTGTACCGAAGAAGAAGAGGGATAAATAATAATTCTTTTCATATAAAAAAATGAGCGAAAAGGATTTGGTCAACACCGCGTATCACGAGGCCGTCGGAATGGGAATAGACGACGCCGACTTTAAGGCGGACGACGAGGACGACAACCAACCCATGCTCTTCAGGATGAACACTTACTGCGACGAACTCTACAACACGAACAACGACACGACGGAGAGACGGTAAAATCCGATAAATAATAATCCTTTTCATATAAAAAAATGAGTGAAAAGGATTTGGTCAACACCGCATATCACGCGGCCGTCGTGACGGGAATCGCCACGTTGTACGCGCAAGTTTCCAAGAAGTTCTTCAAGACGGCCGCGCCCAAACTGGATCTAGATCTAAAGGATCTCGGGATGGTCTTCGTCGACTACGTTTTGGCCGTAGTACACCAAAGACATGCTGGTCAAGAAGGGTATCATCCCCGCCGATATCATGAAATAAACTAAAAATTCTATTTAAAAAAAATGGCAACGATCGCGATGATGATAGGAGGCGCGGCAGTCAATGCTCTCGCCTTCTCGGGATCACAATTTCTATTCTCGAATCACGAAGAACAGAAGAGGCACGACGAAGCGATGGAAAAACTGACCGCGGCTAGAGATCGGTGGAATCACGAACGCACGAAGCGATTAGATTTTCTCAACGAAAGACTCAGGAAAGAAGGACATTCCCTGTACACCTACAAAGAAGTGGATGCCGCCATGCGACTCTACTCGCAGATGACGGAAGAAGCGGCGATGCCGCCCGAACCGAAGTTGAGCGATTTCTATCAACCCTCGGAAGAACAAAAAGACAAGGAACTCCTCTTCGTGATCGTGGGAACGGGACTCGTGTTCTACGGCGTTAAAAAATACGTCACCCTAAAGTAAAAAACATGGAAGAGATCTATCACAAACACTATTGGAAGGGAAAGGCCGCCATCGGGAAATTGGCCAAAGCGGCCAAAGTCAGCGAGAAGGAAGCGTTGGAATTCCTGAAAAAACAAGACGTGTGGCAAATCTACCTACCGGCCCCCAAGAAGATCGTGAGACCTCGATTCGAAGACGCGAAAGAAAACGACACTCACCAGGCCGACCTGTTGTTTTTACCGCACGACAAGGTGGACGGGAAAACGTACAAATACGCGCTGACGTTAGTCGACGTGGGCACGCGCTACAAAGAAGCGGAACCGCTGACGACCAAAGACAGTCGAGAGGTGGCCGACGCTTTCGAAAAGATCTACAAACGGCGTCTGACGTTTCCCAAATTATTACAAGTCGACCCCGGCCGCGAATTCATGGGGAGCCGTCACCAAACTCATGACCCGACACGGAGCTAGAATAAAAAGGGGACGGGTCGACCTTCACCGCGACCAAGCCATCGTCGAACGATTTAATAGAACGTTGGGCGAACAGTTGTTTAGCTATCAATACGATCAAGAGATGAAAACCAAAGACAGAAACAGAGAATGGGCGAAACAATTGCCGGAAGTCGTCAAAACGATCAACGAAGAGACCGATCCGCCCCAAAAAGGTAGAACCCGTCGATAAAGTACAACCGTCCATCAGTCCCTTTGCGAAAGTAAGATATCTATATCAACCGGGCGAATTGGAAGGCGGCGGGCGCAGGAGGGCCACCGATCCCATCTGGAGCGTCGACAAACACGACATAGACAGGCATTTCAGAATGCAAGGCATCGACCTGTATCAGCTCAAAGAACCGGCGCCTCAGAGAACGTTCGTCCGAGAGGAATTATTGGTCGTTTAAAAAAATTTATTAATAATAAATTTTTTAATACCCGTAGGGTAACGTGTCGTACCCGTCCTTCATCACCCGTTTATCGTAACACAACGTAAACTCTTTCTCCTGATATCGATTCACGACACGTTTGGTTGCGGAATCTCTCGTGATGGCGTTTTCTCGAACGGTCGTATCCTCTTACGCGTTTCTTTAACGACGTCGGTCATCGCTTCTCGGTTGATGTAGAGAGAATTTTCGTAATTCAGACTAAATCCTTTGACCTTACACACCTTTTTACCCGCGTTCGTTTCGTACGAATAAGATTTGGGTCCGGGTGGCGCACCACGACGTGATGAAATCGCCGCCTAACTCGTCCGTCAAATCGCCCAAGTTATCACCCGTGTCGATCGAGACCCCGTCGTCGCGATCGACGTACCACACGCTATCGGTATCGAATCCCAACACTCTATCGTCGAGTCTGTCCAACACGTCGTATAACATGGTTCTGGCGTGAGCCGTCGTAAAACACGCTATGAAGATATTGACGTTCTTGGACTGATCGACGAATTGCCCTTTGAGATCGTAAGTCATCTGGACCATGTCGTCGTTGATGAACTGAATGTTGAGATTGTCTATCGTGTCGTCCAACAACAGTTTGTAAAAATGTGCCGGTTCGCTCACGTATTTGGTCTGTTTCATGTTGACCCTTTGACCGAACTTGCCCCAGAGAGAGTTGAGACATAATTTAGAGATGGGCGCGCATGCCGGGATTATACTCTATATTCGCCCAAGTCGATCCCCAAACGTTCTCTGACCATGTCTTTTATAACGTTCTTCCGACTCGTAAGTGGTGTCCGGCCCGACCTTCAAAGCGGAACTTTCCATCTTGATCTTCATAAACTTCTTGACGTAGCCTCTAAAGAGGTCCGCGTCCTCGGTGGTGTAGAGAAAATCCCAAACTTCGTAAATCTTCTCTATCTCGTACCCCTTATCCAAGGCCTTGAATAGCTCGGGAGTACACCACGTGCCCGCGAACGACCTCTGCTCGTCGGTGTGTTCGCACGGTTTCTGTGACCGTCGTTCGGCGCACGTCTTACACAGCGGGAACAAGAGCTTTTCGGCATTTCCGCATTTCATCTTGACGGGTAGGACGGGATGATATAATTTCCGGGGCGGCACGACTTTACATTTGACGAACCCCGTCCAAGTTCGATCGACGCGCTCGGGATTAACTATTTTGGTGGGGTGACCGACAGGGTAGGTCTTATAAAAACTGGACCGTCGGGTACAGACTGACAAAGTCGACGTATCGTCCCTTTTCTCTACCGTCGAAGTCGTACAGCAACTTGGTCACGTTGGTCCTACCGCCGAAAAAGGCATCTCGCGGGTCTAACGGCGTCACGATCTCTTTAACGGCTATGTCTTTCGCATCGCATTCCCAGACCTCGACGAACGCGTAACCGGCCCTTCGTATCTTCTCGTTTTTTCGCGAGGTTCGTTTTCTGAGAGTGTCCATCTCGAATTGGTTCTTGTTATTGACGGTGTTTCGAGCGTAACACTTTTTACACCCGTGCCAGAAACATCCTTGAAATTCGTAAACCGTCCTCGTGTCTTCGCAGTACCCGTCGACTTTACCGATGTCGTCGGGCAGAGTCACCTCGCCGCCGTTCAACGCGTGTCGTATGACGACGCCGTCTCTCTCGGCCACGTGATCCAACCAAGAAATGGATTTCGCGCTGTACGTATCGCGAACGACGTTATCGTTATGGACGGCTATCATCTTTTCGGGCATGTAATTACTTCTGTAAACGGTCATGCACACGGACGCTATCGTCACGTACTGTAAAGGATCTATGTTTTCCAACGCGATAAAGTCTTCCCTGAATTTCAACATGGACCGTCGTAATATGTCGACGTCGGACGTGCAGTACTCCCTCAGTTCTTTCTGGAAATCAACACACGTCGTTCTTTCGCATCTCGTACCACTTTAAAAACTCTTCCCTGTTGCGTTTGCTCATGTAATCGACACCGTAATGTTTTTTTTACTAGGCAACGGTCCCACGTAACGTTGGTGACACGGCTTGTTGAAATAATGCGGGAAATAACCCTTTTTGAGTTCGGTCATACCAAACGTCTTCGGAAATTCCGCCAGAGCGGATTGGACAAAATTTATGGAATCGATAAAGCGAACACAACCGACTTCCATGTACATGATCTTCGTGCCGTTGTAAATGCAATAGGGTTTAATGTTATGTTCCACGAAATACTTTAACAAAAACTGCGCGTCATACGCTTTGGCATTGTGGGCGATGAACGTACCGTTTTTATCCAACACAAACTTGCAGAACTCGTCTACGGTAGAAAATTCGTGTTGTTTACCGTCAAAGTCTTGGCACACGATTAGATTCGGTATGTGAACACCGGTGTCTTGCGAGGCTTCTATGTCGTAAAAATAATAACTCGTCGTCCGCGTTTTACAACTGTAACAGGGTTTCTTTTCTTCGCACTCGGCCGATTTGCATTTTCCACCCTTACATCGTTTCTGGACCATGAAACACTTGTGCGTCGTCATGTCGACGTATGCACGACAATTGGAACATTTGGAATGCCCGCATACGTGGGACTTCAAGTCCTTGGTCACCCGTTCGCACTCTAAACATTTCTGAACGATTGAACAAACCACGTCCGGTTCGCCGCCTTTCATGCCTCTGACGCGTTATGTTCCTTAAAACAGACTTCGCCGAAAAACGCTCTGTTACAATCGTCACACACTTTCCTTTCACCCCCGGGCAATCGTAACCGAAGCACGATAGACACTTATCTGGACATCTGTGACGATCTCGTCTCGTATATCCCCTTCTTACAAGTGTGACAGTAATGGTCTTTACCCAAAAAACCGTTCATCTTCGTAATCACGTCGAAGTGATTTTTATTCTTGTACAGATAGATCGCGTCGTCGTCACTTCCTTCGGTTGTATAGATGATCTCGTTGAACCGTTCGCCGTCCACTACGTTGATCTGCACACCCAGGTGATCGGCAAACGTTTTCGCGTCTTCAAGGTACAACCGTCATCCCGGACGGGAACGCCCGCTTCTTCGTGAAGTTTTAACGCTTCGGTCCTTTGTAATTTACGACTGTCGTTGAAACCGTTTCGAAGCTGGGAATTCGTCCATTTGTCTTTATGTTTGTTGGCCACCGCCGTCACGATGGCGCAGTGCCAGACACGTGACGTCGTCGTTTTTAATCGTGATGATACTTCTCTTCTTCGACGAGGTCTCCTTTGTTACCGGTTCTTTGGATCTCCCCTTTCCCCTCGGCATTATCGTAGACTGGACGACTATTTCTACTTCGTCTAAGGACACCTCGTAATATTCTATATACTCTTGCAGCGCTTTGAATAAATCTTCGGCTAAATCCCACGAGACGTTAATATATTTCGTACTGAACGGATTCGGGAATTTCGAGTGATTGATGATGAGGCGAAATTTATCGCCGTTTTGCAACCCTCTATCGTTTATCACCGACCTTACGAGTTGTACAAATAAACGGTCTATATCGATAACCCGGTCGTCCCTCAACAGGACCACTCTATACTCGTCGAACCTGGTTTCAAACTTTAACCTGCGCGTCGAGGAAATTCTGTCGTAACGATAGGTCTGGCCCGTGTAGACACGTTTGGGTTTTAAATATTTTTTTTTAAAATCGTCAGGAATCGGGAGATCTAATAACGGTTCGATATATTGAGTAGTAATAGATCTCTCGGGCGGAATCGGTAAATCCAATAACCGCTCGGTAGATCGTTGTGCATGAGACATGTTGAGGTGTAATTAACTTTGATTTTGGTACCGTGGAGCAACTGCCCCCGGACACACTCGTGCGGTTAGTTTTACCTGAGCGTGACGTTTCAAATAAAATTGAAAAAACCATTTAACGCGTACAAACAAACACACACACAGTATTTATATATATCCACGTATATAAATAACAAAACGGAGTCACATCTACAAACGGGGGAAATCGACACGTACAGACAGTTCTTGGGTGAGCTAGTTACATATACTACTATTATGTGTGTTCCCAACCTGCCATTGAAGTTGACTTTTAATAGAGTAATCTATGAGGTTTATTTATTTTTTAGCGCTCTACCCTATCAGAAGAAGAATATCGATATTAGAAACTGCAGCTGCATTTCAAGCAATATTTGCCGTTCTTTTTTGCAGCATGTATCCTGTCGTTAATTTCGTTCAATTTCAACACTAAAGTCGTTGCGATATTCATCCCCAAAGTCCAGAATTTTTCGAATGCCGAAAAGATATAGTTAAGTGAAAGGTAAAAATTTATTTACCTAACATTCTTTGTCGCCAGCTATTCAAAACTTTCCAAACAATTGTGTATTTGTATGATAATACTCTACATCGAAGCTCATTTTATAGCCGGTGTAAAGAAATATGACCCCCGTCGAATAATGACGGGGGTCATTATTCACATGACCCCCGGTCATTATTCGACGTTTTAGGGGGTCATTATTCGACCGTAGAGTGGCAAACGAAATTCAAACCCCTCGTGAAAAATATTGGAATAATGAATAAACCGACTTGATTTCTCGATAAATGTTATTAATATGTACTCACGATGGTGTTCTGAAAGTTCGTAGATTGGGCAACGCTTTTTTTTTAACTTCAGATAATACTAGTATGCATTTTTTTTTTTTTGCGATTATTTTCAACCAATTTGTTAATTCTGATTCATAAAGTAAAAAAACTAATGACCTTCGAAACACCGGATACCACTTCATTTTTGTGACCGGATGTTATAACATTTATAAGTCTATTGTGATTTTAGACCCATACACGTCCCCAGCCGTTCCGAGAGAGCACTTGGGTCATAGATTCAATTTACAGGAGAGCTAATTCAAACAAATTTTCCTTAAAGTATGCAGATTATCCTCCGGAGATGTTCATAAAATGACAATTGAGTTTGCACGCGTGGTGTGGAAAAAGAGAACTCTTTCGTCGGTCAAGAAATAAATGGGCTTTCCATTAAGACAGGAGTAAAAAAAAAAACTTTTTCCACACTCCAGGACATTTTAGAACTCCAAGAGGATAATATGCTTAATTAAGGGATAATTTGCATAACTAATTAAGCTCCCCTGTAAATTTACGTCATTATTATCGTCACTATCGCCAGGTTTCTTCATTTCAGATCGCCCAAAGAGTGAATCTGGTATCCACTGCATAGATTGAAAAACTAGATCTACATGAAATCTGTTCTTCTCTTCCTTTACTGTGATGCGTTGAACTCATAGGGTTCAAGCTATACTGCAGTCCTTTCAACAACCACTATCTTTGTTTTTATTGCACCTCGGACTAGTTTCTTCCAATGGGATTGTCTGAACCGCGTCACGTGATTGCCTCCTATCAGATCATAGTATACCCCCTTAAGCTTATAGGAGGCAAAGGCCGCCGCACCGAGACATAGAAACAAGACCATAGCTTAGGAGAGTAGAAACAAACCTTGGTGGTCGTTATTATCATCTACTTACAAGGAATAATTATCATCTGGATAATTTTGTTAAAGTTCAGATAATTATAACGTTAGTTTAAGCGATTTGCCTATTATTTTGTCCAAGATCTCAACTACAATGCAACGGGCATCACAATCGGAATCCTTTGGGGGTTTCTCTGTGAAGCATAACAACCCAGTGTTCCGATTGCAAGTCGGCGTGGCGTCACTGTGACGTCTTTTTGTTATGACGTCACGTAAATGCATTGTTTCCCGTGCAAAATGTTCAAATATGACAATTATCATCTCGCTTCAGAAGCTTTCTCTTTGTACTTGTCAATTCAGTCTAGTTTTTGGTTTATTCTTTTAGAATAAACCATAAAATTTAACGCCCTATCTAATGGTATAAATTATTTTCGAATCAGTAAAGAAATAAATAAATAGAAAATCGATGAGGGGCCGCCATTTTGAAACGATGGTTTGACTGTGTGAGCATGATAGAATGGTCCTCGATCCAATAAATTTGTTATTGGGTTTCTGACGGACCTACCACAAAAATATAGGGGGTCAGTTGTGAACATAGTGGCGTTTTACCATGTATTCCAACTGTAAACATTCAGATAAAATCTGCATTTCATTTTGCCGCTATTAGCTGACTGTTTATAGTTGCGATACACGACAAAACGCACTCAAGTGTTGGACTTGTATGTGATATACATGAATAACGTTTACATTTAAATGATCTTCAACATGAACCTGTGTAGATCAATGAGTTAGCGCGCCGGTCTGCGGATCGGAAGGTTGTGAGTTCGAATCCCACTGTATGCGTGTGATTTTCATTTTGTAATTTTCGCTTGCTCCGAGTTCCTCGCGGCGCGACAAAACCCATACATATGAAATCAAGCATGACATTCACCCGAAGCATAGGGTGCAGTGGACATAAAGTAAGATGTATCAAATATGGCCTCGAACTGAAATCGGTGCAGTATATCTTTAACAAAGATAGTGGTTGTATAGCTTTAACGATTATCCCTCGATAATCGACTTGGAAGTTGGGAGATACCCAATCGGAGTGGCGAGGCGGGAGTCTGCCTTCCTGTTATAAACTTTAACTTTCGCCATATTTTTTTATCGTCAGAGATAGAGTTCATATTTAGAATGCATACTCAACTAATGAAACCGTTTCAAATGACACCAGGGTCAATGACCCTATGCACTTCTTCGGATTTTGTTGCCATCGGGGCATAGTGTTTCACAGACACATCTTGTTGTGGAAAATATCAAATATTATTATTACCAGGAGTGTAGTATGTAATGTACAATATGGGGTCATTTTTCTATGGGGGTCATTTTCCTATAGATCTAACATGTAGAAAAATGACCCCCCGGGTATTTATTCTACGGTTTTGACTCATTATTCTACGGCTAGGGAGTCATTTTTCTACGTAGAATAATGACCCCCCGGTCATTATTCGACGGGGGTCATTATTCGTCTTTACACCGGCCTGGCTCAGTCGGTAGCGCGCTCGACTCTGGATCGTGAGGTCGTGAGTTCGAGTCCAGCCGGCGGCAGGTTGGTTTCCTGTCTGTCGGATGAGACAGTAAAAACCGTGGTCCCGTGTCACAGTAGGTGTCGGCACGTTAAAGAACCCTCACTGCTCAATGGCCGTAAGTGCCGAGCATAGGCCAAAATTTGAAACCCTTCACCGGCATTTGGTGACGTCTCCATATGAGTGAAATATTCTTGAGTGGGACGTTAAACAACAATAAACAATCAAACAAATAAACGAACATGGTGACTGTCGTTTTGGTAACTCGGACTATTTCAATTCTTCACTTAACCATGAGGATGATGTGAATGTGATAAAAATTCAGAATATATTTCTAAGTATCGTTGCATAGTTAAAAATATCTTACCATTAACGACAGGATGACAAGGAAATATTAAATGCAAGTAACGTAAATTTGATTGTTTGGTATTGTCAATAATATTTTTGTTATGTAAATTTCAAAGAAGCAATGCATTTAACGTCTTACGATGACAAAGCACCTTTCTTTAGAATTCGGTATATAGATTTTTGAAGATTAAAAACTAAGATAATGATTAATTTGGTCATATTACATTATAGTTATTTCATACATTATTACACTATACTTGTATTACTACGAACGTGGATAATTTCACTGGGGTTCAATTTTCAAATGCAAAACCTTTAGCATAGGGGTTAATACATGCGGTAACAAAAAGTATTTTTATTTGAATATTCTTTAACCACCACAACTCAACAATTTTACCGTTATATGGCAGTGGTCAGTTTCAGTGCTGGAGGGATGAACCTTCTTACAATGTACCCGGAAAGAGACAACCGGTTTCCGCAAGGAAACTGCAAAAGTTTTATTTCAGAAAATTAGCTTAGTTTCCGTTTGACTCAAACCGCGCTGACTGGAAGTGAGAGACTTCATAGTTTAAAACGCGATGTTCTAACCACACTCGGTCACGGTGGTCATGAGTATTTATTTAAATGTATTAGAATTAACGATCGTGTTCTAAATGTTTTAGAATTAACGATCATTAAATAAGTTAACGTTCTTTTCTTTCTTTAATCACTTGATTCCCATATGTTACCACACATGACGTGTCTACATTGTCAGTAAATCACATTTCTTGTAATCGTATTTATTTTACATTATTTACAGAGTTGCATCATTATATACTGCGATTATAGTCTTACCCATGTGTGCATACGCTTTCTTTGTAGACGAACTGAATCAGTTCCCAATATGGTATGTAATTTAAATACATTTCGTACATCACATACTTCACGCCATATCTGTTCCTTGTCAACTCCACGTCCATTTGTAAACATGGTTTAGTATCAAGTATATCGTCGCAGTAACTTTGAATTCATACTTTCCAAATATTTCACATAATCAACGTTTGGAAACAATGTTATGTTCCTATATGAAATGGTCCCAAGAGCAATAACTCCTCTTTTGTTGACACCAAACGATGAAATTATTGAATCTTTCAATTTGCTTATGATTGTTATTTTGTTATTCGTGAGTCTTTTTCAAAAATATATTTTATATATAAAAGCCTCAGTGTATGAGAGAAATCACTTTGTTGATGCTTCATGGGTACGCTGATTATATAAACATCTGATCTTTCAATCAGCTAATGATTGTTATTTTGTTTGTTATTCGTAAGTCTTTTTCAAGAAATATACTTTCCCAAAACGTTTATACAAAAGCAATGACTAGGACCAAAAGTAAATAATTTTTAATCATCAATTTGATTGTACATTGGAATATCTCATGACTCATTGGCACACAAAACATTTTTAAAACACGACCTTTTTACATTCCAGAGTAACACATGTATGAAAATACTAGATACAGGAAAATACCTACACAAATATATTCTTGTTGTATTAGTTTTGCGAATTCATGGTCACTACAATGGCGAAATATATTGGTTATCCCGTACAAACCATTGATTAGATGCGATATGTGTACAATTTGGAATTCCAATTACTGGCAGATATCAATAAAGCTTTTAGCCTTACACTAATTATTGAAGTCACTGACAATATATATTTCTCCAAATGAGTTACTATTCATTGACATCAAAACGTCTAACAAAATTATAATATGCAACTCATAATGCATGCATTTTTTCTTCTTTTGTAGGTGGAACAGTAATATTGTCAGAATTAGTTGTGCAATATTTGCAGGATACACTCTATCTGGTAAATATCCAATGTTTATTTTTTATCATAACAATGAAATACCTACCTAACATTGTGTATGTGCGTACTGGCGTGCATATGTAAGTATGTATGTATGCATGAATGCATATCTGTGTGTGAGAGAGAGAGAGAGAGAGAGAGAGAGAGAGAGAGAGAGAGAAAAGAGAGAGAGACACAGAGAGAGAGGCAGAGAGAGAGAGAGAGAGAGAGAGAGAGAGAGAGAGAGAGAGAGAGAGAGAGAGAGAGAGAGAGAGACGGCCTGGCTCAATCGGTAGCACGCTCGGCTCTTGATCGTGAGGTCTTAAATTCGAGTCCAGTTGGCGGCAGGTTAGTTTCCTGTCCTTCGAACTGAGGCAGTAAAAACATACGTCTCGTGTCACAGTAAGTGTTGGCACGTTAAAGAACCCTCACTGCTCAATGGCCGTAAGTGCCGAGCAAAGGCCAAAATTTGAAGCCCTTCACCGGCATTTGTTGTTGTCTCCATATGAGTAAAAGATTCTTGAGTGGGACGTTAAACAACAATAAACAAACAAACAAAGAAACATGTATGTATGCGCAGATGTGAGTAGAACTGTATTCTTGTCGCTACATTCTAGATGTTATCTAATTTCTATCTTACAGATTTGATCCTTGTCCTAGTTAATCTGAGGACATTAGGAGGTGCAGCGTTTATATTTCACCATTTTGCTACAATATATGCATATTATTATGTAATGGTAAGTGTATCACTGCAGTACTCTTCCCTGATTATTTTAGTATAAAGGTATTAAAGACTTAATGTAGTGTAATTTTTCGCAGAACTAGGCTCATATCGATATTAATCATCGACATTAATTGATATAACTTTATACTCTCGTGTCTTTGGTTCTTAAATCATTCATTTACTTTTTCACGGATAAATTTCCAATTATCGTAATATTTTTTAGTTTAATAAATTTTAAAAATATATGCTTTGTAAGAAATGATATTTCAACATAGATTCCCTATTTTGTAATTCAATGGTGTAAAACTCACAGATATCCAGTTTTATCCATGACAAACATTGACACTTTGTTTGGTAAACTTCGATGTACACATTTAGAGATTCTAGAGAATTACGAAGTGTGAACAGGTTCTGTTTGCTCATATCCGTTGACGGGTCGTGACTGAATAAGCCCATAGCAATGAATTATTTGGTAACCCTAAAAAATTAAAACATACATCATTCCATGGTAAGTAGTACAATGTGTAATAACCAAAAATAATATAATGTATATAAACAGAAAATCGTCATGCAACGTCAGCAAACTGGGGCTTTTGTAACAGATCTTCGTATTGTGTTTCTGTTTCCAAGTGAGCTAGTCATACTAAAGCCTCAATATATATATATATATTTCGGGACGTCCTGTTTCTTCGACTGAAAAGTTCAACATTGTTGCGATGTTTATTTCTTTTTACAGTGCTATGGAGTATTTTCATATTTCGCCAACTTTAGATTGCTTGCAGAATTTTCAACACCATTTGTAAACTTCAGGTTAGTGATTTAATAATATGCACGAAATCTTAAATCAAGCAGCTATTCATATATGGTTATGTATGAGATAAAAAAGACAATCCATACTTACCGCGTGATTTTGAATTGTTTGATGTTATTCATCTCTCTCTCTCTCTCTCTCTCTCTCTCTCTCTCTCTCTCTCTCTCTCTCTCATTGTTTGTTTCGATTTTTTCAGATGGTTCTTTGATACACTGGGCCTGAAAAGATCGTCACCCATTGTTTTATCCAATGCTTTTACAATGACTATCACGTTTTTCCTATTTCGAATTTTAGCTATTCCGCTATTCTGGTATAAAGTGTACATAGTTTTTGGAACAGAAGAATTTCTAAAAACTGGATACATCCGACACGTACTATTTTTAACGTGTGCGGTTCTAGATGTTCTAAATATTTATTGGTTTAATCTTATGTGCAAAGGAATGTTTAAAGCATTGTCAAATTTAAACAAATCTCAAAATGACCAAAAAGCCAATTAATGATTATTTGAAGTCTTCTTTATACAATAAAGTTCATTTTCTTGCATCAGATTTTACGTTTGGATGCAGTTGACTGTACCATCGTAACAATATTACGTAAATCGCTTATTTTGGCCTTTTTGTTTTTTAGATTTATTATGTTGGTATATTATATCTATAAATTTATTGCGTAAATATAATAGCTGTTTACACATGTATAGTACAGTACAGTACATTTGCTAGTACATACTTTGTAAAAAAGTATATAAAGTTTATAATTGTAGTAATAAATGATTTCATCAAAATTATTCTAATTTCAATTTTCAGTTTGTATTACTGGTCATTTATCATGCATATTAATCATTTTATAACTTTATAACCACAACACCAAATGTTTGACCACCCCTACTCGTACGGGTACTGTTCCATATTTTGCTTACAATCTAAAATGGTTTTTTACGTTGTACTTTCGGTACAGGAATAAATTCATGGTGTTGATAATAATCAGTTTAACTCATCTACCCCTGAGAAATAATTAACTCTTCTATAAATCAATGACTTTGACAAGTCCAAATGTGCCTTTAGGGGTGAATGAGTTAATAATACTCACTCGTCTTTTGCTTCTGTTACTCCAAATAAAAAAAAAGTTTTAGATGTGAGATAATTTCACTTACTGTCCACTTCAATCCAGTACAAGAATTGGATAAACAAGATATGGCATGTGCTTTATGATTACAAAAAGCTCACATACCAAAGTATAAATCTTCAGGATATCCAGGGTATATATACAAATCTAGTTAATATTGGACAAACGCGAAGCTCTGGAAATTAACAGTTGGAAATTTAAATCTACAAATTCTGAAGTTGTCCTTTCGGGAAACAATTCTGGTTGTTTCGTCCTTGTTGAGTTGCCTATTAAGAGAAATAAAATATCGTCCTTCCAGTGCGAAACAACGAAAGGTCGAAAGTTAAGAAGCAATAAATATCGTCCTTTCGGGGCGAAAGGTCGAAACAACGAAATGGCAAAATTTATCCATTGTACACCCACCATATGAAATGTCAGAATCAAATTATAATTCGGACACCTGAGCCAAAGGTTTATAGTGACATATTGCTGCCGTCGTTTGTTTGTTTGTTTATTGTTGTTTAACGTCCCACTCAAGAATCTTTACTCATATGGAGACGTCACCAAATGCCGTTGCCTTTACTCGGCACTTATGGCAATTTAGCAGTGAGGGTTCTTTAACGTGTCGACACCTACTGTGACACGGGACCTCGGTTTTACTGTCTCATTCCGAAGGACAGGAAAACCAACCTGCCGACGGCTGGACTTGAACTCACGACCTCACGATCAAGAGTCGAGCGCATTTTCGACTTCTCTTCAAGAACCAGTGGCATGGTCAAATTTTTACCAAACTTAGCAGGAACTTTCCTTATGTGAAGCCGCATAACATTTGCAGAGGGAAAGGGGCTAGTACCCATAAGAGTCCCAAAAAGAGGTAAAATGGATAAAAACATGGTACATATTCAAAAAGCTTTTTCTCGTTAACCCATGAATTATTTAAAATTTGGTGTGCGTGATTATTTAACCAATATCCACAAAATTTCCAAATAAAAATAAATTTGTTCATAAACGAGCAACTAGAGAGCGCTAAATGTGATATAGGGTACAGTTTTGTACAAATGGTTTATTAACTCAAAAGTTATTCAATTTTTGTCTACAAAAATATATGGGAATTTGTTAGGAAATATCTTAAATATCATTGTGTCAAAGTTACAAGGTCCTAAATTAATGGAAAATATCCGTTTTCCGTCAACTTTTAGACATCTTTACGAAAGGGTTAATTATAACCAAACAAGTTACAGAAAATAGTACATATGAAACTGCATGAAATTTGTGAATAAAAAGAGAGCTAGGATCCACAGGGACTCCAAAAGGGGCTAAAAGGATAAATTCAAGGTACATATTTAATAAAATCTTCTCATGAACTAATGATAACATTTTTGCAAAATTGGTATGCATGATTCAAAGTTTGTAAGTACAATTGAAGAAGTACCAATCAATAATCAAAACTCAAGTCCATTATAATACGACGAAATGTGCATATAATCTGAACATGAAAAACAATTACGAATCACAAACGGGATAAGACCAGGTGTCCGGAAGGAGTCAGCGTCTTCTGCTGGCATGCCACACAAATGTTCCATGGAAACCTTTCTAGTTCGATGAACGGGTCAACTTCGGTAAAAAAATCAAGTTTGGTGATGAGGTCAAGTTCGGTGAAAAACATGATTGGTGAAACGGAGTCACTGTCTGTGGCCGTGATCCAGAATACTATCTGATATCTCTGAGAGGTGGACTTCATAATGTTTAACAAGTTCCCCGTATCGACCATAAAACTTCTTAAACGACGACTCCAAGCGTTCAACAACGTAACCTTGTGTAAGTAGTTTATTGGCTAGTCGTTTAGCTCTCAGAATAAAACATTCATAAGAAGAGCATGCCCTGGCATAACGTATAAGTTGTGAAATGAAAACGCCATAGGTAGGAGAAGATGGAATATTACTACTTAGAAACGGGAAGTTTGTGATATGAAAATTGAAATTGTCTCGTTTGTCATGGAGGGATGTGTGAAGTTGACCGTCTTTTCCAATCGACAGGAGTAACTCTAGGTAAGAAGCAGATGTGTTACTCTATGGTGTCTCATTGATCTCTAGCTCAACAGGATACATCTGGCCGAGGTAATTCTGAAATTCTGAATTATTTATTGACAGAACAATATACCTGTAAGTAAAATTGAACCGAGATGCTAACTGTTTGTTTCCTTTGGAGAGCAGAGACTTATAAATTCAGCTTCATATGAATACAGAAATATATCAGCACAGTTGGTACCCATTGGAATGCCGACTATCTGTTGGAAAATTTTTCTCGCAAAAACCACGAAGATGTTGTCTACTAGAAACCCCAGCATCTTGATAATATTGTCTTCAGTGTACTTGTTATTGGAGTCAGAGTGTTCCTTGACAAAATAAGGTTCTTAATGACCTAACACCACATATTTATATCCGCGATTTTTGTATAATAGATGTTAATCTCTTTTTGAGTTTTTGATGAGGGATTGTTGTGTAAATAAATTCTAGAAATCTTATCATAATTGCATCTCTTAACTTATTTCCTTTCAAATAACTCATTGTATCTTATATCACATATGCATGTATCATCAATGAATTTCTAACACTAATTTGATGTTTAATGTTTTCATATAATCAGCAACCAAGGTTACTTATTTGTATTAAATGTGTATAGGGGTATTTGGTGTAACATAAGTTTCCAGATTCTTCTGACTTTACATAGTAATTTGGTACTATCAAATCTATTTAGCAATTAAAGTTTAAAATAAATTATTGCAAGTTCTTCCAGTCGGAAAATCCTAACTCTCAAATTGGAATCTGAATATATACAAATCATCCATCTAAGTAATAATGAAATTAGATTTATTCTGTTGAAAAGTGATAGATATTTGATTGTGTCCATCTGGAATGATTCAGGTCGGGACGGTGGAAAAAAGGTCTTACAAGACATGAGATTGTGTTAAAACAGATCATATCATATCTGTTAGTTCAATAGTATATAAAGACAAAATCTTACAAAATTAAATTGTGGTAATCTGAAATTGAAAATAGAAAACGGTCAGTAAGCCGGCCCAGTCCCCTCCAAATAGACATTATTTCTGTGATAGTACATGTATTACTCCGCCGTGGCTGGTCCCAAGCCCGGATGAAAAGGAGGAGAGTTGTGCATGGGGCTTGCAACCCTGCCACGTATAAAAACCATATGCTACAGAAATGGAAACAAGTGGAACAAATATTGAATTGGAGAGAGATGACGACGGTCCTACAAACCAGAGAATGACAAGTATAGCTCTAAATGGTTCACTGGTATCTTCAAAGCAACATCTCAGAATTGGCTGTTGGAATGTTCGCACAATGTCTGAAACAGGTAAACTGGTTCAAGTAGTGAAGGAAATGAATGGATATGACCTGGATATTCTTGGAATATGTTAGGCAAGATGGATTTGAACAAGATCAAGCATAATTCCGGCACAACAATATGCTACTCTGGAAGAATGAATAATGAGCACAGGGCAAGAGTAGCAGTTCTGATTAATCCAGCAGCAAACAAAGCCCTGATAAAATGAGAAGCAGCAAATGAAAAGTTGATAAGATCCAGATTTAACAGCAGATACTCCAAAGTGACAATAGTTGTGCGTTATGCGACTACAAACGAAGACAACGAGGAGGCGAAAGACCAATTTTACAACAACCTACAACGACTCATAGACAGAACACCAAAACATGATATTTTAATATTGATGGGAGATATGAATGCCAAAGTTGGAAATGACAACAGAGGGGGGGAAAGTGTCATGGGAACAGAAGGCTTAGGTGTGTGTAATGAGAACGATGAAAGATTTAGTGAGTTCTGTTTGTTGAATAACATGTACACATTGAAGGACACGGTTCATGAAGAGGGACTTGAGTAAAGTCAATACGAAAGCAGATAGATCACATAGCAATTAATAAGAAATGGAAATCGACATTGCTGGATGTGACAGCTTGCAGAGGAGCAGACGTTGGAAGTGACCATTATCTTGTGATGGCTAAGGTGAAACTTAAGCTTATGAAGGACCGACCAAAGAGCAGTAGAAAGCAGTTTGATACTAACAAGACAAAATATTTTAACACCAAAGAACAGTATGAAAGTTTTCAAAACATCCATAATAATGCTAGTGAAAACATCTTGGGTCACAGAAAGAGGAAGAAAGGAGGATATTGATTTCTGAACGAACATGGGATCTAATTGCTGGGAGACGAGATATGAAGGTTAAGATCATGGCATGCCAAACAGAGGCCCTGGAAGACCTGAACATGAGTATAGAGAGATGGACACAGATGTGAAAAGAAACTGTAAACTTAACAAAAAGGTGCACATAGAAAACGGCAGAAGAAGCTGAAAAAGCCGCTAAACGAGAAGATATGAATACTCTATAAAAATTCAACAAGTCTGGTTGCCAACAGAACACAGATGTCGATGTCACGAATCGGAGGGAGAGATTATCACAAATTAAAGTGGAAAGTTGAAATGATGAAAAAAAAATCAATTAAGTTCTAAACAGAGATCAACCAGTAAATCAAGTTAAGATAAATATGAAACACATCAAGAGAGTATTGCCAATTGACACAATACCTATCGAGGAGTTAAAATGACCAAAATTATCAAGAGACTAGAATCGGGAAAGACATCAGGACCAGATAGTAACATCAAAATATTACACACGCTCATCAACAAAGTTTGGGTGGACGAACAAGTCCCACATAACTGGAAGAAGGGAATCATAGAAATGGAAGTTATCAAAGAAATGCAATTCAACAGACTGTAACAACTGGAGAGGGATAGTTTTACTGTCAGTTCCTGGAAAGATCTTGTGCCGTTCGATGCTAAAGAGAATGATAAAAGGGAGTGTATAAAGTACTGAGAGAACAATAAGCAGACTTTTGGAAAGGCAAATCAACAATAGATTAGATATTCACCATAAGGAACATAATCGAACAACGAATGGTTCACCAATGTATACATATTGTATGTGTACTTATTTTAGCGGTATTCTAATATTAGCGCATGTCATGTCACTGCGCTATATGAGGGGCAGCGCTAAATTTTCTCCATCATGTCATTTTCTATACACGACAAAGCCAATGAAATTAATTGTGCGAATTCAAGATTGCGCTAATAAGTCTATACCCCCTGAGGGCGGTAAAATGTGATTGCGCTAATTTAAATACACATACAGTATATCGAGTTCGTGAAATCATTCGATAGCGTGGAAAGAGAAGCACTGTGGAACATCATTAAGCTATGGAATTCCCAACAAGATTATCAACATCCTCCAGGACAAGTATAATGGTTACCAATGTACCGTGCGACATAATAGACGGGAAACATATTGGCTCAGGATAACATCTGGAGTGCAACATGGGTGCATTATATCCCATTTTATATTCCCGGTAGTGATTGTCATCTGAAATCCGTGACAAATCAAGAGAAGAGAGGTCTGTAGTGGGGGTTGGATGCAGCATCTGGATGATCTTGACTTTGCATATGACATTACATTCTTATTGCAAACGTACCAACACATGCAGGACAAAACAGTCCACCACGTGGAAACAGCAGGGTCTGTGGGACTTAAGGTCAGTGTGAAGAAGACAAAAGTAATGAACAACAATGCCAAGAAGGTCACAAAAATCATGGCAAATGGTGAGAATATGGAGGAGGTTAAGAAGTTCTTTTAACTTGGAAGCACGGTGATAGAGACAGGCGACATCATGGAGGAAGTGGCGCAATAATTAGACTATAAACCTAACAAAGTCTAACAACATATCAACATCTACCGAGGTCCGCCTATATGTAAGCAATGTAAGATCTGTGCTACTATATGGGACTGAAGCATGGAGAAGCTATGAGGAAGTAGAAAGACGACAATATGTATATTAGTTACATAGTATTAAGTCAGCACAACACACAGATTCATGGCAAATGTTTCTAGATGATCTAGAAACATTTGCCATGAAGCTGTGTATTATCTTTCACTTGATAAAAGCCAAGTGGCCGAAAATTTGTGAATACCGAGTGTTTTACTGTTTTTTGCGAAAATGAGAACATTTGAGGGAAGGTCCCTGCGTAAGATCTTGAGGATATAATGGCCAAACACTATCGGCAATAAAGAGCTAGCAGGGGAAGTCAGTGACATAACAACAGAGGTAAAATAATAGAAATGGAATTGGTTAATTTAAGCCATGTGTTGAGGATGAAGACCAGACATCCAAATCAAGTCCTAACTTAGACACCAATAGGCAAGCGACACGGGGTAGGGCTTAAGAAACCTTCAGGAGGACGATCATTGATGAGAAGATAAAAGAGGAGAAACATGAGCTGGGGGGGGGGGAGTTGACATTGCTGGCACAAGACCGGATTTAATGGTTCCGCATTGTTGACGCCTTATATCGCGCAGGCGACGAAGAGGGTTAAGTAAGTTATATTAACTTTATTTGGTACGAGACTCATTTTAAAAACTGGGTTTTTTCGTGTAGCTATCCAAAGAAATAACATTAAACGTCTGATGATAAATTAGTTGCTGACTGGACATTCATTACATATCTAGAGTAATTATCTTGGTGCGATATACAGTATGTGTATAACTTTTTCTTTTTTCTAAGCTTTTTTCTCCAATAGTTAAACTCTAATTATTTATAAAGATAATTATTGTACCACCAAAAAGAAATCTAGTACACAAGTAGTTATAATCAGCTCCCTGAATTTAACCGCCACGGATGACGTCATCAGAATGCTGGCCTCTGATTGGTCAATTCAAATGGCACGCCAGGGAATCACATGTGACGGCATAACCGGAAGTGCGTCATACAGGAAGTCCTGTTGTCATGGCAATAAGGAGAAAGAGCTAGTCGTTGAGCTTGGAGGCGTGTCTAGGACCGGAAGTGGAAGGTAATGGGGCAGCCATTTTGGCTAACGAGCCAATGAGAGCCTTCGTTACAAGAGGTCGGGGTCACGAGAGATCACGTGAGGTCACGTGAGTTCACGAGAAGTCAACGGCTAGAGAGAGAAGTTGGGTTTTTCCAGTTTTGGGTTGAGAGTGAATCTATTTTTAGAACCGAAACTTTTTTGTTTTGGTTTGTGAAACCAGCTGTAGGTGTCGCCACAGTCGGAGTGGTTAACGATCCTGTATCAAATGCGCAAGCACGAGAAGCGGTAGGCCGAGCTCGAGTCAAGCTTGAACATGTTATCCTTGTAATAAGACTTGTAGAGTTAAGAGTATGTACAAAGGGAAATCACTCTGTATACCTATAAACTGTATAGTGATGGTTTTTTCCCCAGTTTTGAGTGAATGAACATTGATTAGATGATGGGGTATTCCCCTGATAGCATAATTAAATTGTAAATAATGAAAATCTTATTAACGTTGCTAGTTGCCTAAGTTTTTCTGTGATATTGAAATTTACTGTTTTTACATGTTTTATACGGTAAACACTAAGACTATTTAATAAAAATTCAAACACTCAACTTATGCTGGTAGTGGTTTTCTGACGATGTTGACTCTTCGAGCTCCTTATCGCAAATGAGTTCTCAGAGGTCTAACTGAACCTATACTCTAGTCATGTGACTTTTTTTTGTCATTTCAATGCATGGAAAATAATCTAGCCCTATCTAATAAAAAACGAAACACTCACCCCTGCTAATAGTAGTGGTTTGTTCTTATGATGTTAACACCTCGAGCTTCGGATCTCAAATGAGTTTTCACAGGCTTAACTGAACCTCTCTTTAGTCACATGACTTATTATATTAGACTTTCATCTAATGAAGTGAATACATCATAACAAAAACACAAATAAGATAAAACGTTTAATGTTGAATATACACTGGTAAGTGGTGTGTAGTCACTACATATTAACACATACACAAAACCTGCATACCTTTAGTTAAGGTTTCTTTTCGAATACGTTGGGTGGTCCTTAAAAGGACCGTTGATTGCTACGAAAAGCTGAATAAGAGAGAGACTCTAAAATATGTCGAGTAGACGTCGCCAACGACGAACATCTCTTTCTTTTTCTATCATCAATCGATTTATCTCGGCCTTGTGGTGTCGAAGATTGGCTAATGCTTCCTGAGCCAGTACGTATTGTACAGGTACTGGAAGTGAAGGGTCATGTCTAGATGGTTCCTGGTGTTGTGTAGTCGGTGTCGCAAGGGTCCTACCAGAATTTATCGGGGTGCGTGGCCTTACTACAATACGGGTCCTTCGTGTAAGAATGATTCTCACGTTTCTCTCTTCAGGTTGCATCTCCATGTCGAATGAGTTATCCATACCGAACTAATACCGAGACTCAGACAGTACCAGCTTATATAGAGTTAATGACGTTTTTAGTATTTCTAATTCTATATGAAAATAAAACGAAATAAAATAAATTCTAGTTTTATGGACCTGTAAAAAAAATTGAATAAAACAGTATATATGTGTGATAATACTTTGTTTGAGTATCTATACAGTTATTTCCTTTTCATTATAAATACATGTATACAGTCACAACACTTCATTTTAGGTTTGACAACGGAAGCACACACACACACATACACAGAGAGAGAGAGAGAGAGAGAGAGAGAGAGAGAGAGAGAGAGAGAGAGAGAGAGAGAGAGAGAGAGAGAGAGAGAGAGAGAGAATGGCTAATTTACCGAACCGAAATGAAAGACAAGAACAGGCGAGAAGTCAAAGACAGGCTCATTAGAGATGGATTTAATGCAAACAGACAACTCACCGATTATAGTGATTACTATGAAGTAGACACTCTGAGTGAGCGTAAATTACGCAAATTCAAACGGCGTCGAATGTGTACCAAGTCAAGTTTAAACATTTTTCTAAAGATGCCATACACTTGGTATCAGAGGTATTAGATCATATGTTGACTTCTATCAAGAATAAATGTGAAGATCGGGATAAGATGCGAGTCAATATATATCATCCATCTTTAAAAAGTGAAGTGTGGGTAGAATTCACGGATGCTAAAGACCTGAATGCTGATCTACTTATGGAGAAAATTGAGAAAGTACAACAAAGTAATGAAAATTTTAGAATCGAAGATGGGTCTACCACCATGTCAGTGATCCATGTCATACAACCTGTAGGTAGCGGGGTGGAAAACTAAAATATCATCTCAGTTTTGATACAAAAGTGTTTCTGAACAAGAAGCAAAGTTTGATACAGATCAAGAATAAAGACAAGACCTGTTTAGCTCGTGCTATTGCAGTTGGTCGTTTTCATTGTCAGAAACCTGGACTTGGAGATGAAGACAAGTACAAAAACTGGCAACGATATTGGAAAACTTTGATTTATGGCGATGCAAATAAATATACTCTTCAACGACGAGAAGCTCATGCCTTAATGCAACAAGCTGGATTTGATCCCCCGCAAGAGTGTGGCCCTGAAGAATGGCAACGTTTTCAGACCGCGTTGTTACCACACTACCGTTTGAAAATCTACGAACTGAATACCAACGCAAAACGATTGACATTAAATGTACTGTATAGTGGTGTATGATCCGGGGCCCCCATTCACATCTTATACGATGATCACCATTACGATTGTATAGTATCAATGCCTGGGCTCTTGGAATATAATTACTATTGTGATCGTTGTGATGTGAGTTATGACCATGTAGAAGATCACCGATGCCTTCAGCGTTGCCCTGTGACCCCAACAACACGATAAAACCTATAGAATGTACACATTGTCAGTGGCACATCGACTCAGTGTTACGAGAATCATTTGAAACCATATAGTAGATATACAACCAGGACTCCATGTCAGCTAATGAGTCGATGTCCCACTTGTCAATTATGGATGAGTAAAAAACAATTCGCACAACACTGCTGTCAAGAAAAGATTTTAAAAATGTCACCATTATAAACAGATCATGGGTCTAGATCATCGTTGTTTTATACAACAGATCCCTTCTCAGGATGCATCATCTTCACCCCCTTATTACATTTTCTATGATTTTGAGTGTACCCAGGATACCGGAGAACACTAACCTAATCTATGTATTGCTCATCGTGTATGTCCCCTGTGTACATCGGATGATTGGTGTGAGCAGTGTAAAACCATGGATGATCATCGTATTACATTCCGAGGTCCAACGTCCCTCACTGATTTTTTTTACTTGGTTATTTGAAACGACCGTGTATGACGATATACATCAAAGAGAGAAACTTTTACATGATGGAGATATAGCTATTGCTCATAACTTTAAAGGGTACGATGGACAGTTTATCTTACATCATCTGGTACACCATGCCTGTGAAAAACATGATGTGATCATGAACGGTTCTAAGATTATGTCTATGACGGCAGGAAACATCAGGTTTAAAGACTCGTGTAATTTCTTGTCGTTACTTCGTTACCTAAAGCTTTTGTATTGTCTGAACTTCAGAAAGGATACTTTCCGCATTTGTTCAATACAAAAGCTAATGCTGATTACAAAGGGGTATATCCCCAGCTATGTATTACAACCCAGAAGGTATGGAACCTGATGTCCGTCATGATTTTGAAGAGTGGTATCAAGACAAAATTCGAAAGGGTGAGATTTTTCATTTGCAATACGAATTAGAAGAATACTGTGAATCGGACGTAACTATTTTGCGACAGGCTTGTATGCATTTTCAAAGCATGTGTTTGAAACTAGCCGATGTGGACCTATTTGCTGAATCGATTACGTTTGCCAGTACGGGGAATATAGCATATCGTCTCAATCATATGCAAAAAGATACGATTGCTATGATACCTCCGCGGGGATATCCTTCGGCACGACAGTATTCCACCCTAGCATTACGCTGGTTGAGTTGGAAAGAACACGAAACTGGTCAAACGATTAGACATGCTCGTCTCATGGAGGTAAAGTCCAAGTAGGCTCTTATTGAGTGGATGGTTATCATGAAGACTCTCGGACCATTTACGAGTTTCATGGCTGTTTTTGACACAGATGTCCCTTGTGTTTTCCTAACTTAAAGTAAGAGAAACATCCGTTTCATTCCTCTTTGACATATGAAGAAGTGTATCAAAAGACATTAGAGAGAGATCAGTATTTGCGTCAAATCTATCAAGTAGAAACATTGTGGAAACATGACTATCGTCAAAGGTACAAGACGGATCCAGAGTTTCAACATTTCATTGATAAAACGTATGAGGATTTTCCCGACCTGTTAGTTCCTAAAGATGCTTTATTTGGAGGTCAAACAAATGCTACTCGTTTGCTTTGTGAAGAAGGAGACATTCGTTACGTGGTTGTATGTTCTTTGTACCCGTTTGTCTTGAAACATGGAACATTTCCAGTAGGACACCCAGACGTGATTACTCATGATTTCAAAAGTCTAGATCAATATTTTGGACTGGCACAATGTCGAGTTATTCCTCCTCGAACAGGAGCTTTGTATTAGTTATCGATGCTCTCATGCAAATCATGAGCGAAGTTTGTTAGGTACATGGACGACGTGCGAATTGAATAAAGCTATAGAGAAAGGTTATATGATCGATCGTTTCTTTGAAGTATGACATTTCCTGATCAGTCCAAAACTTTATTATATTATATTGATCAGTTTCTCCAGATTAAGCAACAGGCTAGTGGTTTCCTGCTTCCTGTCAAACAGTAGAAGACCGTCGTCAGTACCTCAAAGAAATTGAAACGAGAGAACAACTGATCATACGAGAAGAAGATGTAGAGAAGAATTCTATCTTACGTACCATTGCTAAACTGTTTCTGAACTGTTTGTGGGGTAAATTTACTCAACGGACTAATTCACCTCAGACACAGTATGCGGAGAGTTACGAAATATTACAACAGTAACTTCAAGATGACATTCGTGATATATTACATTTAGAACTGATTTCAAATGACAAAGGCCATGATGAGCTAGACATGATGCTGGCGAATTCGAAACTGAAGGATGACTTTGATGAACCGCATGGTTTTAGCAATGTAGTGCTAGCAGCCTTTACGACGTCTCTATGATGACACCCTAGAACGTTTGGGAGAACGTGTGTTATATTTTGATAGTATCAGACAGCATCATTTATCAACACGATCCACAGCAGTGGAATCCCACTATAGAGAACAATTTAGGAGGATGGACAGACGAATTAGATGGCGATTCTATCTTATCCTTTGTCTCGGGATGTCCTAAAAATTATGCGTACAAGACTCGTCAGGACAAAACGGTGTGTAAAGTCAAAGGAATCACTTTTGATAGTCGTACCACTTCTACGGTCAACGTAGATACATTGAAACAGTTGTTACGTGGTCAACAAAAGAAAGTGCTTGTATCATACCCCCATAAGATCATGCAAACGAAACAGCATAAAGTCAAAACACAGGCAATGACCAAAGAAGTGCGTGTCGTGTATGATAGGAGACATCGTATTGAAAATGTTTGTACTTTACATTATGGTTATTAAAAAAGTGAGACCGTTTGAATTTAAAATAAAGTTTTTTGTTTTATTTTTTTAGTATTAAACACTATGAAACTTTACTTTGGTGTTGTTGTTGTTGATATAAAACAGAAGGCAGTGAAAGGTAGGGTTCATTTATACAGTTTATTTTCAAGTATACGTATCATGGCGACTCTCGATTCTAAAAATGATGGTAGTGTTTACATGACTTCACCTAGCGATGCTTGTTTAAAGGTCTTTCCAGATAATACCTTAACAGAATTCAAAACTCATTTACCTCAAGCTTTAAGTATGATGGACAGTGAGCGGTAAGTAGCTTTGAGTGAATTGATCTTTCCCAACTTAATAGAATCGATAGGATCGAATGAGAATTACATAGATGTCCTGGTTCCCCTTCACGTTCCTTTGGAATCCGTCGTGACACCTAAAGATCCCAGGGACCCCTCTACGTATCCCAAGAAAAAGGAAATGAAATATCGTCAACATGAACGTTTTACTGTAGAATTGATTAAGAAACACGTCTCGTTAGATGATCCCCAGTTTGATCATGTAATCTCTAAAACTGATACGAAGTCGGGGATCGCTTTTGTAGGAAGTATTTGGAGACTTAAATTTCGTTCGGGGTTTTATGCGTCTCCTGCTGCTTTAATAGAACAGATGAAACTCTAGAGCATTTCAATATGCCATTGATGGTATAGAAGAACTCTCTCATAAAAATACTATTCAATTCGGGTATGACTCAGCTTTAGAATGCTTTGTGATTGACAGAAGGACAGGAAAAGACAGAAGGACAGAGAGATGAAGGAAAAGAAGGAGAACAGAGAATGAAAAGAAAGAGGGGACGTCCACGAAAAGTATCCATAGAGATAACAAAAGAAAAAAAGAAGAAGAAGGACAGAGGGAAGGAGTGAAAAGAAGTAGGGGACGACCACGAAAAGTAGAACAGGAAGAAATGCCTCATGATATTTTAATGTTTATACGACAATGGTTAAGCGATTATAGTCAGTCTCCCATGAACGGTGACACTTTTCATTTACTATTAAATGATAATAATGGTAACCGAGCAGGTATGATGTATCATGTGCATAAAGAACAACGACAAGTAGCATTGGATCCCTTTTGTCATAGTGTAGACGTACCAATGATACAGTTTGCGTTTCAGGACAAAAAACGTAAAAAATATGAATGATTTTGCTCTGATCTAAAAACAGATTTTATGGACCTTATAAAAAGAGGTGAGAATCTACATCAGGGACAATTCACTTTCAAACACGATGGAAAGAACATCAAGTATGGAAACTTTATTTTCATCGACGATGGATGCTAGTCAGACCGTCACGGATAGCGCTCCCGTGAACCGAGACATGATGGATAGTGTACCACGAACCAATCGGGTAGAAGTGGATAGTGTACCACGAACCCATCGGGTAGAAGTCGATAGTGTACCACGAACCCATCGGGTAGAAGTGCATAGTGTGCCGAGAGTCAATCTGATAGAAGTGACAAGGCGTCCACCTACAGAAAGGAGATAAGGTGTGGCCACTTTTAAACTAAGACCTGCTACCTTCAGAGGGTTATCGTTTCATCAGGAATTAAGAATACCTTTAGCCTTAACTAATTTTTGTACGTATGAATCCAAGTACCTGACGTTTAAAGATCATTGACCAAAATATCTACCGGGACCTAAACAGGCAGAATTAGCCAGAGCAGAATTTGTGACCAAGTTCAGTTTTTTTGTTGTGGCATCTGTTTAAAAGATTGTGAATGGAACGATACTGCTTATACATAACATCGACGTTGGTCTAAAGATTGTGCTTTCAGTCAACTGGTGATATAAAGAAAAAAACACGTGTGAAGCCTCCCTTCTGGGGACAAACAAGTGCCGGACGGGAACGAGTCTAAATATAGAATATGAATAAATGTAGTTACCAAACATCATGTGAATTAGTCATCAACATGAGTTATCCAGGATTGTCTCAGACGCACCCGAATAATTCACCTAATTGTACACCGTACATAGAAGGGGCTAATGAGTTTGATGAAGTTCTCAAAACTTTAGACCAGTTGGAAGGAAAACAAGAAAATGATGCGACCAAGGGAATGTTACGTGATGCCTTGCTATCCACATTACAGAAAATTAGGGAAGAACTCACGACCATCACAGCTAGTCTGAAAGAATTAAAGGAACTACAGCCAGAAATCAGAACATCGTATATGGGTTACGAATATAAGGCTTCCCCACAGACTCATCCTTGTTTCATTTGTGGTGAAATTGGACATTGGTCTCATAGATGTCCTAAGAATAACGGGACGGCAACAACAACAACAACAACAGTAAGAGTAGAACCTGAGAACAAAGTAGAAAATCGATCTCGTCAATCGGACCAATGTTATAAATGTCATCAGTCAGATCATTGGGCTTATGAATGTCCCGAACAGACTTCAACAGGAGTCAAACGTTAACTCAACTTGGTGCTCAAGAAGGGAGCAAAACCCACCAAGAAAGTGAAAGTGGAAACCGAACAGCAGTGGTTTTTTAGTACTGTTATCATGTAAATACGTTTACTGTCACAGCGTCAAGGAATCCGACCCGACCTATCTAGGACAAACGCTGACGTTCTTTTGCTCCGTGTTGTATGGGCAAGATCAACCGTAGTAGTGAGACAATGTGACAAAAGTTTGTTTGCGTGTTTCAAGACTGTTTCATAGTG
The DNA here is from genome assembly GCA_030159075.1 of Atrina japonica. NCBI lineage: Eukaryota > Metazoa > Mollusca > Bivalvia > Pterioida > Pinnidae > Atrina > Atrina japonica. Next base: position 139,407 of record BROG01000095.1, read on the forward strand.
ATGAACGTTTCAAAAAGTCAGTGTTTTCAAGTTAATCAGTGTCAGTGTTATCAAAGTAAATCAGTGTTTTCAAAGTTAATAAGTGTTCTCATAGTTCATTCTGATATATTGTACATAGTCACAGAGGGACGGCCCCACTTCTCTGTCGACTATCTAAAAACATTATTTAGCGGGGCATTAATCTTATTAAAAATTGATCTGGTGTTTGTGTATTTATGTCTGGGTATAAGGTGTACACGTTTAGAGTACACTTAGAGTTTAAACCTATTGGATATAAGGTGTACACTTAGAGTTTTGAGTACACTTAGACTGCTCTAGTATCTACAAGGTAGACACAAAGGTACATAGAGTGATCTGGTGTAAAACACCATTAACAAACCTATGAGTAGAAGGATACCAAGAGTAATCGTGTGACACATAGAGTAGCAGAGATACAGGGAGAATAAGGGTATACAAAGGATTGTTGTATAGAACTGCTCTAATCAGTCATAGGTTTCTTTTCGTTAAAGTTAGGTGGCCCTGAAAAGGGCCGTTTGTGTTTTAGGCTTTGTATGCCATGGCATAAAAAGCATTTTGTCCGTTTTCTCTGCCGTCTTTCTCTTTTTCTTTTTTCAAACTTCACGAGCTCAATCCATTCATCGATGTTCGTTAGCCAGCCCACCTTTCTTCCCACTGTATCGGCATACGCCATCCATTCTTCTTTTTCTTGTACTTCGCCCCACATGTTTACACATTCAGCCATGATCAAACAATGACTATAGACTCTTAGGCATACTCGGCAGGGTGTGACGTCACACATCGCGTGAGCGTTTCTTCTCCTTCTTGTTGAATATCGCTTAGTGAAAAACAAAAAAACAAAATGGAGAGTATCTATACAGAAGCTATTCACAGAATTATTCTGTTACAACAGAAGACCAAGTGGCGTACAATGCAGTGTGATCGTTACTATCAGAGTCTACTGATGAAACTCAATCAGAGATGGAGGCAACGGAAACATCAGCAAACCTCACAGAAAGTCAGAGATCAACTCGACCGACAGTACCGACAGTGCTTAGACTATTTGTCAGCTCAGTATGTTTGTACAAGAAAACAGATTAGAGCTAGTTTTCGTCAACTACAAATACCGATCATCATGACTATCAAGAGAAAGACAGATGATCTACTGGAAGCAGAACGACGTTTACCTCTGAAAAAGAGACGATGTTACTGTAAATATTAGTATCCTAACCAAAGGTCTTTTACAGGGCCACCCAACTCATTAGAAAAGTAATCTATATGTTATATCTACTACTCTATAAACACTCCTTCTCATAAACCCTGTAACTCATTTTATTGTCTCATAAACCCTATAACTCATTTTATTGTATACACTGCACATTCAGTTTAAGGTTTCTTTTCGTAAGATATAAGTGGTCCTGAAAAGGATCGTTGTTTTTGTAATAATCTGCCCATGATTGATGCACAGAATCTCTTGTTAAACGGCAAACACTTCTCGTCCATCTGCTTACGTTTTCTCTCTTCTCTACCAAACCGCAAAACAGAATTGAGAAGTACAATTTGACTCAGGTGAACATCTTTTCCCTGAGGAAAGTTCATATTAATCTTTCGTAACTTCTCTTTAGTATCACGCATAATCTGACTGGTATTATATACAGGTTCGATAAGAACATGTTCGTTTTCTTGTTCCATAGTGTACTCCATAGAATACACCATGTTTGACTTTTTTAAATCTTTTTTTATCACTCTTAGACTGATTTCTCCTAGGCGCCTATCACTCTTTGCGTTTTATTAGTGGAATCACGTTGCCAACGACGCATAAACCAATCATCAAAGAGGTCAAAGTTGGCGAGACCGAGTACGCCGCGTGCGCTATACTGCTCATATAAAAAGCCGTGCGCGTCTCATTTCACCGCGCTTCAATTCAGAAGACAATGGTACAACCAACTATCAACAGTATGATTGACAACATGTTTTTTGATACTGAGAAGTTTTGGGCGAGTAAGCCCCAGTATATCATCAACAACCTAAAGACGGCGTCCCAAGAGTGGGGATTCTTTGAAAAACAGAAAGCCGGGATGGGAAGGTTTTGCCAAGCTGCTGCGGCCCGTGCAGCAGCAGAGAAGAAAAATCTGGAACGGAAGATAGTCTGCTGCTGCTATCTATAAGGGTTTAAACCCAAAACAAATGGCCCTTTTCAGAGCCACCCAACTTACACGAAAAGAAACCTTAACTGAAAGTATGCAGTTTTTGTATGTGTTGTGTTATACTGTAGTGGTAAGTCTAACCTATAGTAAGTAAATGTGAGCATTCACTAGTTCTTTTACTTGATCGATAAAATTTTATTAGATAGAAATTCAAACTAGTCAATTCTAAAAATAGTAACTTTAAAAAAACTAGAGAATAAGTTCAGTTAGACCTCTGAGAGAGATCATTTGGCATCCGAAGCTCGAAGAGTCAACATCGTCAGAAAAAACTCTCTGGGTGAGTGTTTAATTTTTTATTTTATATACAGAAGTACAAGAAACAATAAAAAATAATACAGATACTGTTTTTACTGTCTGAACGTTGATACTTGTTGAAAAGATGTAAATGAACAACTTCATACTTCACAACTTTGTCACTTGTGTCACTTTGTCACTAGTATCACTTTGAGACAGAACGTTGCACACATGAGAATGGTACACACTTTGACAAACTTTGAGAACGACACAAACACACTGGATCATTTTGACAAACTTTGAAAACGGCACACATACACACACACACACACTGGATGACTTTTGCAAATTTTGAGTACGTTACACTTTCATGTTCAATGCATTCTCTCCTGCTGTGAGATTAGTCCGTCCCTGAAAAAACTAGATATCCCATGATTCCATAGCCAAGATGGCTATCCTTCCCATAATTCCTGTTTCACTACCCATCCTCCCTTTCTGGTTTAGTACATACACTCCATATAGAGTAATCACCCCTTTTGTTCCATCCCTATAGTCCATACAGAGTAATCTCCCCTTTGTTCCACTTGTACAGTCTATACAGAGTGATATTTCACCTAGAGTCTATGCACAGTGATATCCCCTTTGTTCCACCCATACAGTCTATACAGAGTAATCCCCCTTTTGTCCTACTCATACAGGCTATACAGAGTGATCTCCCCAATGTCCCATCCCTACAGGCTATACAGAGTGATCTCCCTTTCTTCCACCTATAGAGTCTATAGGGAGTGATCTCCCTTTGTACATACTCGTAACTCTACAAGTCTTAGTACAAGGATAACAGGTTCAAGCTTGACTTGAGCTCGGCCTACTGCTTCTCGCGCTTGCGCACACAATTTTTCTCGAATTCACAGTATCAAAACTTATGACTTCTCTACTCTTTACACTACTTTCCACATAAAAAATTAAAAGAAAGACTTTTCAGCATCATAGACAACTGCTTTTTCACTAAAGGTTGTACCCGAAAATTCAAATATCTAGTGATTGGCTATCAGGATACTTATTTCGTCAAACACCACTCTGATTCTACACATAAATATACTGAAGTTGATATAAAAAAACATGCTGGAATTTCTAATAGACAATATATTTGTAATGTTCGGAGACGTGGTCTTTCAACAAACTGTCGGCATTTCTATGGGAACCAATTGTGCTCCTTTATTGGCCGACCTGTTTCCTTTATTCATACGAAGCAGGGACTTCATTCAGAAACTGCTGAATCAAAAGAAGAAAAAAGTTAGCGGTGTCCTTTAATTTGACATTATAGATATATCGACGACGTTTTGTCAATTAATAATGACAATTTTCATACATATGTCAATGCGATATATCCCAGCGAACTAGAAATTAAAGATACAACAGAATCAAGCACACACGCTTCATACTTAGACATTTTACTTAATATAAACACAGACGGGAAATTAGCAACTAAGCTATACGATAAACGAGACGATTTCGGCTTTCCCATCGTAAATGTTCCTCATTTAAGTAGTAATATCCCTCAGTCACCCGCATATGGAGTTTATATTTCACAAATGATCCGATATGCCTGGGCGTGCACAACATATGAAGATTTCATATACAGAGGTAAACTACTCACTGACAAATTATTGACACAGGGATATCGAAAACCGCGTTTAATGTCAACGTTCCGCAAGTTTTACGGTCGGTTTGGGACTACTCTGTTTCACTAAGTGAAATGTTGAGTTGCCTTTTCCTTGGAGGTTGTTGAGACGTCTGTGCCAATTGTGACGAGGATACACTCCTCACGTGTTTCATTGGACTTGACTGTGGACTCACGGCGGGTGTGACCGGTCGACAGGGGATGCTTACTCCTCAATGGCACCTGATCTCACCTCTTGGTTTCCAGAGGTCCGTGTTTGTCCATTTTTACCGGATTTGTATCTATGTCCTGGACATTCTATTGATTTATACTTTGGTGTCTGAAATTTTTATATCATTAATCACTCCGACTGTGGCGAAACCTACTGCTGGTTTCACAAACCTGGAAAAACCCAAAGTTTCGGTTCTAAAAATAGATTCACTCTCAGTCCAAAAACTGGTAAACCCCAACTTCTCTCTCTAGCCGTTGACTTCTCGTGAACTCACGTGACCTCTAGTGATCTCTCGTGACCCTGACCTCTTGTAATGAAGGCTCTCATTGGCTCGTTAGCCAAGATGGCTGCCCCCATAACCTTTCACTTCCAATCATAGGCATGCCTCCAAGCTCAACGATTGGCTCTTTCTCCTTATTGCCATGTCAACAGGACCTCACTTCCGGTATGACGCACTTCCGGAATGACCTCACTTTCGGTATGAAGCACTTCTGGTTATGACGTCACAGGCGGCTCCCTGGCGGTCCATTTGAATTGACCAATCAGAAGCCAGCATTCTGATGACGTCATCAGTGGCGGTTAATTTCAAATGGCACGCCAGGGAGCTGCCTATAACTACTTACACTTACGATTGAAAGAGTCAAAGACGTTATCATTTTCAAAAGTGACTAAATTGTTTGAAGTACGAAATTCCAGACTTGCCAACCTTGAGAATTTTTCATGGGGGGATTTTTCAATCTCAGAGGAGACTAAATTTTAGTAAGAATTATAAGGAAAATTTATTTTTTCATGGGGAGATATGCATTTTTCTTGAAGAAATTATCAAAATTTTACATAAAAAATAGGAAGTCTACCAATTTATGGGGGAGACTTGGCAAGTAGGCTATAAAGTTCTATCTAATTCTACAATTTGAAATCTTGCTTCTGGGTTAACATCGTTCACCATTGTATCAATATAGATTGTATCAATATAGATAATAGTATTTCCGGATATAGAAATCCATGTATTATTTATATCATCTTCATCAACAACAAGATCATCGTCATCATCATCATCATTTTTCCATCTCTTTACCGTGTAAGTTTTAAAATTGAATCATTTTTTATTAATATAGACATGTCCATTGATTTATCGTCACTTACGCCTATGCATTAACTGAATGTAAGTATTCTATTCCGACTCCGGTTCGTACTAATAGTATCTGTTAACCTAATCATATATATCTCTGATAAAACCAAATGAAAATGAAATTTATGATTAAAATAGAAGTACATGTATGATAACTAAATAAGTAGATATATACATCTACAAAAAGAAATTCATATCAACAGCATATCAAAGAGAATCTTATTAATTTTTTATCGTTCTATGGTATCGATAACCTTCAAATTTCGAGGCACGTACTGAACACAAACCACTCCCTTTCCTTCAAGAAATAGTACGTTTTGTACTTTATAAATATCTATTTACAATACATCTATTATAACACTACTGCGAATCGTATTCGCTCATTTGTTAATATTTGTCATTTTGGGTCATTCGACATACCTCAAAGAGAAGATAACTCTTGTTTACGACAGGTATCCCACAATTCATTGCACATTCCTTAAACTGCTTTTCCTGTCAACAAGAAGCAGACAAGTTTCACAAAAAGAAACATGTAAGTTTTTAAAATATGGATTTTTTATTATGAGAAAAAAAGTTCCTTTATCAAACGAACATCAGGACTATTTGACTGCCAAGTGATAGACATTTCATTATGTCATAGAATCGTAGAAAATTCCACGTATCCTCAGATAAGCGTGAAAATTGGAAAGATGGGGGGAGGGGGCAAACCAAACACTGAAACAGTGACACTGACTTTATTTTCTATTTTATATCTTACTTGAGTAAAGTCGATGTATATACAATAAAAATTTCTAGTAAAAAGTAACAAGTCGTACCCAGACACGTTTAGATGTACACAAGGTAATTTATACCCTAGGTCGAACTTTCTGTCCCGAGTTTAAGCAATTTGGGAGGGGGGGGGGATTGTTAAAATCAGGGGCAGAAGTCCTCCTATATACTTTCTTCGTAGCAAGATGCTGTGACATTTTCACAGCAGTTCAGCAATCTTTTTAACCATCTATTTCTTATCGTCTGATATTTTTTTGATACGCTTACCTGATCTTTTAAATTTATAAAACCATTGTCATTAAGTTGTGACATTTATAAATGTATGCATATAAAGAAATTAAAAAATTCAGACATGAATTTATTTTAGCACTTTATTGATATTTTGGTATCGTTTTGAAATTTGATATCTTTCGTTTTGTTTTTCAGGAGTAACAGACCTCGCACTGGATCCAGGCCACCTGGAACATGTAATATTTAAATTACTTTCTTTCTGCTTCATTCTTTCTTCCTTAGTCTTTACTCATTATACATGTATAATTAAACATAATTTAAATTTAATGATATATTATGAATACAATTATTATACTTAAGTGTGCATTTTCTTTTAAAAAAATATAAATGCATAAAACTATTTTTATGAAATTATCTGAAAAAGGACTATTAACAGGGTAATAGTAATAACATTTTCGTATACTTTTAAAAAGATTGCATTATCATTGGAGCATATATGGTAAATTATTTTTCAGAATGCTCTTATTTTACCATATGATTTGACTTGCCACAAGACTTCCAAGTTCTAAATGATTGTCAGAAGAGAAATGACAACTGCTAGAGAAAGCAGATTTGCATCCCTCTCTGGGATTGATTTATGTTATAATATTGGATGACTGAGAATCTTCTTGTACCCAAAGTAAATCAACTCATTTTTCACGTTTCAGCTGCTGGACTTCAACCAGGGACAGCTACAAGGCTTACAACAGCAATGGTAATTTAAGTGTGTGGTGTGAAGAAATTAAATAAACAAATGTCTGAACTTTTTATTGTTTATGTATTTTTCAGTAAACAACATACATATGTATACATGTATATCAGTATTTTCTATATGATATAAATGCTTTGTGAGAATAACAATTTTCTGTAAATATTGCTATATCATGTCAAACTTTCATGGCTGAACAGTATAATGCAGAAGAGGTATAGGAATCACTTTGTTTGTCTGTCCATCAACACTTTGGTTGTGACACTGTAACTTGAGAAGTTCTCAACATATAGCTTTCATATTTGATACAAAGATGCAAATTGATGAGAGAAAGATACCTCTGCATTTGGGGGTCATAATATCAAAGGTCAAAGTCATGTTTTTTCAATTAAATTTAATATAAACCTTGGCCATAGTTTTTCAATCATAAGGGATAGAGGCTTCATTTTCGATTTGCCTTTTCCACTAATGATACCCATTTGAATGACACCAAGATCAATGACTTTGTGATCTGGACTTACACTACAAAAAGTTTTTTCAACTTGTTGCCATAACTTTTGAAATTTTTAGAAATGCTGTTTTCATTTGTTTATATGTACATAAATTTTGAACCATAAGAGATAAAGGCATTGTATTTGACATGCATACTTCTCAAATACCACCCATGCAAATGACTCTATGGTCAAAAACACTTAAAAAAAGCTTTTTGTATTTGTTAGAATCCCACGTCTTGTTAACTGTGAACTTAGCAATTAAATGAGCTTTTCTTATTTGTTGCCATAACTTTTGAACCTTCAGAGGCATTGAAGTTTCATATTTGGCATGCATACATCACAAATACAACCCTTGCAATGTCACTTTGAAAATGTTTACCTGTGTAAGGTCAATAGATGTGGAGGGGCCCTAATGACTTTGTCATTTTTCTACTTTAAATTTTATTTCCATTTTGTTCATATGAAATTGTTAATAATTGTAAATTTATGGATATGAAATTGTTGTATTTTCTGTAGAACCCTGGAACAGCTCGCCCAGGAACACGAGGTGGCCAAACTGGAGGTGGCGTAGGTAGGTCTACACATATACATTTACATCGCAAATCATTTAAATTTCAGTATGCATTAAATCTGGTTAACACACAAAAACAAGAAACTTGAATATGTATTAGGTTCTTCTACATGTAAAATAAGAGCATTTTTTCCACATTTAAAGGTTCTAGATGTTGCAAAGCTTTTCCATTAATTCTTTTGGTTAAAGATTTTGGATTTAGATTTTATCTGTCACAATCTAAAAAATATCATAGATTTCTGTCATATTCTTGTTTTTTGTAGCCTTGAATGCCCAGGTAACAGTTGTTGATAGACCTATGACACAACAAGGTCTTGGTGGTATGAAAACAGGAGTAAAAGGTAAGTAAGGTTGAACCTCAAAAACATGAAGTTTGAATAGGTGCTGACTGACTTAAAGGGGTCATTTACCTTTTATAAAGTATAACTATTTACATAATCAAAATCTTCAGCTTTAATCATGCTACTCATTTCTTTATTTAAATCTATTTATTTCTGTAGACTTGACTTCAGAAAATTCAGAGCTGTCTCGTACAATTCATTTATGACTTGAAATCTTTGCTTTTTGTAAATTGAAACAGATGTTTTGCCAATTTTATTTTACTTTTTTCACCCTGCAAATTTGGTAGCAAAGTACATGTATAGCCTCTGCCCATAAATATCACACAAGAAAAGCAACATTAATATAATTGGATAATTTTATGGGTTATTTTAAAATAACACACCTTTTTAGTGTTTACTCTAAGAGTTTTCCTGCTGGCATTGAAGAAGCTGTATTTCAGTTTATGCACTTGCACTAATCTGATACCAGGAAAGTGTAAGCTTTTGTGAAAGTTCAGTTTAAATAATTTTTCAGATAACACACATATTTAGCTCTACTGTCTGCATGGCTCACTTCGAAAATTGGAAAACTGACATTTTTTTTTTAATAATCTTCCATTTATGACTCTACTTAATGTTGTGAAAAACAACAAATTCCATGGAGGTGGGCTATTGTAATGTTAAAAATGTCATTCACCAGGTTGGGTTTTGTCCTATGTTTGCTATGAAGTCATTATTCAGCAGTTTCAAATATTCAAAAGATAATCTGGGTCTATCGGACATTAACTTCTTAATGGAAAAGCACTCTTAAAAGCTTCCGTAGGATAAAAAGAAAAAAGAAAATTACCAAAGAAGTAAAGATATGTATTAGTAGAGTTGCGAAAACTCTTAAATATGAAGCATGGACATTTTTAATTTATTATAACAACATTTCACATTTTTACAATGGAATGTTCCAACAGTAAGAGTTACGATTTCTACACATGAACAACATAGGAAAGCCTAGATCTGATAATAATATCAAGTGCACAGACAGTAGTTAATCCTTCTTTTGACACATGGTACTTGCATGTTTCCATACAACGTATTGACACATGGTACTTGCATGTTTCCATACAACTTATTGACACATGGTACTTGCATGTTTCCATACAACTTATTTAATTCGGTTCCCCTTAGTTATTTTTACTACCTGTTCTTAATTGACAGAGCTATTGCCATAATAGAAGATTTAAGTTCTTGGTGAAATATCATATAACTAGCCACAAATAATTATTCTTAGCATTGAATTGGGTTATGAATTTATACATGTAGATTTGTTTACAAAAGACAATTTCTTAGATCTTTTGAATACAGTTACCAGTATGCACATTGATTTGTATAAAGTATGACAGCTATGTTTTTATTGTGTTTCAATTCTCAATTCATTTGTGACGTAAATGTTTCAGTCAATTTATGTACAACATTTATGTTTAAAACAAATTGCATGTTTATATTTTTTTAGATTAATAGTTATGAACAATGATAACCTGTTCATCTAAATAAGTGTTGTTTTTATATTTGATTTAGGTTCACAGAGAATGGTACAAGATAAAACATATTATCTTGGTCTTATAAGGTAAATCATTTATAGAAATAAAATTGATTCAATTATGATGCCAAAACCTGCATACTGCCATCTGCCACCAATCCTCTGGTACAAATGGTCATTTATACATCTTAAATTCTAAAATCCCTCAACCGTATCGCCAGGCTAGTTGAAAAAAAAATAGGTGTGAGTAAAACTGTTAGCCGATGGTAGCTTGTTTACTTTATATAACAACTGCAATGGGAGACAACTCGAACATTGACTGTCATAAACTGGTATCCAGTTGTATGAACAAAGTGTAGTAGTCATTTCCGTGAAAGTTAGAAAAAATCTTCACGTCCTGTGTTCAACCATCAATTATCACATGTCAAGAAATAATTATCAGTAGATGGGATATAAAATCCTAAGACTGTTGTATTACCGGCCTGTGAAAGTGTAATTAAAAAAAAAAGGAAAGTTAACGTTAGAAATGTTTCTGGTTAATATTAAAAACATTTCTAGATTTATCTATCATGGAACATGTACATATTTTGGACAAATTAAATTTGGTCATTTTAATATGGTGGCCATATTGTCAAAACTTAAACAAAAGACAAATATCCGAATTTACGGTAGTGAGTTGTGAACAGGATATGATATATAGCAATGATAAAAGACATGAAAATGACCACACCTCAGAAATAATAAACCTTGAAATTATAAACCTCAATATATCCATTGCCAAACCCATTATACCACCAAAATTAAGGGAAAAAAAGGTGGAGGTAAATCAAAGGTGAATTGTATTTTAAAGGGATTAAATTATATTTTATGTCAAAAAACTTTCTACAGAGAATATTGAATAATTTCTACTGCTACATTTCAGGGGCAAAATAAATGAACTTAATGCAGAGAACGGAAAGCTCAAGAAGGAGATAGAGACACTTTCTGAAGAGAATTCATCATTCCTAACTTATGAAAAAAGGTATATTATTTCTATAAATATGCATGTTTATATCTGAAAATAATACCTAAGTTAGAAATTAATAGTACTAAAGTACTATCATTTATATCATTTCCTGGGTATATATTCTACAAATATCTGATTCTTTCATGTCATGGTTGGAGTTAAACTTAAAAGTAATATATTCAACACTATGATTCTTTGCATAAACACATATATGCAAAGATGTATTGAAGCGGTGGACCACTGCCACTAGATACCCTTCAAATGTGCTTGTGTCAGCATGTAGTTATACAAATTTAGATCTGAGTTCGTGATTGATTTTACTGATCATAACAAGCTACAATTGTTTATGTTTATACCTCTTTGATTGTGGTTTACAGAGCTGAAGTACTAGCTGTTGAAATAAGAGATCTTCAAGGAGAATTAGGAGATTATAATACAGTAAGTAAAGACATATACTTGTACATCACTTATATAGGAAATATTTAATTATCATACATCTGCTGTTTCTTTGTAAAATTACTGATGAATTATCATATAACGGGTATTTTCTGCGGTTTACTTCTGACAAGAAACTGGATTTTTTGCGATTTCATTTTTGCAGAAAATACCCATTATACAGTGATTAGTTTCCTGTTGCTGGTTTCATTTTTGTATAAACATCAGTTTTACAGTGCTTTCAGTATATTTGATTCTTTTTTTTCATAACAATTATCCCATAATGTTACTGCGAACCTGGTAGTCTTATTCTTCACCAATAATGATTGATCAGCTGAAATGTATACTTGTATTTATATTCATTGTCTGTTGTTCAATGTTACCTTTGTATTGAGAAATAGTTTATTATATTAAAAGGGGTCAGGTGATTAGAGCATCACACTTAAACTACATGTATTAGGTTAATACCTTATGTTTTTATATTTTAGCTGGTAGATAAGCTAACTACAGATGAAGACATTCAGGATGTGGAATTCGATTTAAATGATGTAAGATGTGAAAATAAAAATATTTAATTTTACAACAAATACAGTTAAATGTATAAATATTTTGTGTTTGATGTCATCAATTTAAAATACATCATAAATTGATTCAGTTGCAGATTTATTATGTGTAGGTATGTGTGTAAACATGCTTGTAAGTAATTATGTAAACATTTAAAAGGCAAGACACTGAATCAATTAATAAAATATAAGGACATATATAAATGAAACTGATCATCTTTTGCATTAATTTGATAAAATTATATCAACACAACAGCAAAATATATCATGCCTGGATATTTCAATACTTCCTAGATAAACAATACATAATTCATATCACTTTTCTGGTTTGTAGCTGAGAGCAGGCAATGAAAGGGAAGCCAAAAAAATAGAAGATTTGTTTGAGGTTAAAAAACAGTAAGTTCAAATTCATTGCTAGATGTGCCATCATTATTGTATGATATGAATTCTTAATCCATATGAAACAAAATTAGTTTCAGTAACACTATTCCTGCAAGGGCTAAGTCATCAATAAAGATCCTGAAGTCCCATAACTCGGGCAAATATTGCAGAAGGTCAGCCATAATCTAAATCATTCGAGACATCATTTAGATACTTTAAATCGGGTTTTATTCACAAGAATTTTATTTACGTGTAATTTTGTGAGAGCTCTCCTTGTGAAAATAAAATTATCGCATAATGAAGTATGATAATTGTATGATTGGATGGGCATTCAGACTCGCAAAAATATCATATTGCAAATAAATTTAGAATTTGTGTTTTGAGAAAATAAAGTCCTGCAAAAATCACTTAACAGAAACCAAAATGTTGCTAAGAAATGGACATAAAACAATACTCCCCCAAATCTCCAATCTTACAGAAATAAATGTTTTGTTTGCATGCTCTGCAAATCTGTTGTGTTTTGTCAATTTAGTTACTGCAGATTTTAGATTTAAGGTTAGTTAATAGGACATGATATTACATTATGACTTTTTTAATAGAAAACATGATTATTTTCTAAGATTTTACAAAAACTCATTTACAGAAAAGAAGACCAAATAAATCAGCTTGAACAGGAATTGGACCAGGAAAAAAGAATGGCTGACAACATGGTCAATGATATGGTAATTACTTCAATGTCATAGAAAATGGATGGAACAGACCATTTTGTATTTTTTAAATATGTTTATCACTGTTGTATCACTGGTATAATATAGATATCTAGGATTGATATACAACTGTACACAAGGCCAAGATGTTGAGTAAAGAGTTAAGTGATATGTTCTGTCTAGGTAAGTCAAATTGTTAGAGAACTTAATTGCCACAGCAAGCTAAAGAAAATCAAAGATACAAGAGATTTCAATAAATCTTGAAAACAAAGAAATGCTTTGTACATGAATTTATGAACTAAAGTGAAGTGTCATTTGCTTCTTTTAATGAAGGAAACATTATCAACTTTAATTTTGGCTTATATTTTTTGTATATTTCCCAAGGTTATAGTATCACTTTTATTTTAAGGAACCAGAGATGAAACAGAAATATTTCAAATATAAAGACCTAAATGAACACATGTTAAAACAGCTGGAAAAAGGTCAACAGGAACTTGATGTTCTAAATTCGAAAATAGAAAATCTAAATGAGGTATGGATGATTCACTTCTGCACAGAGAAATACATTTTTATTTATATCAAACTATAACTGATGTACCTTATATTTAATCAGTATTTCTTTTCACATTTTGAAATGTCTAGATTTTACTTGAAGGTCACATAGATGGTATCTGAGATATTAGTAATTATTATGCAAGTGATGTAGCTATGTTTAAAATCATTTATTTGGACTTATTATACACCCGTCAGAAGATGGGCAGTATTTTTTTTTTTCATGTAATTTTGAAAATGCATGTTGTATTTATCATATGTTTTTGTAGGAGCTTTCCATGTCCCAGGTTAAACAAGAGGCAGGTATGTATCAGTTTATTTTCTGTTCACTTGAGTCACTCAGGTAAAATAAATCAATCTGTTACCAACATTTGATGTGTGTGGTCAATTAAACAATGTTAATTTGATCTATAGAATTTATGATCATGATGATGTAAGATGAAGATGAAGAATTAGGGTATAAAATGTTAATTTAGGGTATAAGACAGATTTATAGCTTAAGATGAAGATTTATGGTTTAAGATGAAGTTTAATGGTGTAAGATGAAGATTGTGGCATAAGATAAAGAACAATGGTGTAAAATGAAGTTTTATGGTAAAAGTTGAAAATTTGTGGCGAAAGATGAAGATTTATGGTACAACTTATTTCGACATCAAGTGATTTCAGCAGTTGTACAAATAAACTCGGTGCTGAATTTACCTGACACCTGTTTAACTTAAAATTGCCCCATACTGATTGGGGACCAGTAGCCAGCTATGGTGTGATTTCGTCTTCAGTATGTACCTTGACAATATTTTTTTTCCTTCTGTTTGAGAAAAATGTCCAACTGCTAATGAATGATCTAAACAAAAAAATATCATAAAATCATGTTCTATATAGCCGAAATAATTTAATAGCTGGCTACTGGTCTGCGAGTATTGGGGCAGAATTTTGGCCCATCTGACACCTAGCTTGCAACAAAGACACCAAGAACACCTCCTCTGAAGTTGGAAATGCCTTAACCAACATTTGAGGAAAAAAGTTTACTTGAACAATCTTTGGGTTGTTAAGATAATTCACTCCCCCCCCAAAAAAAAAAAATTATCAAGTTTTATTGTCAAATTGGCAATGTGAGTAAATAAAAAAATTATTTCTATAAAAGTATAAGAGCATTACAAATATAGCTGTTGTGTTTGATTCATTTTCATTTTAGTGCGACTGTATGAGCAACTGAATGAACTTGAGGCAAAAAGAGATAGTTTACTGGAGGAAACAAAGAACAAAGTCTCCCCAGCAGAGGAGCGAGAGAGACTGCTTAAACAAGTTAAAGATGACAATCAGGAAATTGCCAGTTTGGAAAGACAGTAAGAGACCATTGTTTGCATTTTCATTTTGAAAACTTTATTAATTCATTTAATGTTTTCTTTTTTTCATTTTGCACTAGAGAAACAGCATGAAGACATTGATGTTCTCTGATATATGTAAAAATAGACTACATGATATTTGTTTGGAAGATGTTGTAGTGTTTTTTATTCTTATTTGTTTGACTATTTCTTGAAAACTGTGGTAGATAAAGTAAAACTAAAAAGTAACTGATTAATCATGAATAAATCAAATAACCGAAATCCTGATGTGATTAGCAAGATGTTTACAGCAACAGTGGTTGAATCTGTATATCACTTGACCAAAATTATCCCTATAGGAGTTGGCAAGTAATCTGAGCACCTGTAATTTATATTCTTAATTGTAACAACATTGTTTATGGGTCTATGTGACAAAATTAGAATGAATTAATAAGTACATGAAGTATTGTAGGCAATTTATAGTGAGAAAACAGTATTTTAATTGTCTTATCTTTTTCAGAACAAATGATATTAGAGAGAAAATCGATTCATTTCAAGAAGAAATTAGGCAACTTGACATTGATATTGAAGAAAACCAAGGTATATTTAGCAGAAATGTCGTATAAGATTGTCTGTAATGAAACAGATATAGATTTGATTAATTTCAGGAATCACTCAAAAAAAACCTTGTCAGCCCACCTGTTATTAGATATTTTGATTGATATTATGATAGAACTTTTCATTTTTATTCAAGATGCATTTTTAGTACACAATAGGTAAAGATGACAAATGAGGACCCTTATAAATCATGTAATATATGTGTTAAGGATTGCCACCTATACATGAATTGTTTACAGTTGGTAGAGATAGAGGCTATAGGCCAACAATGACCCCAATGTAACCCTATTGGAGGTTATATCAATGCAGAGGCCCTCCAGATTTTCCTGAGCCAGTGGTGTCAGGGGCCTCTTGATTTAGGAAAAGACTACAAGGACAAATGATACAGGTGGTAGGGTTATTCTCAGTTATCCTTGACAACCAGTCTAGTATTTAATGTTATTTTTTCAACTATTGTTAAGTGTCACATCTGTTTCTTAGCTTTAGAGTGTCCATAATAAATATTGCAATTATGGAAATTATTTTTAGGTGAGAGGAATCAGAAATATAAGGAACTGAAGAAGAGAGAGGAGACAATTGATGGTAAGTATAGACATGTGCACGAGCTGAAAATTCCTTAAGTCCAAGGTTCAGGATATACATATTTATCTTTTAGACGCTGTCATTTTCCTGCTGTGTGGATTCGAAGACCTAACATGTCTGAATTGGTGAATGACTATTCTGTCAATTTCTTTCTTCCTAAACTTTATTTCTTTCCTTTGTAAAGTTCAAATGTCATTTTCTAATATGATTTTGTGGCAGTTTTTGGTTATGTAATTTTGTGTTCCCACCTTTGATAATTGTTATATGTATTGATTTATTACAATAAAAATCTGACTCAGATTTATTGTAATTGGACCCATATGTTAGAGGACTGGACCCAGGCAAAATTTAACAAAAAGGCCCTGGACCCAAGCACCTGAAAGAAAATGTTCTGCACTTGCATGTGATGTATCTTGTCATTCTGTATAGTCACCACATAAACCATTTTGTAACATCAACAAAATATCACCATCCTCGGTGATATTAAATAAAAAATAGAAGACATTAGATTGTGGTTAATATATGGCTGCCATTAATTACAATGTGCTTAACAAATTTAAATCAAAAGTATCGCTATCTTATCATAAATATCACCAGCATTATACCAAAACCGTACGAGAGCTATCTCATTGACTCTTCTTTACTTTGAAAATGTCATTATTGGATCCAGAATGGCATGGGTGTTAAAATAATGTTAAAATATGGAGCGTGTTAGTTTATGAAATTTTCTCTAAATATCACTAGGATGTCTAAGAATATCATCAGTATATTTGTAATGTGATGCTTAGTAACAGAGCATTTACATAGCAAGAATGTGGTTCCAGGTTCAAGTCTTACACAAAGTTTGCAGACATTACACTTGACATTACACTTTGAGAACTTAAAGAGAAATGTTCAAGTATTAAAGTGAAATATTCAAGTATTAAAGTGAAATGTTCAAGTATTAAGAAATAGGTGTGAATATGAATGGTCTTTTTAATCTGATTTATAATGATGTTTCACTGAAGCAGTTTCACTGTTTAGACATAACTTAGTAGCATAATTTAAATAGTGTATTCTGTATCCAGTGATTTCTGGGTAAAAGTAGAAACTTTTTTAGCGTAATGGAATGTGACAACAATGAAATACAAATAGAAGATGAATTACTTAAATGTACCAAGGCTAATATTCATTTAGAAGTTATTGGGATGTAAATGATAATTTTATATCATATATACATATAGAACCTCATAGGGTGTCCAGAATATTAGAGTGGTAATCAAACGTTCAAAGTATCAATCTTAAGTTTGATTTTTTTCTCCATATTCAGGAGTTGTGGTGAATGGTATGTTCTAAAACTGTACCTATTTATGTTCATTAGTTTGTCAGGTTGATGAATTTTTCTGAAAATGTTATTTATTATCATCTTAATTATCCTGAAAATGCTTTATATGGGTGATAGAAGGTCATTAGAATGGTTCATATGACTTCTGGAATGAAATGCAATTGAAGTCTAAAACAGCAAATACATCTATCTATTGATGAAATTTCACCTCCTAGAATTTCATCTGTGTACTAGTTTTGATCTAGTCATCTTCTTCAAAGTGCTGTTCAGATGCTTACAATACACTCAAATCATTTATAATCTAAAGAATAAATTACTGTGTGAGAATTATCAGTATTAAGAGTACCAAGATAATCTGTAGTTTCTTTTTTTAACTCAGAGAGAATGAATTTACAATAATGTATTAGGTCTCTAGTGAGTAATACTAATTGTAAAGCATTATTATTCATGGATGATGTTCAGTTCTATTCATATTCAATATTAAGAAAAAGAATCCCTTTCTTTTTTAAATTTCTCTTTAATATATTGCGGTTTTTTTAATCATTTACATGTATGTTTTTTCAAAACATTTCAAAACGTTGATGTTGAAGAATTTCACTTCCAAGTTTTAATTATATTAAAAATTGTTATGTTATACACTTGTTTAAAGTCTTCTACATTGTGATCTAGGAATATTTTTAAGGAGAATTTAGCCTAGGTATTTATGTATATTTTTATTTCAGGAGCATTCCAGAACATTTTGATATAACTTGTCTGCACACATATATTAAAATTAAGCAAATTCCTCAAATTTCCATGAATTGATAATACAAGAACTGCTTAGCTATGTAATACAGACTTTAGATATCATATTTACAATTAATATCTTTTTTTTTCAAATATGTATTCACAGTAATGTATCATTAAAGTATATCACTTACTTAATATAATTCTATTTCAGAGTTTCTTAATACATTTGAGGAATCAAAAGTACAAGAAACAGTAAGTAATTTAATAATTTACATTTTCCATTTGAGATGTCAAAATTATTTTTTCTTCTATAACAGAATGAATTAAAAATACAATTACTTCAGCTTGAAAATGGATGAATTTTTTTCATACATCTTTATTTAGTTTCCTGGATAATGTTTTTGTAACTTCCTGAAGTAAGGGACATTTATTTAGTTATTTTTCTTCTTTACAGCAAAGACTTGCTAATTCGGAGCAGAACATAGTCAGCGTATTAGAACACACAAGCAGGGTATGTATGGTTTTTTTTTCTCATAATTTATATGAAAAGATTAATGAAAGAAATTTTCATTTTCATCGAGTAAAATGGGTATTGACAAGCATTATGCTCTTTTTATAATTACTACACTAGAAACTGCATGTATTCAAAGTGTCAATGTTATTATATCAAGTATAAATTATCCTGAATTGATTTTTTACTGAATTATAAAGGTTTTAAAGATTCCTTTCCATGGAAACAAGGAAAATATTTTGATAATTTACACATCTTGCACATGACTGCTATTAGCATTTTGCTGAGGTAGCTATCTTTTCACATGCTCATTAAGAGGATAACTTAGAACTGAAATTATTTAACAAATCAGTGTGGATACAAAAATAAAATAGTTAATTTAGTTGATGCTGTTTTACGTACAGAACATGAGTAGATTTACTGCATTGCCTTCACCACAAGAACTTGGTACAATGAAGGAAGATTTGGCATTCAAAACAGGAGAAATGAAAAAGTCAGAAACAACAACTATTGGTCTTGCTGCAGGTATTGTCAATTTCCCTATGTCACTCTACTGTATTACTTGTGTCATTTCTATGTGTGAACCTCTCAATAACATAAATGAGATGATATACCAGTCAGACTGTGTTATACATATGTTTGATAGAGTTTGATCCCCTCAATACATAGATGATATAGCAGTTGGACTGTGTTATACATGTTTGATAGAGTTTGATCACCTCAATACATAGATGATATAGCAGTCAAACTGTGTTATACATGTTTGATAGAGTTTGATCCCCTCAATACTTAGATGATGGAGCAGTCAGACTGTGTTATACATATGTTCGATAGAGTTTGATCCCCTCAATACATAGATGATATAGCAGTCGGACTGTGTTATACATATGTTTGATAGAGTTTGATCCCCTTAATACATAGATGATATAGCAGTCGGACTGTGTTATACATATGTTTGATAGAGTTTGATCCCCTCAATACATAGATGATATAGCAGTCAAACTGTGTTATACATTATGTTTGATAGAGTTTGTTTTCCCCTAAAACATAGATGATATTGCAGCTTGGACTGTGTTATACAATATGTTTGATAGAGTTTGATCCGCCTCAAATACATAGCTGCTATACCAGTCGGATGGTGTTATACATATGTTTGATAGAGTTTGATCCCCTCAATACATAGATGATATAGCAGTAGGACTGTGTTATACATATGTTTGATAGAGTTTGATCCCCATCAATACTTAGATGATGGAGCAGTCAGACTGTGTTTTACATTTGTTCGATAGAGTTTGATCCCCTCAATTAATAGATGATATAGCAGTCAGACTGTGTTATACATATGTTTGATAGAGTTTGATCCCCTTAATACATAGATGATATAGCAGTTGGACTGTGTTATATATATGTTTGATAGAGTTTGATCCCCTCAATACATAGCTGCTATACCAGTCGGATGGTGTTCTTATATCGTATGTTCGATAGAGTTTGATCCCCTTAATACATTATTCCCCTCAATACATTACATGATATAGCAAGTCAGATGTTTGATAAAGTGATCCCTTATACATCGAACCTGTGTTTATATATAAAGTTTGATCCCCTCAATACTTAGATTGATGGAGCACTTGTGTCAGACTGTGTTTACTTAAACATATGTTTAGCATGTCGGACTGGGAAGTTTGATAGATCCCCTCAATACATAGATGATATAGCAGTTGGACTGTGTTATACATATGTTTGATAGAGTTTGATCACCTTAATACATAGATGATATAGCAGTCGGACTGTGTTATACATATGTTTGATAGAGTTTGATCCCCTCAATACATAGATGATATAGCAGTCAAACTGTGTTATACATATGTTTGATAGAGTTTGATCCCCTTAATACATAGATGATATAGCAGTTGGACTGTGTTATACATATGTTTGATAGAGTTTGATCCCCTCAATACATAGCTGCTATACCAGTCGGATGGTGTTATACATATGTTTGATAGAGTTTGATCCCCTCAATACATAGATGATATAGCAGTAGGACTGTGTTATACATATGTTTGATAGAGTTTGATCCCCTCAATACTTAGATGATGGAGCAGTCAGACTGTGTTATACATATGTTCGATAGAGTTTGATCCCCTCAATACATAGATGATATAGCAGTCAGACTGTGTTATACATATGTTTGATAGAGTTTGATCCCCTTAATACATAGATGATATAGCAGTTGGACTGTGTTATACATATGTTTGATAGAGTTTGATCCCCTCAATACATAGCTGCTATACCAGTCGGATGGTGTTATACGTATGTTCGATAGAGTTTGATCCCCTTAATACATAGATCCCCTCAATACATACATGATATAGCAGTCAGACTGTGTTATACATATGTTTGATAAAGTTTGATCCCCTCAATACTTAGATGATGGAGCAGTCAGACTGTGTTATACATATGTTCGATAGAGTTTGATCCCCTCAATACATAGATGATATAGCAGTTGGACTGTGTTATACATATGTTTGATAGAGTTTGATCACCTTAATACATAGATGATATAGCAGTTGGACTGTGTTATACATATGTTTGATAGAGTTTGATCCCCTCAATACATAGATGCTATACCAGTCGGATGGTGTTAAACATATGTTTGATAGAGTTTGATCCCCTCAATACATAGCTGCTATACCAGTCGGATGGTGTTATACGTATGTTCGATAGAGTTTGATCCCCTTAATACATAGATGATATAGCAGTTGGACTGTGTTATACATATGTTTGATAGAGTTTAATCCCCTCAATACATAGCTGCTATACAGTACGGGCCACGCGGATTCCGCAAAAGTCACGTCATCGCGGTGGTCATATAAATAAATCTTGCTCAATTAAATTCGCCCGGCGAATACGCGATCAGGTATTGAAGCTCAACGCGGGTCGCCTGCAGTTTGCGATGGAAAAAATCATCGCGGCGGCAGTTTGCGATGTAAAAATTTATCGCCGCAGTTCGCGGCTAGTGAACCAATTAAAATTATATCGATGATTAATTAGGTTATCATTACTTTACATTTGTTAACATTACTTGGAAAATTCCAGTCCAGCGTGGGTCTGCTAAAGTATTATCGATGTTTTGTCAGCATAAGTTAACATAATGTGGATAGTAAACATCAAATGGTTTTTTTACTGGACTTAAAAAAACAATTTATCCGCTGAAAACTGCCATCTCATAAGCAATGTGAACGTGTTATCACGAGAGCAAAAGTACGTTTATTTTCTGTTACCTACCCAAGTTTGACTACAATGCTGAAAGCACTGTATCTCGAATCATTAGCATATTCATCATAATTTGACTTTTTCTTACGCCGAACTTAAAAGTCTCGCCAGTTTCAAACCTGATTTAAAAACAAAAAAAATAAGGAGTTTGCCAACTAGCAACAGAAAGAATTATTTTAGTTACGCAACCTAGTTTTTCTAAATATTTATCAATAAAACTGTTCGTTTGAGAATAATGCTTTTATCTCACAAATAAGTGACGCGAGTTCTCATTCTTTTAAAAAAAACGCTTACAGATACAAGACATCGACCCGCTTCTAAACTATCGCTGAAGCTTGAGAAAAAATAGAGCAATTGAGAAATAAACCGATATCGGAATCACGATGGTCATTGTCATACTTTGACCTGTTGGTCCCTCGTGCAGACAAGTTCTTATTTTTGATTATAAAAAATAATATTCTAACACATGATATTTGATATGGCTTTCATTACCTGAAGTCATGAAAGCCCGCCCGCCTTTTCGTCAACGTATTACCCTCAGGTGATTATTTTACCCAGCCCCTACCTGTATACGTAATTTGTTTGGCGGTTTTGTCTGTCAATCATCGTATCAATTCATTGGAAGCTCTGTGGGTCATATACATCGTTAGTTTGAGAGAGAAACAAATGAAACTAAATGATATATTTCCATACCAACCTCATACTAATTGATGTTTTGATATTCGCTACTCTGGGAGAGTGGAGATTGTTTGCCTTTGATTGGAATTTTCCGTTTTAAAAATTAATTTTGCTTTATCCCATTGTAATACTAATTATAAAAAAACCAAATACCTTCCTTGATTAATTCTCGGAGTAAAATAAAGATATGTCACCGATAAACAAAACTAAAACTATGATAAACAAACTGTAGAATATTCACCCAAAGGAGTCGGAGTTCATTAATTGGACAAAAAATGATCTCGGGTATTAAAATTCAAAGATTGGAACTATACCCACAATCCAAACCGTAAACCGGCTGAGATTGTTCTGTCATGTTGTAAAATTTTACTTTACTGGGAGGAGGTAAATACAAAATTGCAGTTCTGTGATTTATATTTGATAAAATATAACTTTAAAATATTTCTGACGATTCATAATTAGCAATATTATTAATGAGGAAAACGATCGCTGACAGTTAATTTAAAAAAAAATCGTTTTAATAAATTAATTATTTTTTACTTCCTACTCAGTCTGAAAACTGTGGGCAATTATTGTTAAAAAGATTCTTAACTTCAATATAGATTCCCAAAACGGATGAGTAAGTCAAGAAGAATATTTTTTTCTGATATTTAAATCTTAAGAGAACGACTGATCCAAGCTGTCTACATATTTCTTTTCGAAAAAAAAAATTCTATTGCTGCGCTCCCCGAAGATCCAACTATCGTTAAACAGAATCCACATTATTTGACCAAGTTTACAAATATGGCTCACTCGATCAAGACCGCAGACAAAGCTATTACATAACAGGGACAAAATATCGATTCTGAGTGAACGGGGTATCCTTACTTGAACTTGAACCTTATCGACAGCGTCATAAAATCACTGTCAAAATATAACTCGGGAATGATGTGAGTGTAATATAAGGACTTACATCGACCGCATGTATGCCTTCATTATCAGAGGGCATATCGAAAAAAAACATTTTGGTAATCATAAAAAAATACATAAAAATTAAAAAGGATATATGCATTTAATATCTTGTATGACAGAAAATAGATTCCATGTTATGCATTTGATAATATATTTTCTTAATGCCCATCATGTCAGTCACAGTAGGTGTCGGCATGTAAAGACACTTTACTGCTCAATGGTCGTAAAGTGCCCGAGCATATGCAATTTTTGGTGACGTCTCTATATGACTGATAAATATTCTTTAGTGGGACGTATAAACAACGAAATATACAAACGTAGCATCTGTGTGAAATATATTACACACGTAAAAATTTTAAGTACAAATGAAATAATTATAATAAAAATCTAAAATTCACTCACGTGATTCTCTGTTAAGAACTTTTTGAATTTATTTTTCCAAGTTTTAAAAAACTATTTACAAGTTGCCAGAAACAGAATTTCTCCAGACTGATTCAGAATAGATATACTGATAGCATAGCAATATATTGGTAAGATGAATTCGCTGTTGTTTTAAATTGCATGAAAAAACTCCTTTCATATTCGACCGGTAGTTCAAATGAGGTAGGGGAGTACATCCTTTACGCCATAACAGGTCAATTCTTTCAGTCATCTTTCACCAATCATTTTGATAGTGCAGGCAGTATAATGATGCCGTAGCGTATTTCGTGTCACCTTTGATGTGTGATTGACGGAATTCATCAGTTTTATTTTTGAAACTATAAACCTCCAGACATTGATTGTATTCTGACCTCCTTAATCGTTTTAAAAAATATTTCGTTTGAGAGCCCGATGAGGTATCCGTTTCTCCATGATCCAACTGTGTTTGCTTCGGCAGATAATGGTAAGATAATAAAAGCCCACTTCACAGAGTTGCTTATCACATTGCGACATCGTCTTTATTCGGCCAAATATTTCATTTAACAGACACACTTATAAGGTACAAATCAAGGAATTTTCAAGGAGAGGCGTGGTGTTTATTGTGGGGATAAGATACCGCCATACACGTGGGGAGGGTCATGGATTCAAACTTCGCCGGAGACGACTGACTGGCCCCCCGTGTCACAATAGGTGTCGGCACAATGAAGAACCCTCAAGTGTCGAGCATAGGCCAAAAATTTTAGTTTAGCCCTTTTTTGTGACGTCTCCATCAGTTTGACTTTTTAGTTTGGCTTTTTATGATTTGTATTTCAACATCATATATTGACAAAATTGAAAAAAAAATGAAAATAAAGTTTTAAGCGTAGAGTAATTATGGTAACTGTTACGGTTGATCTACGTGGTTTTTTCACTACAAGACAATTTCCCCACTTATTTAAAGTGCGAAGAACTACCATGGTAGACCTAATAAATAAAACAAAATATCAAAAACAAAAATTATTAAACTAAATATATCTCTATGTAATTTTCAGAGCTATAAAAAGGCTATCGCAATAAACAAGGCTAGGTCTGTGAGCATCTTAGCGTTTAAGACTAAATTTTAAAGTACGGTTAATCCAAATCTGGTGTGTTTTTAAAAAATCTATTGCCCCCCCCCCCCGAAGAATCATCTTCGTTAATCAAAAGTCAACATTACTTGACCAACTTACAGTATAATTGCTCCTCGTTGAAGACCGCAGATCAAAGCAATTTACATAACAGGGACAAAACATCAAGTCTGGGTGAACAGGGTATCCATAGTGACGGGGTCATTAAATCTCGCCTCAAGAGATAAAAACTCGGCATTTCCTATGTACACACAGATATAATACGCGTAAGTCAAGAATGTATCTAGTTATATATATATATTGCTAATTAAAAAAAATTGATATGGAATCTTTTATAAAAACATTGGGGATATCAATGCTACATGTATATTTTACCAATTTTTATAACAAAAAAACATGTATACAGTTGTCGTTTGGAAAAATGCGCTACTGAGTTCGGGTGGATGTAGATATACACAGATTATCGAACAAAATTTTATTTTGAACTGTTAAAATATAGCACATGCATTACATAGGCGTCGGACGCCGGGGGCTAGGGCGCCCCCCCGCCCCCCCCCCCCCCCCCCCCCCCTAAGCCCCCCACCCCCCCCCACCCCCCCCCCCCCCCCCCCCCCCCCCCCCCCCCCCCCCCCCCCCCCCCTCCCCCCCCCCCCCCCCCCCCCACTTTTTTGGCAACTTTTTTGGATCGATCGCATAGAGGTGACCAAAAAACTTTTCTCGCGTGTGTGTGTTTTAAGTTGGTTTAGCCCCCCCCCCCCCCACACTTCTGGCGGTGTGTGTGTGTTAAGTTGGTTTAGCCCCCCCCCCCCCCTTTCAATTTGCTTGCGACGCCTATGCATTAATTTCAAACGTTGTATTTTTAGGATCGAAAATCAATTATTAAATTGTATTTTTTTGGATCATTAGACGCGCCGACATTGAAACTCGGTCACAATCAAGGGAAACTGTGCATTAGTAAATTGTTTCTATTTATCATTTGGTCATTAAACGTCATTTACGGTTTTAAAATTATTTTAAAGAGGCGTAAAATATATTTAAGTACAATAAAATAATTATAATAAAGTATTAATATATTTGCATTAATTGCAATATATCCATTTAGGCCATTATACATAGGCGTCGGAACCGGGGGACTAGGGAGGAGGCTTAGCCCCCCCCCTTTTTTTGCAAAGATAGACATAATAGGTGTTGAAATATAAGGGTATAGTCTGGTTTGTGTGTGTGTGTTTTAAGTTGGTTAAGCCCATCCACATTCATTTTGCTTCCGACGTCAGTGTATATATATTATACGTAGTCGATACTTTTCAACCATCACTTCCACCCAAATCATTTGATAGTGTAAGCAGTATTATGCTGTCATTGCATATTTCGTGTCAGCTGATGTACATGTATTGGCGTGATTTGCAACAATCATGGACACCTTTGTGATTGAAGATTTTCAAAGAGGGGTTGAGCAGTCTGTGGACTGTATATACATTTAAACTAATGTCAATCTGATTTTTTATTATTAATTGTAATATACAAGTTTAAATCGTGTTGTATATTTTATTTAAAAAAAAAAACACTCAGTCAGACTATTTACCCCCTGTGCGGTAGTTGACGATGACCAAGAATCATAATTCCAGATTAATTAGCATATGAAAAATCAAGACACGACTTGTTCAATTTTGATCAGCTATAGCTTGTTACAGTACATGTTTGATCGATGTTGAAATCGATTTTCAAACGAAGCGTTTACTTGCGGGAGGCTGTGGTCTCTCCCCGGGTACATTTTGAAAGATATATCATAATAGAGTTTTTTACATATGCATTTTTGTTTTGAATGAATAGAATATCCCAACGATTGCTATTCCTCAAACCTGTATGAGTTTCATTTGTTGGTGTTAAAATAAGTTTTTGAAACCTGGGAATTTTACTTTTATAAAGTATCGAATGGTAAAAACCCACGTGAATGAATTGTATGTTTCGTATAACGAAATCGGGGTACAGATTTCCTTGAACTTTTGCTAATACATGTATATTATTCGTACCCACTTTTAATCTTAATTTAAAAAAAAGTGTACACAGTTGCACAATACTTTTAACTGAAGTTCATATTAACGTCGGGTAGATAAAGGGTATCGGCAAATTCAAATTCAATTACATTAGCTTTAGTATATCATAAACGTCCCGGTAGTTTAAGTGAGTATGGTCAGGGAGACCAGGAAATTTTTATTACCTTTATACTAGTATCGCATACATGATAATTCTTTTTTTTGTGATTTTAAAGTCATGATGAAACTTGATTATTATATGCAGCAGACGAAGAACTGTTTTTAAACCATTAAACCAATAAAAACAAAACATAGTACCGTTAAAATATTGGACGAATGAGAAATACATCTTTTGACGAGCAAAAATACATGTGTGGAGAGAGAGAGAGGGAGAGAGAGAAAGAGGGAGATTTCAGAACTTCGAATTTTTAAGCGCCGTCACAAATTTGGCTTACAGTTTTTTTGTTTTTTTTTTTTGTTTGAAATCTGTTTTATAAAACGCAGATACGTAGATAACTAAAAACGTAATACGAAGTAGGTAGGATCGAAAGAAAATAAACCTCGATAGGATTAGTCGAAGTTACCGTTATTTCTTTTTGTCGATATTTTAATTGATGTCACAAAATTTGTGTAAAATTGACATACGATGTCTTCGTAATATCACGGTTACGGATAGTTGAAAAGCGATATACGTGTAAGGTAGAAGGTCCCAGTGTCCAACCTGTGCAGAAATGTGATTACACACTTCACGCACTCGGATAACTTTGATTTGACGGCTTGGGTAATCAATTTCATTACATGACGTATAAAGAACTTTGGAGTTTGATTGCAATTATAACAGAACTGTTGAACAAAGTGAAAGTCGGGGGTTTTTGTTTGGTTTGGGATCAATTTGAAGGTACAATATTTCGGGTACTATAGAAGAAAATTTGTCGCATTTGAAAAGCGAATAGTAATGTATTTTTTTATATTTAATCAATTATAGATTGACCTCGCATAAAAAAACCCAAAACAAAACAGAATTCCGTTCGACAATTCCAGTAGTATACGGAGATCAGCAGCCGCGATTTGCGATGATTTTCAACAGCCGCAATTTGCGATGATTTGATTCATCCCCGCGATTTGCGAAGAATTTCAACCGCCGCGATGACGGCGACCGCGTCAAATAGCCGCGATTTCATCGCGGACGACTGCTCATAACTAACCCCGCCGCGATGACGTGACTTTTGCGCAATCCTCGTGGCCTGTACTGTACCAGTCGGATGGTGTTATACGTATGTTCGATAGAGTTTGATCCCCTTAATACTTAGATGATATAGCAGTTGGACTGTGTTATACATATGTTTGATAGAGTTTGATCCCCTCAATACATAGATGATATAGCAGTTGGACTATGTTATACATATGTTTGATAGAGTTTGATCCCCTCAATACTTAGATGATGGAGCAGTCAAACTGTGTCATACATATGTTTGATAGAGTTTGATCACCTCAATACATAGATGATATAGCAGTTGGACTGTGTTATACATGTTTGATAGAGTTTGATCACCTCAATACTTTTTTTGATGGAGCAGTCAGACTGTGTTATACATGTTTGATAGAGTTTGAGCCCCTCAATACATAGATGATATAGCAGTTGGACTGTGTTATACATGTTTGATAGAGTTTGATCACCTCAATACTTTTTTTGATGGAGCAGTCAGACTGTGTTATACATGTTTGATAGAGTTTGATCCCCTCAATACTTAGATGATATAGCAGTCGGACTGTGTTTTACGGTACATATGTTTGATAGAGTTTGATCCCCTCAATACATAGATGATATAGCAGTCGGACTGTGTTATACATATGTTTGATAGAGTTTGATCCCCTCAATACATAGATGATATAGCAGTCTGGACTGTGTTATACATGTTTGATAGAGTTTGATCCCCTCAATACATAGATGATATAGCAGTCAGACTGTGTTATACATGTTTGATAGAGTTTGATCCCCTCAATACATAGATGATATAGCAGTCAGACTGTGTTATACATATGTTTGATAGAGTTTGATCCCCTCAATACTTAGATGATAGAACAGTCAGACTGTGTTATACATATGTTTGATAGAGTTTGATCCCCTCAATACATAGATGATATAGCAGTCAGACTGTGTTATACATATGCTTGATAGAGTTTGATCCCCTCAATACATAGATGATATAGCAGTCATATGTTTGATAGAGTTTGATCCCCTCAATACTTAGATGATGGAGCAGTCAGACTGTGTTATACATATGTTTGATAGAGTTTGATCCCCTCAATACATAGATGATATAGCAGTCGGACTGTGTTATACATATGTTTGATAGAGTTTGATCCCCTCAATACTTAGATGATAGAACAGTCAGACTGTGTTGTTACATATGTTTGATAGAGTTTGATCCCCTCAATACATAGATGATATAGCAGTCAGACTGTGTTATACATATGCTTGATAGAGTTTGATCCCCTCAATACATAGATGATATAGCAGTCATATGTTTGATAGAGTTTGATCCCCTCAATACTTAGATGATGGAGCAGTCAGACTGTGTTATACATATGTTTGATAGAGTTTGATCCCCTCAATACATAGATGATATAGCAGTCGGACTGTGTTATACATATGTTTGATAAAGTTTGATCCCCTCAATTCATAGATGCTGTACCAGTCGGACGGTGTTATATATATGTTTGATAGAGTTTGATCCCCTCAATACATAGATGATATAGCAGTCGGACTGTGTTATACATGTTTTATAAATGTGTATCCATGGAGATAGATAAATTCTATTGAGATTCAAGTATTAAGTTTTTATTATCTTATTTTATATGAAATACTGTTGCCAGACTATTATTATATTTGATTATCAAGATATCACATTTTTTTTAAAATAGTTATCATACTCATTAAAGGACATCTGTATGCACCCTAAGTTTCAATTTTACCAGACATAAGTTGTATGGATGGCTTATCTATGAAAAGGATTTTTATTTTGATCAGGAAAATTGAAAATCAATGATATTCTGAAATTTTGTTAAAATATAATTGAAAATAGTTTCTTCATATCTGTTTGAAAAATGAACTTTTTTTATATAGAAAGTGACAAGTTGCAACAAGATTTACAAAAAGTTGAGCAGCTGGAGGAGAAGATTAATTCAGAACTTGTCATGCTACAAGAAAAAATTGCCAACATGGAGAGAGATCTGGAACAGTATTCAGATTTAAGTAAATTAAAGTATGATTCTGAGACGAAGAGAAAGGTAAGTTCTTATATGGATCATGTTTTCCCAATGGAAAATGTTTTAAATATTGTATTCCTGAAAGTTTTCGCTCCCGTATATTTTTCGATATGAGAAGTCGAATTTTGAATGTAATTGAAATTTTCAAGCTAAATAATTGAAGCACAGACAAACATACCATAAGACTATGGTGCTATAAGATGAATTTAAGATCTTGTTTTGTGACATTAAGATCTTGTTTTGTGACATTAAGATCTTATTTTGTGACAGTGTACAGTCTTGAAGGCTTTATATAGTTTTAATGAAGTGTAAATATGTTATAATTTATATTTCCATGTGATTATATCAGCTGATATGTAATTCATCATTGTTGAACTCAATTTGAGGTTTTGCTTTAGATAGACTGGCAGATATGTCATTTTTAGTGCAGCTGTGTCACTGAGATGACCATTTCTTAGCTGACCTATTATCTGTTGACATCACTTATGAATGGCTATGTCATATAGTCATGTTTGACTTCTCTACTTTTTAATCATTTTCAATAATCACTTTTTACCTTTGGTAAATTCTATCCTCAAAAGAAAGAAATATTTATAATTTATTCACAGAAGTATAATCTGACTTTTGTAGAATCTGATGGAGAGTAGAGTTATTCTACAAAGAAGGAGAGACACTTTTAAGAGAACTATGCAACAACTGACAAGCAAATATGAAGCTTTAAAGGCTCAACTAAATGAGCATGAAACATACACACAGGTAATTTTATTTACCCAATCAAATATTTATTCTAAAATACACACAAATGATTTTTCTTTATCAGATAGTGTATAAAGTATATTAAATGAAACATACAGGATAGTGTATAATGTATAATTAAATATACGGGATGTATTATATATTCAGTAGTATAGTCAATATAGACACCCATACTGTACACGTGGTGTTGTTTGTCCAATAGTATATTAAGTACGGTAATGGGGCATGTATAATGTGTACACTTTTCACTCTAAAATTCGTCTCAGGGATGGTGGTGCAGATAATACAGTACAACAGGTTCTTTGGGCGATTTTTTTCAGCAGGACTACTGTAGGAGATTCGGCTTTGGATGGTAGATCTGACAAAGTTTTTTATCACATCATTGCTTTCTGTATGCTTGTAATATGTTTATTTATCTACAGAGATGATGAATAAATGTTAGATAAATTAATCTTGTCTTCAATGTGTATGTATTTCAATTTACAAATAGCCTAAATAGTTGCGAAGCGTTGCGATCTTGGTTGGCACTAGGTGAGTGACACATTCTGATTGCCGATTGGTAATCAGGCATGACTTTAGTCATAGAATATCCATGGAAAACAGAATAGTACAGTACCTGTTTGTGATGATAACCTTCCTCATAGAGTTTTATGTTATTATTGAAGATATGAACACGCTCAACACAAATTCTAATGATTATTTCGCAGTTGTGTATGGCGAAGTAAACATCCATATTGTAACTGTACATGAGGGAGTAAAATGGAAGAGCATTAGTATTTTCGTATTTCAGATACCCATTATGTAGTTTTGTATTTATTTCAAATCATTACTTTATCATATTTTCTCTTAATGTTTAATAAATATCCATCCATTTCTGTCAAATAATGATATAGGGATTGATATTTAAAAGAAAAATTTGGTGGTGATACTGCACTTTTATGCAACAATTTTCGGTCATACTAATTTCCCAGTAATGGCCATATGGATTAGGTCTAAACGCACAAATTCCTTTTTAACTCTGAGATCTGATGCTGAAAGGGGAGTGCAGATAATACATAAATGCAGATAATACACCCTGATTACGGTATGTGACATTATTGAAATTGTTTTTAATTGAAATTACCTATTTACTTATTAAATTTGCAGAGGTAGCAAAGGTACAGTTGTCATAGAAATGCAAACTATTCACACATTAATTTCAAGGATGTGATTAATAATTTCTAGGCTGCAAAACCTTTCTATCCGACATTTTGAATATGCAGTCAGCTCATCACTGCACAGACACCCTTTTCTGAAGGACTACTTTATAAATTTGTACAGTACATGTATTTGACTTCAAAAATTTTCTAATTTATTTTCAGCTTGGGAATTATGAGCGGAAATGGCAACACCATGAACAGAATAATTTTGTAATGAAAGACTGTATCCTTTTTATATCAGATTACAAACACAACACAAACACACATACACACACACACACACACACACACACACACATATATATATATAGATATAGATATATATAGATATAGATATATATAGATATATTTATATATATTATAAGATTTATTTTGTTTTTAAGGCAAGGCATTATTGCTATGACAGGCTCAAAACTCCTCAGGTTTTTCCGTGTACTCAATTAAGCATCTATACAAAAGTAAATGTGCCATAGGATTTGCCAAACTACTACTTGCGCTCTAGAAAATAGTTACACGAGATTCAACCATTAAAACAGTTCTTTGTATCTAATTTTAATCTTGTATTATTTGCATACTCTCTCCTTATTATTCCTGAACTAGGATGCTGTTTCTTTGAATTTGAAAACACATTGATACTTTATTAAACAACGAAGACAGTCGAAATTGCTGTGATGAATTATTTTATAGTCACGTGACATACCACAAACTGTTGAAAAGGGGAATCCCCTCAGTTTAGCTTTGCTGATTTTGACATTGATACCCGTTTTAATTCACGTTTTTTAGAAACTGGAATCAATCATCTTTCCTTTTTATTCAAACGTGATTTTTTTTTCTTTAGTTAAACACATAACTGATAAATCATTTAAGTTTTCAATTTACTCATGGAACTGATCATAGACAAACTCACAATTAAACCGTTCATGTCTCACGTCGAGTAGGATGCTTTCCTGGTGTACTGTAAATTCTGTTTGTTTGCAAGAGATAAGTTCATGGTTCTGGTCGGATAGCATAAACATTCCCGCCAGTAATAGGTTTTGAAGTCTAGCCAGGTAGTTTTATATGATGTGTTTACATTGGTCATTGCTACCAGGGTTGTTTCGACCATAAATCAGTTAGACCCAATGTTTAGACTTTTATATACAGTTCATATTTCAGACATCCATCTACATTTAATAATTCCATTTTTACATACCAAATAACGATGTAATTTTAAGGTTGTTGAATGAACATATTGCTGTTTATAAAAATTAAAACTAGACCAATAAAATTAGACCAATAGCATTGAGTAATATTGCAAGTAAGAATAACTTAACAAAATTTAAAAAAAAATACAAAATTCTGTCCTCAAGTACCTGTGTGTACATGTAGGTCATCATGTAAAATTACCTGTTTACAATTGAAACTAAAAATGATACCCAAATTTTCAGTATCATAATATACATATTAAAGGCAAAAGCTTGACTCTACCATCAGACAGATTAGTAATACATAGAATTAATTCAGAATAGTTTGTGTTTCAACAAATCTATAAAATATTAATTCAAGATTTTCCCTAGGATTTTATTTTAGTGAGTCCCAGGGACCCACAAGAACAAAACTCCTGAGTCCTTAGTTAAATTTGGGAGTCCCCAAGTCAAAGAAATTCAAGAAAATACATGAAAACAAAGGCACGCATTTTCAGTCTCAGGTTGAAAAAAAATTACTGAGTTTTTGTGCATCCTTAGGGACTTAATAATATTCATATTTTGCGTTCTGAAAAGATTTCATGAGAGGCAGAAATCATGCGTAAGGGAAAACCCTATATTATCTGAGTAGGCCTAAGTACATGTACCTCTGAATGATTTAATTTTTGTTCATGTAACATGCCAGCAGAAACATATATGTACATACATGTGTGACAATATTTCGTATATATTCTTGTATAAATTCACCAACTCATATTTGACAAAGGATTTGTCTTTCAGGACTTTCAGTCCTTTGATTGTTTAAACTCTGAGTAAAAATAAAATAAAGAGGTACTTTCCATAGATTTACAATTTGAGGTATAAGATTTTCGTTTTTTAAAAACATTTCATTGTCTACTTAAAATTTCTTAACTTATAATTCAGTTATATCTGCCAAAACAATGGAGTGTGATTACAGACCAATACAGAAACGAGTGGATGTAGCAATAGATAATTACAACTCGCTGTTACAACAACAAATGGCAGGAAAGCCCAGTGTATAGAAAAATATAGCTCTGAAAATTGACATATCTGGCTCAAACAAATTTGATGTTGTAACTGTTCTTAAAGGCTCTTATGAACATGTTCACTTTCCATTATCTAGTGAATGAGACTAGTTGGTAAAATACATAATATTGTATGCTGGAATTGAAGATTCGCGATCTGAACATTTTTCAATTTCATATCATTGTACATTCCGTCCAGTTTGCTCTATGAAGGAATTTCTGTAGATAGTAACTGTGATACACAGGAAATATTTTCTGTTTCAACAATAAATTATTTAAAAGAAATCATTTTGTGATTTTTGTTTTCTGACTTACATTGTCTGAATTTTTAGAGGTTATTCAATTCTATGACATCATGTAGCATTTCATGTTAGAAAAACTACAGACACTGTTCTTGAAACTATTGACTTTTAAATAACAACATTGAAGCAGTAGTACATGTACATTGAAGTCATATATCAGGGGTGAAAACACTGTACTTTCATTATTTTACTTACTCACTTAGAGTTTCTTAAAATGTTGTTGTTGTATTGCTGTTTATTGTCTCACTCAAGAATCTATCACCCATATAGAGCCTTCAAAGTTCGGCCTATGCTCAGCACTTAAGGCCATTTAGCAGCGAGCAGCCAAGCCGGCTCCTTACAGTTTCTTAAGTGACCAATAGTAATTTGAAGGTGTGTCAATGTACATTGTGTTATATGCTGTGTTTCCAATCCACTATAGAACATTTTCAATTCTTGGACAACAGAGAGTTCTTTTTTCAAGCTAAGTATGTAGCCCCTCCAAAGTGAGAGAGGAAAATTATAAATTTCACCACCTGTCTCCCCTTGTTTCTAGATAGAGAGCCAACACATTAGGCATATGCTCTTATTCATATAACTTTCTAACTCAATCCAGGTTAAAATGACAATATGAAATCAATTCATGATCTTTATCAGGGTAACTAGGATGTGCATTGTAGAAAATATATTGTGAAAATGCACTAATTTGCAAAAATCTCTTTATTTACTTATAATTATGCAGTAAGAAAAGAGTTTGTCTGATAATTATTAATTTATGTGATATCATTGGGTGGCTTTCAAGAAGAAAATGAAATTCCTTTTTCTAGATTTTTATTTACCTTATGATTAGCTGTAATTTTAGGCCTTTAAAAAAATTCTGAAATTTATTTATGACTCCATTGATGAGGGGATATGCTACTAGGGCAATTCTGTTGACAATTATATGAGACGTTGTAGTAATAATTATTGTTTCCTAATTACTGCTGAACACCAAACAAAGAAAGTGTGTACATACTGGTAGTTACAAATACAATGTGTGAAATTCATTACAAGAGTTGAATTTATTGATAAAGTATAGTCACATGAATAATTAATTGAAATTCCATTTATTCTTTTGTTGTTTTGAAAATCCTCTTCAGTGCAAATCAACATGAAATTGTTCCATTTATTAAAGGTCATTTACATGTATGCCTATATTGGATAGGTATACACATCCTTGATTTTAAAGAAAGTTATTGTTGATATGACTGGAGAACATTTAGTCACATTAAATCAATAATTATGACATGTTATAGGCTATTTATAATACAATACAGGCTTTGTGATTTTTTCATCAATGTTTAGGGTTATCTCCCATTTTTCGACTCTTATTTGTAGAGTTACATTTGCTACAACATAAAGTATAAACAGTTTCACGTGGGTACAGAAGAATCCCTTACTTCTGCTATGTTGTACTGGTATTAAGATTTTATCTTTTGGAATTATCAGTTTCAATGAGAAGGTCATAACTTGTTAGTCTCATGTTTACACGTAAAAAGGTTAGACACTGAAAATATATTCAAGTTTTTGTGACATGTGTATTGTGTAATTTGGCAGATAAATTTTTGCTTCCAGTTCCAGATGCATCGTTTCCTGTAGGATTAATAGTTCTCATAACACGAATTGCTCCTCAGGCATTAACTAGGACTTCGATTGCTATGCTATTATTGGTTAAGTTAAGAGTTACTCCCCTTCATGTATAGTTCACGTTTTAGAAAGGGTGTGTGCAATAGCCTAAATAAACCGGTGGCATGTACCCCCAAATTATTTCCAAAACAGTTAAGGGAAGCATCTGGTGTCTGTGATAGTCAGATGACCACTTTTAAGACCAAGAAGTAGAAAACATTTCACTTTGACATTGCAAGTAAATTTTTTTTTTCTGTAAAACTAAAATGATTTTATTTCAACAGTGAAGCATTATTATCTGCAAAATTAATTTTTGTATGTCATTAGTCTGAATATTCTACATATGAGATAAGTTAATTAATCTTTTCACTTATTCATTTTTCATTATGATTTTTGACAAACTCTGGAATTTTTGTCATATTACATGTATTATATATTAATGGTCAAAATTATATGCCTACATGTATATACATGTACACTCAGGTGCCCAAATTTTGTCAACTTTCTTCATTTTCCCATAACTTTCTACGTTAAATTATTTTTTTTCCAATAACTGTTATGAATTAATGATTTCATCAATTCATGCGAAATTCCATATATGCTTAGAAGAAAATATTTTTATTTTCTTCTAGCTGGTTTTGGGTTTAAATTTATTTGAAGTTTGGGAGAAAGCCCATGAGTCTGAGCTGTTGATATATTCATGATTAATGGATGTATCAGGAGTGTTTCCATAGGATATTGTTTTATACAGATGACATAGGGCACTGTTTTATACAAATGACTTATCAACTCGAAACTCTTTGACTTTGTTTTCAAATGTAATACATGTATTTATTAGAAAGCTTATAGGAATTATCTAAGTATCATTGTGACAAAGATTCAAGGGCAGGGAGTCAAAGGTCAATGTCATAGATACCTTAGTAAACAGACAATATCAGTTGCCAGTTTACTATTGCAAGAATACTGTTGGAAAATACACTATTGTGATGCAGTAATAGTTTGATGCATTATTATGACCATAGTTCCCAGTTGTATGATTTATAAACATTGTAGGATTTCATTACTAAACATAATCTTCACTTAATAAATTGCCAGCAGCAACATCCATGATTTTCATGCACTCTATATTAGAAAATATTTTTCAGCCCAATGGTAACTGCATGTGTATATGGTTTGTTAGACCCGAGAAAAATTTTGTAAGTCTAAAGTAGAATATTTGGAAAATACAATGTCGGTGATATGTCAGAATGAAAAAGGCTGGATTGTGGATCATAATCTTGCTGTAGCCGCCTGTTACAAGAATATTGTCATAGATGGCACCATGACTGTGAATAACTTGAGATTTAAAAAAGATCTATTTTCCATACATCAACCATTCTTAATGGATAGTCAGTTTCAAGCCCAGAAAATGAAGAAAGATTTATCTGAGAAGACAGATAAAACACCTAAATCAAGAAAGGTATTTATAATCAACGTTAACATAAATGATCAACAGATATAGCTCATTGTAGCAATTTTAAATTTTATCGTATCATCATTTTGTCATCAATAACTAATTTTTAGAGTTTATAATAAAATTTCTATAAATATGTTGTCTGTGTTGTACAAAATGTAGTTATCTAATGGCTGAGTCACATACGCATGAAAATAACAGTAGAACTCGAAGGTCTATAGCATTATGTTTTGACATTCAATTTTTCTCATCTCTGTTGAAGTGGTTATTAAAAAATTATTTGTTTGGTAACTCTAATGGTACCAGTCAGCAGTTATAGAAGTGGGTCAGTCGGTAGCTAATGTGTCCCTATCAGTAGTTATAGAAGTGACTCAGTTGGTAGGCAATTTTTTTTTTTACATTTTTTCACTTGTATAAATATTTTCAAAGTTGCAATATATCTGCAGTCATTTTCCATGTTTTAATTCTGTTTGATATCAGATGTTCATATCTTTATCATTTCATATAGTAGTTTTATGCATATTTGCAGAGAAAAAGAAAACATGAAATGAATGAAGGAGAGAAGAAAGCAATCAAATTCCATAAATCTGTGATTGATTCAGTTACTGTTGCCTATAACAGTTTGATTGATCTAGCCAAAAACAGAAATATGTTCTCAGGGATGCCTGGTGTTGTTGAAAACGAAGACAAAACTATTTCATATAAACAAGATTTATCCATACCTTTAAAACATTGTCAGTCTGGTCAAACTAAAAATACAGCTTCTGAAAAAATAAGATCAGATGTAAAACTTGATATTGAGGAAACTTTGTCAAATAACACTGCTACATCCAGTGGCAGTTCATCATTATTACTGGAACAATCAAGAAGCATCACTGTGGACAATAATGTACTAGCTAGAACAGCTGCTGAAACATCAGGATCAGAACAGTCACTTGCTGAATTATGTAATACTACAAGTTGTGATCACCTATCAGACCCACAACATGTTGTA
Source organism: Atrina japonica (assembly GCA_030159075.1). Lineage (NCBI taxonomy): Eukaryota > Metazoa > Mollusca > Bivalvia > Pterioida > Pinnidae > Atrina > Atrina japonica. The sequence goes on from BROG01000095.1 coordinate 178,568, forward strand.
ATCAGCAAAGGTATTACTGTTTGGTTGTTTATGTGTAGTAAGTTGTTGTAATCAGTGGTGATAAAGTTTATCAATTCTCTTGTAGCAATCAGTGAAGAGAGAAGATTGTTTAGGTGTTTACTTTTCTTTCTGTAATACATAATGGTAAGGTCATTTGGTTGTTTACTTGTTGTAAATGGTAGTGGTTAGCTTGTTTGGTTGTTTACTTGTTTCAATCAGTAATGGTGAGGTTGGTTGGTTGTTTACTTGTAATCAGTAAACATATTATTGTTTGTTTTTTATATTTTTTAAATAAACAAAGGTACGGTTAATTGTTTGTTTATCTGTTGTTATCAACAAAGGTAAAGCCTTTTGGTTGTTTTCCTGTTGTAATCAGTGATAATATGGTTATTTACCTCTATTGTAGTAATCAGCAAAGGTATGATCATTCAGTTATTTATTTGATTTGTAATTGGCGAAGGTGAAGTTTTTTAGCCATTTACATTTTTGTTGTGATCAATAAAGGTGCAGTTGTTTACTTGTAGTAATCAGCAATGGTAAATCTGTTTGGTCGGTTTGTTTCTGTGCTTGAAACATTCTGTCAAATATTTTAAGCTTCTTTCCTCAAATTTTAACCAAATTTAGTATGACGTTAATTGTTTATATCAATAAAAATAAGATGACTTTGATGTTGGTCAACATTTTCTGCAATATTTTTCAGAGTTTGGGTTGATAAAAATCTGTATGAATGACTTGACTATAGGGGTCATAGTCATTTTCAAACACATTTTGATTACTCTCATGTTGTAATCAGTTGTGTTTTTAGTTCATCTGAGAAAGTTGAGGAGAGCTTATGTCTTCCCACATGTTTAAGGAGATTGCCTGAGGTCAGGTTGACCTACTTATACTGCTTATACATGTACATCAACAAAACTTGTATGATATTATAACTTAAACAGTCTTTGTTTGACCTAATATGGTGCCATCCGTAATTTCCATATTGAATGGGAGAGAAGCTCATGTTCCATATGGAATTTACTGATGGTGTATATCCCATATTAGGTCAAACAAAGATGTAAATTTTATATCTTTTTTAAGGTTTTCAACCAAAAACACAGATAATTAGTCTAAATTACACCAATGATATACTATTTCTGTAAATCTGGTTTTATTCACGAGAATTAATTTAAGCATGATTTCACAAGAGCCTCGCTTGCGAAAATAAAATTATCATGTTTTGAAGTACAATAATGATACATGTATGACAAAATGGACATTCAAAATTGTGAAAATATTATCTTGCCAATAAATTTAGATAAAAATTTCCTGATGTACAGTAATATTCATTGACAGTATATGGTATGAAATGTATATTTTAAATTTTATATGATCATTACTCTCTTTTGTAGGAACAAAATCTATCAAGTTAAACTGCATTAACAGAATAGTACAAAATCAAGCTCAACACTCTGTTGTGATGGAGTTTTCTGGGAACCAATACATAATCCCACCATTATCAACATTCCTTCTGTCAAATTACCCTCACCTCCAAAATCTCTGTGAATATGATGGTAAATCTGTGTGTGTGTGTGTGTGTGTGTCTCTCTCTCTCTCTCTCTCTCTCTCTCTCTCTCTCTCTCTCTCTCTCTCTCTCTCTTGGCTGTCTTCTATCACAGACATTAGGATAATATGGAACATATAGAGTTATCTCCCTTTTATAATTAAATTTCTAATGCACTGTTTACTCAAAAGACCAACAAGTAAAGAAATGCATTGATTTCTATTTCAATTTGTTGATTCTTATTTCCATTATTTAGTAATGAATTATATAACTTGCTGTTGTTTTTGTTTCTACTCAGGGTTCAAGCCATATGATTTAATTGTGTTAGATCCACCTTGGGAAAATAAGTCGGCAAAAAGAAAGAAGACGTAAGAATTTATGAATTTTGGTATAATATTTATTTAAAGAACAATGGTAATAACATTACAGATATAAAATTGTCTGATTTTCTACAGTGACATTTATATCTTCCATAAAAATAATTACATAGTGTTTGGTTTTCAGCCATATCATTTGTGCAAAATACACAATAAAACATTAGGAGTTAAGGTTCATGTGGATTTCAATTGTATTCAAAGGATAATCTCCATACTATGTCTACTTAACAAGTATTAAGAGGTATATTTTTAATAAAATCATAAGATGAAACTCTCTACATAGTTGTCATTGAAGAAACCAATACTAAATATGAATGGCTGTCATATTCTCTCTGTAGGTATAATTACCTTTGTAATAAAGATTTCATCAGCCTTCCTGTTCCCAAGCTGGCTTCTGATGGATGTTTGGTCATAATTTGGGTAACCAATCGGATACAGCACCTAGATTTCATAATTAACCAATTGTTTCCGGCTTGGTCAGTTCAGTATCTAGCAAAGTGGTTTTGGTTAAAGGTAGCTAGATATGTTTCTGTTTTCATTATTTATCAAATTTATTTTACATCATCTGATATTCCTAACACCAGCATTCTTTGATAGTAGATAAATGATAATGCACAATGATAATGACTCAAAAGATGCTGTGGAAATATGAAACAAAAAATAATACATTTGTATTTACATACTGACTGCAATTCCCTTCATTGCAAGTGTATAGAGTGATGTAACACATAAGTCAGTGTTTGAAGTCACATGACCCAAGTGTTGACTGCTTAGGCATTCGTGATTAAGAAACACTTTCTATCTATTTGTTTGACAAGTCTTTTCTGAAATTTCAACATATGAAATAAGTGTTCAAGACTTTCCATATTTTTCAAAATGATATGAAAATAAGATAATAAACCTTAATTCCATATATTATTTGCGGGCAGAAAAGGGAACTACTTCTTGTCTCACACAACTGTTTAGCTGTTACATCATATGAAAACTCTCCTCACAAAGTCAATTACATAGAATGAATTTCGTAACCAGCTGACTACAGTTTCATAGAAAATGGTAATACAGTGAACCCCCTTTACAACGTCCATGTTTGTTCCCATGTAGGAATGACTTTATATAAAATTTGTCACTGTAATGAATTTGATGTGTTGGGCATTTCATAGTTAGCTCCCTTGAGTATCATTTACGCATATATTTGTACATGTAAATAAATAAATTTAAAACAACATTAAAATCTCTATGAAAATATATAAATAAAATTTATGCAAATTAATCATGTTAACATCGATGCACAATTATTTTTTCATTAATGTGGTCATAAATCGGTGATGTCGTAAACTGCATGAATCATGTACAAAATGCCCGAATGAAATAGTATATCTCCAGATTCCGATTTAGACACTTTATTGCTAAAACAAAAAAAGGCGGAGATTGCTGATACAATTCTCTTAAAAATGTGTTTTATAAATAAATTTTAGTAAAATGTCTACTGCTATCGCAAGTACTGAAATGATTTAAAGATCCGCTATTGTAACCACATCGGAACGAACACTTAGCCTAGCGGAACTTGTCAACTATGTGTATTTTTTAATCTTTATTTATCAATCTTATTTTTTCAATTTGTACCCAGCTTGTATTTCACTTCCTGTTGGTTCAGTTCAAACGAAACCTACTGATGGTTTATAAACATTAGGCCTACTGACGTACAGGTAAGGGTGATTTAAGCGCTAATTGTTGACACCTAGGTCATCACCTATCAGTGGACATTAGAAAACAGTTGACGGTTTAATTGTTTTATTGGCAATTATTTTACCTATGAACTAAACCGTGAAGAAAATCAAGAATAATAACAATAGCCAGATTAGCTGGTGGGTTCTATGTTACATCGTTGTAAAGAGTTTTTTTACACTGAGATTTGTACATTTGTTCTCGGAATCTAATGTCGGTGTCGGATACTGAATGTTTTTATGTACATGTACGTTTGTTCCCCAGCAATTCTTGTCGTATACCGAATATTCCGTTATAATGAATGTCGTTGTAAAGCGGGTTCACTGTATATATAAATATAAGGATTGTTTTTCATTTTTTGAAATAACATGGAATATATATGCAATGGATCATGGAAAATAATTCTGTGCAGCTCTTCGTGCTGCACAGAATTTTTTTCCATGATCTATTGCATATATATTCCATGGTTTTTTCAAAAAATTGAAAAACAATCCTTAATTGCTTTCTCAGAGGTACCAACCAATTGGATTGTTATAACATAAATACATTGAACATAACAAACATGTTGAAGATATATGAATTATCAAATATGGACAACACATGTGAAATAAACAACTTGTATAACACATAGTTCTACCCCATTATATCTCCAACTTTTGTTTTCATTTGGAGGTATTACAGGTTTGAGGTATACCATTTTTGAGGTGTGGTCATTTTCATGTCTATAATCCCTACTGTATATTATATCTGATGTATTTTGGTCCCATCATGTAGATTAGGTAGAGTCAATGAAATGCTCATGATGAAAGGCTTAGACCAGTCATCTTGTAATTAATCTGACTTTAAGAAGAGGAAATATTTATTATTTAGATATTTACATGAAAAATTCATTTTTACAGGTGACCACAACAGGTGAGATGGTGTATGACATTCTGTCAGAACACAAGAAGCCATATGAGATACTAGTACTTGGACAATACAGGTTATCGGCATCACCATCATCATCGACAGAGTCCACTTCTTCAAGCAAGACAATAATTAGTGTGCCAAGTGCAGTACATTCCATGAAGCCTCCATTGTACAGTAAGGAAGAATTATCTTCATACCAGATCCCCCAAAAATTTTTCTTTATGTATAATTCTCAAACTAATTTTTGCATGTTTTGTGACTATGCTATATATGAATAAAATTCATTGTCATCATACTTTAATGAATTTATATATTTTTGTGTAGTTTTACTTTATTTACTTTGATATTCATTGTTGATTAGTTTATTTTTTTTTCACCTTTATCTGTTTTCATCGCTTTATACAGTAATTTTTCTACTGGTATTAATTGATTATAATTTATCAATAATTGTTTTTATTTGCATACTCATTAAAGCACTGTAGGTATTTTTAAATCCAGTCATAAATTGAACAGTTCATTTTGCTTTAAAGGTAGATTTAAAAAATGTTTGTTTTGGTGATATTTTATGCCATACTTAACAGTTTTTCAGTTGTATGGTTGTTGCAGCCAGTTTTGAATGGTGGAGGAGAGAACACGGGTACAATGTACCGTGAAGAGATCAGCTTCCCACCACAAGTAAACTGGCAACTTTCTCTGGAAATTATTGTATCAGGGATTGAACTCCTGCTGAGCAGAGATCAGAGACTTCATGATTTAAAGGACGATGCTCCTACCACTCAGCCAAGGAGGCCAGTAGGAAGGAAAGCAGTTTACATCAATTAGAAAATTAAGTAAGACCAATTTCATGAAAAAATGTTTATTTTAATTTTCAGATGTCATAAAAGAATTTCTTCCAGAAACTCCTAGGTGTCTAGAATTGTTTGCAAGGAATCTGTGGCCAGGTTGGACAAGTTGGGGAAATGAAGTAATTTTGTTATTCTTTATACTTTAAACATTGATATTTCCATGTATATATATATATGATATATTAGTGTTTCAGTCTGCCAGGGTTGGGGCCCTGGGTTCAGACTGATCACAATGTTTCATACAACTCCAACTGTTAGTAACAATATAATGATATGAATCTAATATACCTGTACTATATAATCATAAATGTTATATAGTTTAATTAAATAAGAAAATAATATGTATGGTAATTTTAAATTTCCATTTTGAATTATTTGAATTATTTTAGATTGAAAATATTAAATGCAGTTTTTTTTTCCTGGGCAAGAGACAGAAGAAGTGTAGAGCAGAATATAGTGATAGATAGTCAAAGTGAAAGATAATAAGAAAAATAAAAAAAAAAAATAATAAGAGACAAAAGAAACTTACTCCTATCTGATATTTAAAGACATATACATACACATTCATATAAATATACACACAAATATTGATATCTCATTTGTACATGCACAATAGATGTATATGTGCACACTGCATTATCCATGCATGTATCTCTACTTATACATATCAATTATAAGGTACATATACAAAATTGTAATTATAAACATTTTTGTAAGGGTGGTAACTAATATAGTATATTGTTCTGTTTCAGTAACTATTGTGTTCAAATGACAATATTAAAAGTTTTTAGGGATTGGCTTCAGAATCTTCAAATAAATTGTTCCATGGAGACCATATTTTAGTGAAGACTTCATTTTTGTCACTCTTGCGTGTAATAAATTTCTCTGTTGTATAATTAAATTGAAGGTGATTAGTAATACCTGATAAATTAGGAATTTTCTTTTGTTTCAGACACTTACAGATATAATGCTTTGTACTAAGAATGATGAAATTTGTTACATGATTCTGTGCTGAATTCTGATCTCCAAAAAGAATATTTCTTTTTTTAAAATCCACTAATATTTGTGTTTTTTCAAATATTCTTACAGATAATAATCTCCATGGTCTGAATATTTTTGTGCAATTGAAAAAGACATGCTCTATACTCTCTATATCTTTATCACAAAATTCACATATATCTTCAGATTTAACTTTTATTTTTTTTTAAATAACTGCCTACAGGTAAAATTCTATGGAGTATTCTAAACTGAAGCCATTGTAATGAAGAGTCAGCTGTTGTTTTGAAACAGGTTTCAAAGACCTATTTAACATTCTAATTGAAATTATCTATTGAATTCCATTTAATAATTGCTGCGGGCATAGTCTCTTTTAAATTTAATAAATTGTACAATTTTTTATGTCCCTTATCACTAGGAAACAAGGTATTTAAATGAAATGGAATATATGGAAACATATTTACAACTTTACATCCCCCCACATCAATATTACGAGATCTCAAATATTTTGATATCATACTTTGTATTCCATTAAACTGTAAAGAACAGATTTCATATAAATAAAATTTTATCTGAAAATGTTGTTTAGTCAGGAATTTCTTATTTTCAAGAGAATCACCTATCAACTTAACGCCTTTCTGATACCATTCCTTTATAAAAATAGATTTGTTATTGATTTTTAATTTGGAATTATACCATATTGGTAACAACATGAAATTGTCCTCAGATACATTTACCTCTAACTGTTTATTCATTATTTTCTGCCATGACAAAAAGGTGTCTTTCCAAAAACTATTTTTATTTTCTTTTAAAAGTTTATTTATAGTTTTGTGTAGCAATGTTGTTCCCGTGTATTGCCTGCAAAACATTTAACCAAGATTGTCCACCCTTTAATAATCTTTTTACCCAGGGGCACTTCAAAGAAATGATAAAACTTTTTATATCGGTCATTTTAAGCCCACCCCTATCTATATTTTGAGTCAGAATTTCTCGTTTAACTTTATCACATCTTGACCTCCATATAAAAGAAAATAGATACTTAATGAGACAATCTATTTTTTCTATTCTTGGGTTAGGTAATGCTATAAAAAGATGGTTTAATTTTGGAATTATTAATGTCTTAGCAACTGTTATTCTACCAATTGGAGTAAGTATTCTTCTATTCCACTGTTTAAACAATGATTCAATTTAAGGTATTTGTAATTTAAAGTTCATTTCTGTCATTTTATCAAGATCAGTTGAAAATTCTATACCTAGCAGAGAAAAATTTTTGGTCCCCCAATCTAGTTTCCATTTACTATGATGATAGACATCATTGCTGAACTTTTTTGAACCTATCCAGATAATTTTTGTTTTTTGTATGGGTTAATTCAAAGACCAGACATTTGTGAATAATAATCCAAAGTATCTAAAGCTGAAAACAGAGATTTTTTAGACCCATCTAGTATAAAAGAAGTGTCATCCGCATACTGAGATATTATATGTTCTACATTATTATTAGTTATCCCCCTTACATTTACATTATTCTTAATTAAAATAGCAAGATTTTCTGCACACAAGAGAAAAATATATGGCGAGACTGGATCACCTTGACGACATCCGCGTCTTCTATTCTTATTACTCTTTGCATTTATTTTCGTACATCATCATTTCATACTTAAATCATTAAAAGTTTGTCTTTTTCGTCGTTTCATAACATTCATTTCTGAAATTGTTCACGTGCCAGGTATATTGGGTGATTTCAACCCATTTTTAACTCGTCCTATCGCATTCTTGGCTTTATCATTCTTGACACATATATTATTATGATCATGAACTGCCCAACTCCACCAGACATGGCAGCACGATTGTAAAACGTGAGGTACACATACTTTTCAGTTATATTGTTTTGATTTTTTCAATGTCAGCATTCAGGGTAACATTAAAAATCAGAAAAAAATTCTTTCATTGACCTGATATATTTATTCATATATTCATCCGATTTTCTTCAGGTGTTTAAAATAGGGTTGAAAAGCATATATTTTACATGATATATATGTCCTGTATCTTAAAAATGAATATAAAATACATAAAAATCGGCCGACTTTAACATAGTCCGAGCGCATAAAGGACGGAGATCCCCTGACCTAATTACGAAGTACATTTGATATGGCGAAAGAGTTTTTCTGAAAGGTTATTGCATACAGAAATACACCTTGATTTTTTAAGGTAAGGGAAAACTTAAATTCTAATAATATGAATATCTTTGAAAAGAAGATATTTTACAACATTTTACGTGTTTGATAATGTATTTGAACACACATTTTATCATATTCTCGACTATATGTGGGGGACAAAAATAACCATTCTGACAGCTTATATCACTTTAAGCAAACCAAATGTGTGGTAGTATTTTACTCTGAGCAGTCCTGTATTAAATGATAATCTTTAGCACAAATGTTGGACTGTAATGCGGGGGGTAATTTGCATGAAAAACTTTTCATTGCAAATTTAGTGTATATTACCACCACACATAAATTTCCATGTTTACTTTGTGAAATGATACATTCAATTCTCAATAAACTGCAACCTATTGTTGTATAGAATATATGGCAGTATATTGGGTTTCGCGCTGAATTAAATTCCCAAATTTTGGAGAAAATAGAGTTACTTTTCTTTGGTATTATAGATGTATCTTCAATGAACAGAAAACAAGACAATAGTTCATACTAAGTAATTATCTTGTTTATTTAATTCTTCAATTGCCTGGTCTTCCTACTGCTGCCTGGCTTTACACCAGTGATCTAGGGTGACCAATAAGCTGCATCATTGACCACAAATTGCTGTGGCAGTATATCAAGATAACGTACACTTTAATTGGACATTTGTTTTAAAAATAGAGTGGTAGATGGCAAAAATGAATTTGGCATTTTAAGAAGTTTATTATATATGGTAGCAAAAACTTTCTTGTGGAAAATGTGGCAATATTGCAAGAATGGCAATGAATCAATTGGCAATAATTCAAAAATTTACTCTATATATTAAGGTATCCATTATATAAATCAGTATGTTAATTTGGATATTTCCATCACACTTTTTGTAAACTCTGGTAAAAAATTAAATGTCAATGAAATATCATAAAATGAGTTTTCTTTAGATAAAAGACTTATAACTAATGATTATTATATAGGAATCTTCAAACAATGGCAACAATGATTGTAAATCTGTTATCGAGATTAACTCCGATATTTGTGTTTTGACAAGTATTTGACAATTTTGATGTGTAAGAGTTATTCCCCTTTTGATATTTGGTCACCATAAATCTTATATCTGTACATTAGATCTCTTTGCCTACCTGTCATAAAATATAACTATCATAGTACCTTACAAGGCATCAGATTTTGGTCTTTTATACAATGTGTATCTTAAGCATTTTAGGTTGATTTGAAACAATTGAAGAAGAGTTTAGTCATAAAGTCTAGGGTCATCAAATTGATCTAGAATAATCTGTGTTATTTGATTATGTTTATCACAATGTTTGTTCATTGTCAAATCTGTTAGATAAAGTCACCTTAAAAAAAAACCTTGTTCTACTTCAGGAATATATATATATATATATATATATATATATATATGTATTCTATGTGATTGTGTATAATTTGTTTAATTTTGAACTAAAATGTTAAAAAATGTGAACATCAAACTAAATCTCTTAGTTCCAAAATAATATAGCTCTGGATATTTTTTACTTTTTCTTCTTTCATTTGTCATGTTGTTTCCAATATAACATCTGAATTAATGTATTTTATGTCAGTGTCATTTTGTTCAATAGCTATATGAAATTCAAATATTTTCTTAACATCTTTACAATTATCTTAATCTGGATACTATAGAACCAGAACATTTTATAGAACCTATAAGTCTAATACATTATATATCTCATTAGTTCCACATTTTATAGAACCTATAAGTCCAATACATTTTATATCTCATTAGTTCCACATTTTATAGAATCTATAAGTCCAATATATTATATATCTCATTAGTTCCACATTTTATAGAACCTATAAGTCCAATACATGTATATTATATATCTCATTAGTTCCACATTTTATAGAACCTATAAGTCCAATATATTATATATCTCATTAGTCCCACATTTTATAGAACCTATAAGTCCAATATATTATAGATCCTTCCAGTTCTACATTCTATAGACCCTATATGTCCAGTACATTATATATCTCATTACTTACACATTCCATAGACCCTATATGTCAAATACATTATATATTTCATTAGTTCCACATTCTATAGAACTTATATGTCCAATATATTATAGATCCTTCCAGTTCTACATTCTATAGACCCTATATGTCCAGTACATTATATATCTTATTAGTTCCACATTCTTTAGAACCTGTAAGTCCAATATATTATATATCTCATTTGTTCCACATTTTATAGAACCTATAAGTCCAATATATTATATATCTCATTAGTTCCACATTTTATAGAACCTATAAGTCCAATATATATTATATATCTCATTAGTTCTACATTCTATAGACATTAGTTCTACATTCTACATTCTACCCTATATGTCCAGTAGATTATATATCTCATTACTTACAAATTCCATAGACCCTATATGTCCAATACATTATATATTTCATTAGTCCACATTCTATAGAACTTATATGTCCAATATATTATAGATCCTTCCAGTTCTACATTCTATAGACCCTATATGTCCAGTACATTATATATCTCATTACTTACACATTCCATAGACCCTATATGTCAAATACATTATATATTGCATTAGTTCCACATTCTATAGAACTTATATCTCCAATATATTATAGATCCTTCCAGTTCTACATTCTATAGACCCTATATGTCCAGTACATTATATATCTCATTAGTTCCACATTCTTTAGAACCTATAAGTCCAATATATTATATATCTCATTAGTTCCACATTTTATAGAACCTATAAGTCCAATATATTATATATCTCATTAGTTCCACATTTTATAGAACCTATAAGTCCAATATATTATATATCTCATTAGTTCCACATTTTATAGAACCTATAAGTCCAATATATTATATATCTCATTAGTTCCACATTTTATAGAACCTATAAGTCCAATATATTATAGATCCTTCCAGTTCTACATTCTATAGACCCTATATGTCCAGTACATTATATATCTCATTACTTACACATTCCATAGACCCTATATGTCCAATACATTATATATTTCATTAGTCCACATTCTATAGAACTTATATGTCCAATATATTATAGATCCTTCCAGTTCTACATTCTATAGACCCTATATGTCCAATACATTTTATATCTCATTAGTTCCACATTTTATAGAACCTATAAGTCCAATATATTATATATCTCATTAGTTCCACATTTTATAGAACCTATAAGTCCAATATATTATATATCTCATTAGTTCCACATTTTATAGAACCTATAAGTCCAATATATTATAGATCCTTCCAGTTCTACATTCTATAGACCCTATATGTCCAGTACATTATATATCTCATTACTTACACATTCCATAGACCCTATATGTCCAATACATTATATATTTCATTAGTCCACATTCTATAGAACTTATATGTCCAATATATTATAGATCCTTCCAGTTCTACATTCTATAGACCCTATATGTCCAGTACATTATATATCTCATTAGTTCCACATTTTATAGAACCTATATGTCCAATACATTATATATCTCATTAGTTCCACATTCTATAGAACCTATAAGTCCAATATATTATAGATCCTTCCAGTTCTACATTCTATAGACCCTATATGTCCAGTACATCATATATCTCATTAGTTCAACATTCTATAGAACCTGTCTGTCTAATATATTATAGATCCTTCCAGTTCTACATTCTATAGAACCTATAAGTCCAATACATTACATATCTCATTAGTTCCACATTCTATAGAACCTGTATGTCCAATATATTATAGATTCTTCCAGTTCTACATTCTATAGAACCTTTAAGTCCAGTAAACTATAGAGACAATTAATTGCACAAAATAGATTTTATTAGTCAAATAGCCTTCTTTATAGAGTCCATCAAGCATAATTGTTTTATCTAGAACATATGTTATATTCTGCCATTCTTTAGAAAAGAAAATACTGGTTTTATTTTGCACACTTATTAGGAAATTCCTATATTTCCGGTATGTATTACTTGAAATTCTATTTATTGATATATCTTTATGATCTTTTCTATTCATGACCTAGTTTTAGGGTGCCATGACCTTGATTCAAAAGTATTTATCAAATTTCAAGTAGCGTAAATCATTATTTTGAACCTTAAATTATTTGTCATATGATATGATTCAATTTCATTTTATCAATTACTTGATGAAATTTAAAATACAATCCAATATTTCGTGTTAAATGCATTAGAAATTATTTTGGTCACATGCATAAATCTATCTCTGATGGATTGAGTTTTCATATTTCAGTGTTAACCATTTACCCAGAGTAATTCATAATGATAATCCAAGCTCCTATGTCACTACTACAGAGACTTGAGACACCACTGCAAATTTGTTTTTGATAATGTATTTATACCCTTTTTATGAATTTAAACACTTTATGAGTGACATTTCAAACTAATCTACATTATCAGTTTATACAACTCATTACATAGATATACAGCATTATCACTATATTGTCAACTTGGCAGTATTTACATGATCTAGATACTAAAATAGATAAAGCTTGTCCTCAGGATATCTAGGTGTATCTTTATAATGTGGCTCTGATTTAGTGACAAACACATGTTGTTACAGATTCTGTACATGCACCAATATACCAGCAAATATCCTAATGTTTAAAACAATACAAGGTTAGGTATTATGAACGAAATTAAATCAAGAATTGATCAAGTAGAGGAAATTGAGGGGGGAAAATGAGGAACTGATCCAGTAATGATAATGAAGTAATCTATTAGTATTAAGGATTCTTCTCCTCAGTTAATTGCATTGACCTTGAGATGACTCTCTTTGCAGTCTATAAAGTCTATTCTAAATTATTTAAGTAGCCTGAGTATTTTACCTTCAAATTATTTTTTCTGGCACTTTCATATGATATGATATAAAACACAAAAGATGTAAACAAAATAGATATAGATATACTAGAAGAATTCTTCTTGGTCAAGTGCATGAGATTGATAATATCTCATGGTTATTGTTAATTCTTTGGGACATTAAATCTATGATTTACAATAGGATGTGGTTCAAATAGTAGTTATAATGATATGCTAGACAAATCATATTCCTTCTCGGTCATATGTACGAAGAGCCTTTCATTTTATCAGTTTTTGTTTTGAATTAGTTCTGCAGTGTTAGAGACACAGAGAGAGAGAGAGAGATGTTCAAAATTTAATGTGGTTATATATTCTATCAAATAGGCTTATTAGTCGTCATGGCTTTTTATTTGTACCATATTGTATTTATGTACAATTGTGTTCTTATTCCTAAACATCTTTATTAGCATTGGTATATATATTTAAAGTTTTACATTGATACAGTTAAAAGTGCTACATGCGAAAATCATGGGGAATTTGCATGCTTTTATGTGTATAGATATCTCTGTATTTAAGATGAAAGGAGGGTTTCATGATTTGCATGTTTATTATTTTGATGCACATGTAACCGATTAAAAATTTGGATTATTTTTTGTGTATTTCTATATGTGTAAGATGGATTTCCATGGCAACAATGGCAACAAAACCATTACAGTTGTATTTGAAGGCATGCATTATCATACCAAATTTTGCTGAAACAAAACATTGTTGAAATTTCGACCAATCAGAAAGCCGTATTGATTCATTGCAGTGGAAACAAAACCCATACCTCAATGACATATTTCAGCAAAATCGGACAATGTTTAAAAGTGAAACTTCAAACAGCTAAATAACTAATTGACTTGATACACCATAAATACATGTCATAATTGCATGGAAATGAATCATATGAAAATGATGTGAAATTTATGCGGAAATATAAACATATAATTGTATGAAGCGAAGCATATGAAAATCATGTATAAAATTTACATGATTCTGGCATGAATTGCATGGTTTTCAAATGTGCCACAAAGTTGAATTTCATGTCCTTTACCCAAATACTGCTATCAATTGATAATGTTAAAAAGACATACTGTTTTTGGTTTTTATTGAATTTTCATATTCAATGTGCATTCTTTTCCTTATATTGCAGGTTTATTTAAATTGGTAGAAAGTAAAAGGAATGCATTTGTTGTCTGTCTTGTTGAGAAGTGAAAACTTTCACACAAATTAAATATGAAAGTATCCTTCGTTTTAAGCTATAAGAAACATATTGAACTTTGATGGTTCAAAGTGCTTTTACTTACATTGAACTAAATATAAAGATGTGTATCTCGATTCGTATTATGATAATCTTAACCTTTATCTGTTTAACCATGCCCTAATTGATTTAGTTATCCTTATCATCAAAGTTACCAGTGGTATTGTGTACGAGATGTCAATGACCTTTGAACTGATAAAATGATACACAGAGAGATATTCATATTCTAATTCTATAATATTTCTGTTTCAGGTTATCAAGCACCAACACAAGGAATTTTATGAATGTGATAGCTGACACCCAGTACATATCAAACATATCCGTGGTGTATATGACATAAAGACAGGTTACCAAGTATATACCATTCACAGCAGAAACGTATAAAAGAGAGCTGACACCCAGTACATATCATACACACCAGTGGTGTATATGACATAAAGACAGGTTACCCAGTATATACCATTCACAGCAGAAACGTATAAAAGAGAGCTGACACCCAGTACATATCATACACACACCAGTGGTGTGTATATGACATAAAGACAGGTTACCCAGTATATACCATTCACAGCAGAAACGTATAAAAGAGAGCTGACACCCAGTACATATCATACACACCAGTGGTGTATATGACATAAAGACAGGTTACCCAGTATATACCATTCACAGCAGAAACGTATAAAAGAGAGCTGACACCCAGTACATATCATACACACCAGTGGTGTATATGACATAAAGACAGGTTACCCAGTATATACCATTCACAGCAGAAACGTATAAAAGAGAGCTGACACCCAGTACATATCATACACACCAGTGGTGCATATGACAAAAAGACAGGTTACCCAGTATATACCATTCACAGTAGAAACGTATAAAATAAAATAAAATAAATAAAATGACTTTGTAACAGTAATTTATATAAATAGTATTGTCCGTCTCAAATGAAAAATTATTGTAGGTATTATACTATTTTGTCATAGTATGGTATAATTGCATAGAGACACTAGTACAGGTCTACCAAGGTAAATTGACGCATGTTTGCAAACACAACGGGTCATAATCAAATCATAGCTTGTCATTACAAAAGTAATAGAGATTCGGTAATGCATGGAGTCAGTGCAAGGCAATTATCTTTTACCTTTACAACCTCTTTGTGGTATCGTTTTGGTTTTTTTACTCTACCCAAGTGTGCCACTTTGTCTTGGTAACCTACTTAGTGTTAAGACATCTTGAGATAAATCAGACATAGCGTTGGCATTTACTTCAGTATTTCACAAATGGTAACATTTGTAACAAAAGATGAAAGATTGCGATGTTAAAGCTTAGACCCGAGAGTTTAAAACGTGTATGAGGTATTCCTTCTCTAATGCCTAGGAATTAGAAGGATAGGGGGTTTTTAGACTAAAATTCTTTGTAAGAGAAGACAAATGAAGTAAACTGAATTTATGTGACTCTAAAGCGTTTTAATAATACCAGCTGGCAGACCGTCAATAAGCGAGACATTTCCACTAAAAGATTGCTCATTTCTTTGAGGGAAAGTGGAACACGACCTATGTGTAGAACATTATATCTGATCAAAATATACCATATTACAATAGGATTATCATCTGTTATAGAATGCCAGTGCATAACACATATCCATCAAAAGCGATTATGAGTCACATCCATCAAAAGCTATAATGAGTCACATGATATTGGCCTTATTCTACATAATTAACTAATTCAACATACCATCTTGAATTAATCATTGGATTTGAATAGACATTCAAGCTGAACGTAACAATGTTAGTCTTGAATAACTTTATATTACATATATTATCTGACGTCTTTGAATTCAGTCATTGATGTTCATTACCGCACATTAGTAAATTGAAAGTGATATTGATGTTACAGTGGTATTACTACGATGGCATAAAGCTGCCATCGAAATATATGAAGATTATGAACCAGAAACTTCGTGTGATTGGTTAAATCTGTATGATGGTTGATAAAATCTCGAGTTATTAAACTGAAATGAACAATGAAATCCCTTCTGTGTTCAGTGACCCAGAATGATTGCCGAGCTAGAAATAATACATTCCCATTATGTACATTTGTACCAGCAAGCCTAAAACATAGAATTCGTTTGTAAGGCACATTGCTATACATGTAATTGTCTGTTAGAAGAACTTATTGGTACAGACGACTCAGCAACCGCAATCGAATAGGTAGTCAACGTTTCATTTAGTGGAGTTTATATTTCACAGGTGATCCTATGTATCCATGTTCAACATGTGAACATTTCATATACAAAGGTAAACTACTCACTGACAAATTATTGACAAAGGGATATTGAAAACCGTGTTTGATGTCGATGTTCCGCAAATTTTAAGGTCGTTATAATTGTCTTGTTTGCGATGACTGTTTCACAGAATGTAGTGTTGAGTTACTTGTTAGACGGCGGTTGTTGAGACGTCTGTGCGAATCATGACGAAAATTCGTCCATCACGTATTTCATTTTAATATGACTGTGAACTCATGACGGGTGTGAACAGTCGACGGGGGGTGCTTACGCCTCCATTTCACCTCTTGATATCGAGAGGTCTGCATTTGTCCATTTTTACCAGATTTGTGTCTCTATCCTGGACATCCTAGTGATTTGTGCTTTGGTATCCGAGATTTTTTATTTTGGTGAAACCGTAAAATTTGTGGAACTTTGATATCAAACACGATTTTCGATATCCCTGTGTCAATAACTTGTCAGTAAGTAATTTACCTCTGTATATGAAATGTTCATATGTTGAACACGCCCTGACATATCGAATAATTTGTGATATATAAATACCATATATAGGTGATTATGGGATATTACTACTAAAATGTGAAAACCAAAATCGTCGCGTTTGTCATTTAATCTGGTTGTTAATTTCCCGTCTGTGTCTATAGTAAGTAAAATGTCCAAGTAGGAAGTGTGTGTGCTTGATTCTATTGTGTCTAGTTCGTTGGGATATATCGCATTGACATATGTATTAAAATTTCCATTAATTGATAAAACTACGTTGATATATCTAAATGTCAAATTAAAGGCCATCGGTAGCTTTCTCTTTTGATTCAAATGTTACTGCTTAAGTCTGCTTCGTGTGAATACAGGAGCAGGTCAGCCAATAAAGTGACACAATTGGTTCCCATGGGAATGGCGAAAGTTAGAAATTCCAGCATCTTTTTATATATATATGTAGAATAAGAGTGGTGTTGGACGAAATAAGTATCATGATAACCATTGACTAGATATTTTAATTTTCGGGTACCACTTTTAGTGAAAAAACAGCCAAAAGTCTCTTTTATTTTTCCTGGTGGAATAGTTGTGTAAAGAGTTTAAAAAGTGGTATGTTTTGATACTATGAATTTGAGAAAAATGGTTTGTCTTAAAACTTTCTAAAAGCTGTTTAGAATTTTTAATTATCTACATTTGATTTACACCGCTTCTGGAATAAGCAACTGTTCAATATTGCTAAAGTTTCTCCTTAACGGTTGTCAGGATCTTATAAAGATTAAAGGTTTGATGGAAAATTTGCTGGATCCTGCTATGTACCTCTGCTTATATGGGGTTTCCTGAAGTTTAGGTATCCGATATAAATATCGTAGCTCAAAATCGGTACCGGCTGTAGGTACATCAAAAGAGCGTAATACTGACACATGATTTTGCCGGATTTTGTCCTTTGAAAGTGGGCTACATGTGTTAGAAGGATTATCGAATTTCATATTAAACAATAGTTCTTCTAATAAACAAAGTAATGTGTCATACAAATAAACACTATATTATTTGAGGCTTTGTCTGCTGGAATCATAATTGATAAAACGTCTTCGATATATCTAAATGTTTATGTAGAGGAGAATGCCATCTAAGAAGCAGCAGTAGGCACAAAGTAAATAATTTTTGACTTACATCACAACAATGTTGATTTAATTTTTCTTAGAACTGTTATTTGTCCGAGTCTTGTTCATTTGACTTACTTCACAAAATGTCGAGCGTTATGTGCTCACTTTGAAATATACAATTAATATGATATATTATAGTGTGTAAAGCAGTATTTCTTAAGATCTTAATAAAATTCAACATATATGCTCGGTTTTCTGTGTTTACATTATTTGGAAGGATTTCGTGACGGTACTATGTAATAGATGGTTGATGACTAGATACTGCAAAGCCTGTTTGTAATTAAATAGCATGGATACAATATTAGGGGTATAAATATATGAAATGCAAGGCTTGACCTTCAATTTAAAATATGGAACACAGGACTGAACTTTTTTGTGATCAAGAATATTGCTAATGTTTAAAGCGTCTATACCCGTTTTGTAGATTTGAGAGAAAAAGACGTTTCTGTTCACAATAATTGCCGTATGTAATACGTGCAGGTTTGAATAATCTATGATGAGCAATGCCCATTTTTAGAGTTCAGCGCGTATTCTGGGGTTGACGAATCCATGTAGGGGTTCATTCATCATTGCTTTCTGAAAAATATCATTAAGCAGTGTAAAATAAGAGGACTGGATAAAGTCTGGTGTGACATTTTGGCATCTTCACTAAAATTTGTCCTTGATAACCGTAATACTTGGTCATTGGTTATTACATTTATATATGATCCAACACTACTATGTTCTACACATAAATACACTAAAGTGGACATAAAAAGAAATACATGCATAATTATGTAGTTTAAAGATACCAGGTCCCAGATGCACAAAATGTTGTTAAATTTAACTTTAAGTTAAAGCTGTCATCTTAACTTTTAAACCAAATTAATTAAATAAAAAAAATAATGTTTTTGAAACATCCCCAGTGTTTTACTTCCATTGGTAGCCATATTTGTTCAATTTTCTGAATAGAAACAAGCCCCTACAACCGATATAAAAGGCGAGTTCGCTAGTAGTTATAGGCAGCTCTCCGGCACGCCATTTGAATTTAACCGCCACTGATGACGTCATTAGAATGCTGGCTTCTGATTGGTCAATTCAAATGGCGTGCCGGAGAGCCGCCTGTGACGTCATAACCGGAAGTGAGGTCATACCGGAAGTGTGTCATACCGGAAGTGAGGTCATGTTGTCATGGCAATAAGGAGAAAGAGCCAATCGTTGAGCTCGGAGGCGTGTCTATGAGCGGAAGTGGAAGGTTGTGGGGGGCGGCCATCTTGGCTAAGGAGCCAATGAGAGCCTTCGTTACAAGAGGTTGGGGTCACGAGAGGTCACGTGAGTTCCCGAGAAGTCAACGGTAAGAGAGAAAAGTTGGGTTTTTCCAGTTTTGAGCTGAGAGTGAATCTATTTTTAGAACCGAAACTTTGGGTTTTTCCAGTTTTGAGCTGTAATTGAATCTATTTTTTTAGAACCGAAACTTTGGGTTTTTCCCAGGTTTGTGAAAACCAGTAGTTGGTGGCGCAACCGTCGGAGTGAAACTAGTAGTCGGTAGCGCCACCGTCGTTGAGAGTTGTGTATCATCAAGTGCGCATGCGCGAGAAGTGGTAGGCCGAGTCGTCACTTTGAGTTAGTCGGCGAGAGTCCTGGTTTCAAGTGCACAAGCGCGAGAAGCGGTAGGCCGAGCTCGACTCAAGCTTGTACTAAGACTTGTAGAGTAAATGTATAGTGATGGGCCTTTAAGGTCTAGAGTGAATGAACATTGATTAGATGATGGGGTATTTCCCTGATACCATAATTAAGTGATAAGTAATGAAAACCTTATTCACGTTGCTAGTTACCTAATTTTTTCTGAGATATTGTTTGTACATGTTTCATACGATAAACACTAAAACTATGGTAAATAAAAATTCAAACACTCACCCTATGCTGGTAGTGGTTTTCTGACGATGTTGACTCTTCGAGCTTCGGATCGCAAATGAGCTCTCAGAGGTCTAACTGAACCTATACTCTAGTCATGTGACTTTTTTTTTTTTTTTTTTTTTGAGATAATTCTATTTTTAGTGCATGGAAAATAATCTTGTCCTATCCAATAAAAAATGAAACACTCACCCTATGCTAAAAGTAGTGGTTTTTTCTTATGATGTTAACACCTCGAGCTTCGGATCTCAAATGAGTTTTCACAGGCTGAACTGAACCTCTCTCTTAGTCACATGACTTACTATATTTAGACTTTTTATCTAATGAAGTGAATACATCATAACAAAAACACAAAAAACACAAATAAAATTTAATGTTGAATATACGCGACTAAATAGTGTGTAGTCACTTTTTTTTTAAACTCACCGCTACAGAATAATACAAACCCTGCATACCTTTAGTGAAGGTTTCTTTTCGAATAAGTTGGGTGGCCCTTAAAATATTAAAATAATACCGAGACTCAGGCAGTATTAGCTTATATAGAGTGAATGACGTCACGTATTGATTTTTTTTCCGTCTGAACATCTGCGTCTAGACATCTGAACACCTGTTGTTGACACTTGGCATCTGAACACCTGTTTTTGACATTTTTGACACTTGGCATCTGAACACCTGTTTTTGACACTTGCCATCGGGCCCCACCTGTTGTTGTAGTCTGTCTAGACATCTACGTCTAGACATTTGGCCACCTGTTTTTTAAGACAGATACTGTCACTAGTTTTTAATATTTCTAATTCTATATGAAAATAAAACGAAATACAATACATTCTAGTTTTATGGACCTATAAAACATAAAAGACTAGAATATAAAAGACTATATAAATGTGATGATACCTCGTTTGAGTATCTATACAGTTCTTTTCTTTTTTTTAATTATAAATACATGTCTACAGTTACCGTACTTCATTTTAGATTTGACAACGGAAGCATACACACGGAATGGCTAATTTACCGAACTTTGATTTTATTGTTTTAAATGAAAGACAAGACAGGCGAGAAGTCAAAGGCAGGCTCACCAGAGAGATCAACGGGGTGATGGGTTTAATACAAACAGACAACTCACCGATTATAGTGATTACTATGAAGTAGACACCCTGAGTGAGCGTAAATCACGTAAGGTTTAAAACGGCTTCGAATGTGTACCAAGTCAAATTTAAACATTTTTCTAAAGATGCTATACACTTGGTATCAGAGGTAATAGATCATATGTTGACTTCTATTAAGAACAAACTACAGTGTGAAGATCGAGATAAGATGCGAATCAATATACATCATCCATCTTTTAAAAAGTGAAGTGTGGGTAGAATTTACGGATGCTAAAGACCTGAATGCTGATCTACTCATGGAGAAAATTGAGAAAGTGCAACAGAGTAATGAAAATTTTAGAATCGAAGATGGGTCTACCACCCTGTCAGTAATCCATATCATACAACCTGTAGGTAGCGGGGGTGGAAAACGAAAATATCATCTCAGTGTTGATAAAAAAGTGTTTGTGAACAAGAAACAAAGTTTGATACAGATCAAGAATACAGACAAGACCTGTTTAGCTCGTGCTATTGTAGTTGGTCGTTTTCATTGTCAGAAACCTGGACTTGGGAGATGGAGACAAGTACAAAAACTGCCAACGCTATTGGAAAACTTTGCTTTTAGGAGATGCAAGTAGACATACTCTTCAACGACGAGAAGCTCATACCTTAATGCAACAAGCTGGATGTGATCCCCAGCAAGAGAGTGGGCCTGAAGAATGGCAACGTTTTCAGACCGCGTTGTTACCCCACTACCGTTTGAAAATCTACGAACGGAATACCAACGCAAAAACGATTGACATTAGATGTACTGTATAGTGTGTAGGATCCGGGGCCCCCATTCACGTCTTATACGATGATCACCATTACGATTGTATAGTATCTATGTCTGGACTCTTGGAATGTAATTACTATTGTGACCGTTGTGATGTGGGTTATGATCATGTAGAAGATCACCGATGCCCTCAGCGTTGCTTTCGTTGTTTTGCAGCGTCGCCCTGTGTTCCGGACAATACGACAAAACCGATAGAATGTACACATTGTCAGGGGACATTCACATCGACTCTGTGTTACGAGAATCATTTGAAACCTTATAGTAGAAATACAACCACTATTCCATGTCAGCTAATGACTCGATGTCCCACTTGTCAAGTATGGATGAGTAAGAAACAATTCACACAACACTGTTGTCAAGAAAAGAAGAAAAAATGTCGCCATTGTAAACAGATCGTGGATCTAGACCATCGTTGTTTTATACAACGGATCCCTTCTCAGGATGAATCATCTTCACCCCCTTTTTACATTTTCTATGATTTTGAGTGTACCCAGGATACCGGAGAACACAAACCTAATCTATGTATTGCTCATCGTGTATGTCCCCAGTGTACATCCGATGATTGGTGTGAGCAATGTAAAACCATGGAAGATCATCGTATTACATTCCGAGGTCCCACGACAACTCACTGATTTTTTGAGTTGGTTATTTGAAACGACCGTGTATGATGACATACATCAAAGGGTGAAACTTTTACATGATGGAGCTATAGCTATTGCTCATAACTTTAAAGGGTACGATGGACAGTTTATTTTTTACATCATCTGGTACATCATGCCTGTGAAAAACCTGATGTGATCATGAACGGTTCTAAGATTATGTCTATGACGGTAGGAAACATCAGGTTTAAAGACTCGTGTAATTTCTTGGCATTTCTTTTAGCTTCGTTACCTAAAGCTTTTGGATTGACTGAACTCAAGAAAGGCTACTTTCCGCATTTGTTCAATACAGAAGCTAATGCTGATTACATAGGGGGTATATCCCCCAGCTATGTATTTACAACCCAGAAGGTATGAAACCTGATGTCCGTCGTGATTTTGAAGCGTGGTATCAAGACCAAATTCAAAAGGGTGAGATTTTTCATTTGCAATGCGAATTAGAAGAATACTGTGAATCGGACGTGACTATTTCGCGACAAGCTTGCATGGATTTTCAAAGCATGTGTTTGAAACTAACCGATGTGGACCCCTTTGCTGAATCGATTACGTTTGCCAGTACGGGGAATATAGCCTATCGTCGCAATCATATGCAAAAAGATACGATTGGTATCATACCTCCGCGGGGATATCCTTCGGCACGCCAGTATTCACCCTAGCATTACGCTGGTTGAGTTGGAAAGAACATGAAACTGGTCAAACGATTAGACATGCTCGTCCAGGGAGGTGAAGTCCAAGTAGGATCTTATCGTGTGGATGGTTATCATAAAGACTCTCGCACCATTTACGAGTTTCATGGCTGTTTTTGGCACGGATGTCCCTTGTGTTTTCCTAACTTAAAGCAAGAGCAACACCCATTTCATCCTTCTTTGACGTATGAAGAAGTGTATCAAAAGACCTTAGAGAGAGATCAGTATTTGCGTCAACACTATCAAGTAGAAACGCTGTGGGAACATGACTATCGTCAAAGGTACAAGACGGATCCAGAGTTTCACATTTCATTGATAAAAACGTATGAAGAATTTTCCCAGACCCGTTAGTTCCTAAAAGATGCTTTATTTGGAGGTCGAACGAATGCTACTCGTTTGCTTTGTGAAGAAGGAGACATTCGTTACGTGGATGTATGTTCTTTGTACCCGTTTGTCTTGAAACATGGGACTTTTCCTATTGGACAACCAGACGTGATTACACATGATTTCAAAAGTCTAGATCAATATTTTGGACTGGTACAAATGTCGAGTCATTCCTCCTCGTCAGCTGTTTCATCCCGTGTTACCTTATCGGTTTGCAGGAGGAAAGCTACTTTTTCCTTTATGTCGTACTTGTGCTCAACAAGGAATCGAACAGGAGTATGAGTTATCGATGCTCTCATACGAATCAAGAGCGACGTTTGTTAGGTACGTGGACGACGTGTGAATTGAATAAAGCTATAGAGAAAGGTTATGTGCTCGATCGTATCTTTGAAGTATGGCATTTCTCTGATCAGTCCAATACTTTATTCCGTAGCTATATTGATCAGTTTCTCTCCAGATTAAGCAACAAGCTAGTGGTTTTCCAGCTTCCTGTCAAACAGTAGAAGATCGTCGTCAGTACCTCAAAGAGATTGAAACGAGTGAGAACAACTGATCATACGAGAAGAAGATGTAGAGAAGAATCCTATCTTACGGACCATTGCTAAACTGTTTCTGAACTGTTTGTGGGGTAAATTTGCTCAACGAACTAATTTACCTCAGACACAGTATGTGAAGAATTACGAAGCATTACAACAGTTACTTCAAGATGACACTCGTGATATATTACATTTAGAACTGATTCCAAATGACGAAGGGCATGATGAGCTTGACATGATGCTGGTGAATTCAAAACAGAAGGATGACTTTGATGAACCCAATGGTTTTAGCAATGTAGTGCTAGCAGCCTTTACGACGTCTTTAGCACGGTTACATCTCTATGCCACCCTAGAACGTTTGGGAGAACGTGTATTATATTTTGATACAGACAGTATCATTTATCAACACGATCCACAGCAGTGGAATCTACCATCATGAACAGTTTAGGAGGATAGGACAGACGAATTAGATGGCGATTCTATCTTATCCTTTGTCTCGGGGAGGTCCTAAAAATTATGCGTACAAGACTCGTCAGGACAAAACGGTGTGTAAAGTCAAAGGAATCACTTTTGATAGTCGTACCACTTCTACAGTCAACGTAGATACATTGAAACAGTTGTTACGTGGTCAACAAAAGAAAGTGATAGTATCGTACCCTCATAAGATCATGCGAACGAAACAACATAAAGTCAAAACACAGGCGATGACTAAAGAAGTGCGTGTCGTGTATGATAAGAGACATCGCATTGAAAACTTTTGTACTTTACCTTATGGTTATTGAATAAAGTGAATAAAGTTTGTTTTTGAGTAATAAAATTTATGTGTTTGACTTTGGTGTTGGTGTTGTTGATATAAAACAGAAGACAGTGAAGGGTAGGGGTTCATTGATACAGTTGGATCTCAAGTACACGCATCATGGCGACTCTCGATTCTAAAGATCATGGTAGTTTTTACATGACTTTACCTAGCGATGCTAGTTTAAAAGTCTTTCCCGATAATACCTTAACAGAATTCAAAACTCATTTACCTCAAGCTTTAAGTATGATGGATAGTGAGTGGGAAGTAGCGTTGAGTGAATTGATCTTCCCCAACTTAATAAATCGAATCCGATGAGAATTACATAGATGTCATGGTTCCCCTTCACGTTCCTTTGGAATCCGTCGTGACACCTAAAAATCCCAGGACCCCTCTACGTATCCTAAGAAAAAGAAATGAAATATATCGTCAACATGAACGTTTTACTGTAGAATTTGATAAAGAAACAACGTCTCGTTAGATGATCCCCAATTTGATCATGTCATCTCTAAAACAGATACGAAGTCGAGGATCGCTTTTGTAGGAAGTATTTGGAGACTTAAATTTCGTTCGGGGTTTTATGCGTCTCCTGCTGCTTTAATAGTAGAGATGAAAGTCGGGTTTTCTAGAGCCTTTCAATATGTCATTGATGGTATACGAAGATCACTCTCATAAAAATACTATTCGATTCAGTATGGCTGCAGCTTTAGATCGATTTCATGATTGAGTTTAAAGGCCGATCCATCTATCTACTCCGTTCCCTTTTTAATACGTTTTCCAAGTCTACTAGGTTATAAACTTGGCTTTGAAGCCATTGACACATGAATGAGGAAATGACTAAATGGGTCGTTGTTACACACATGCCAAAGTATCCACACCCGATTTAAATATTGGTAATGAGTGGTATCTATGTCTACAGTAACAATTGCCCGAAAGTCAAATTGTGGGTTCACAATCGTTACCGTTATTACGTGTGGTCCCTTTTCAAACGGGTCAATCGCTCAATCATCAACATTGGGAACCTTTTCATTACAATTATGTGGGTTTAAATAAAAAGTATTTTGATACCATTGAAATACAATTGAGAGATGACATGGGACGTAAAATTCATTTTCTAGGAGGAAAAGTGATTGCCAAACTTCATTTCCGTCGTGTCATTTAAAATGAAGTGCAACACAGGAATTTGGTCATTTGATGACCGAGAGTCATCGTGTTCACATCATAACTCAATATGAAACTAACGAAAAGAGAAAATGACATGAATAATGACGCGAGAAAAGAAGATATGAAAAGACGAAAGGGATGGAAAGGGGAGAAACAGAGAGAAGAAGAGAAACAGAGAGAAGAAGAAGAAGAACAGAGAGAGAAAATGAGGGAAACGATGGAAGGACAGGAAAAGATAGAAGGAGATAAAAAGTCAGAAGGACAGAGAGATGAAGGAAAAGAACAGAGAATGAAAAGAAAGAGGGGACGTCCACGCAAAGTATCCGTAGAGAGAACAAAAGAACAAAGAGAAGAAGAAGAAAAAGGGACAGAGGAAGGAGAGTGAAAAGGGGACGACCACGAAAAGTAGAACAGGAAGAAATACCTCATGATATTTTAATGTTTCTACGACAATGGTTAAGCGATTGTCGTCAGTCTCCCATGTACGGTGACACTTTTCATTTACAATTAAATGATAATAATGGCAATCGAGCAGGTATGATGTATCATGTGCATAAAGAACAACGACAAGTAGCATGGGATCTTTTGGTCATCATGTAGACGTACCGATGATACAATTTGTGTTTCAGGACAAAAAACGTAGGAAAAATATGATTTTTTAGTTCTGATCTAAAAATAGATTTTATGGACCTTATAAAAAGGGAGTGAGAATGCACATCAGGGACCATTCACTCTCAGACACGATGGAAAGAACATCAAGTATGGAAACTTTATTTTCATCGACGATGGATGCTAGTCAGACCGTCACGGATAGTGCTCCCATGAACCGAGACATGATGGATAGTGTACCACGAGCTCATCGAGTTGAAGTAGATAGTGTACCACGAGCTCATCGGGTTGAAGTGGATAGCGTACCCGAGAGTCAATCTGATAGAAGTGACAAGGACTCCACCTACCGAAAGGAGACAAGGTGTGACCACTTTTAAAACTAAGACCTGCTACCGTCAGAGGGTTATCGTTTCATCAGGATTTAAAAGTACCTTTAGCCTTACCTAATTTTTGTACGTATGAATCCAGGTACCTGACGTGTAAAGATCATTGGCCCAAATATCTACCGGGACCTAAACAGACAGAATTAGCCAGAGCAGGATTTGTGTATTTAGGGAACAGTGACCACGTTCAGTGTTTTTCTTGTGGCATCTGTTTAAAAGATTGGGAATGGAGCGATAATGCTTTTACAGAACATCGACGTTGGTCTAAAGATTGTGCTTTCAGTCAATTGCTGCTGATATAAACATAACAAAAACAAAACAAAAAACCTGTGTGGAGCTTCCCTTCTGGGAACATCCAAGTGGCTGACGGGAACGAGTCTAAATATAGAATAATAAGAAGAAGAACGGCTATAAAGTAAAGTGAAGTGCAGTGACCAAACATCATTTGAATCAGTCATCAACATGAGTTATCCAGGCTTGTCACAGACGCACCCAAATTATTCACCTAATATTACACCTTACCTAGAAGGGTCCGATGAGTTTGATGAAGTTCTCAAAACTTTAGACCAGTTGCAAGAAAAACAAGAAAATGATGCGACCCAGGGAATGTTACGTGATGTCTTGCTATCCACATTACAGAAAATGAGGGAAGAACTCACGACTATTACAACTACTCTGAAAGAATTGAAGGATAAAGTACAGCCAGGAGTCAGAATATCGTATATGGGGTACGAATATAAGCCTACGCCACCAACAACATCAGTAAGAGTAGAACCTGAGAACAAAGTAGACAATCGATCTCGTCAATCGGACCCGTGTTATAAATGTCATCAGTCAGGTCATTGGGCTTATGAATGTCCCGAACAGACTTCAACAGCGGTCAAACGTAAACTCAACTTGATGCTCAAGAAGGGAGGCAAAGCCACCAAGAAAGGGAAAGTGGAAACTGAACAGCAGTGATTGTGTTTTTTAGTACTGTTTATCATGTAAATACGTTTAGTGTCACAGCGTCAAGGAATCCGAACCGACCGATCTAGGACAAAAGCTGACGTTCTTTTGCTCCGTGCTGTATGGGCAAGATCAACCGTAGTAGTGAGACAAAGTGACTAAAAGTTTTGTTAGCGTGATCATTGTGATGAACGTTTTAACATGAAGTTAATGTTTTCAAAGTTAATGTTCTCATCGTTCATTCTTATGTATTGTACATAGTCACAGAAAGTGAATCAGTGTTCTCAAAGTTAATGTTCTGATAGTTAATGTTCTCATAGTTCATGCTTATGTATTGTACATAGTCACAGAAAGTGAATCAGTATTCTCATAATTAATGTTCTGATAGTTAATGTTCTCATAGTTCATTCTTATGTATTGTACATAGTCACAGAGGGACGGGCCCTAATCCTCTGTCGACTATCTAAAAAGTTTTTAGCGGGGCATTAAACTTATTAAAAAAATAATCTGGTGTTTGTGTATTTATGACTAAAAGGTGTACACGTTTAGAGTACACTTAGAGTTTTAAACCTACTGGTATAAGGGTGTACACTAAGAGTACACTTTAGAGTCCTGCTCTAGTATCTACAAGGTAGACACAAAGGAGTGATCTGGTGTAAAACACCATGAACAAAACTACAAAACTATGGGTAGAAGGAGATCAAGAGTTATCGTGTAACACTTAGAGTGAGATACAGAGAAAATAAGAGATACAGAATAAGGGTATACAAAGGATCTATGTTTTATTACTGTTCTAATCAGTCATAGGTTTCTTTTCGTAAAAGTTAGGTGGCCCTGGAAAAGGGCCGTTTGTGTTTTAGGCTTTATATGCCATGGCATAAAAAGCATTTTGTCCGTTTTCTCTGCCGTCTTTCTCTTTTTCCTTTTTTCAAGCTTCACGAGCTCAATCCATTCGTCGATATTCGATAACCAGCCACCTTTCTTCCCACTGTATCGGCACAATATCAATCCATTCTTCTTTTTCTTGTACTTCGCCCCACATGTTTACACAGTCAGCCATGATCAAACAATGACTATAGACTCTTAGACATACTCGGTCAGGGTGTGACGTCACACGTCGCGTGAGCGTTTCCTTCTCCTTCTTGTTGAACATCACTTAGTGAAAAACAAAAACCAAAAATGGAGAGTATCTATACAGAAGCTATTTACAAAAATTATTCTGTTACAACAGAAGACCAAGTGGCGTACAATGAAGTGTAATCGTTACTATCAGAGTCTACTGACGAAACTGAATCAGAGATGGAGGCAACTGAAACATCAGCAAACCTGGCAGAAAGTCAGAGATCAACTCGATCGGCAGTACCGACAGTGCTTAGAGTATTTGTCAGCTCAGTATGTTTCTACAAGAAAACAGATTAGAGCTAGTTTTCGTCACCTACAGATACCGATCATCATGACGATCAAGAGAAAGACAGATGATCTACTGGAAGCAGAACGACGTTTACCTCTGAAAAAGAGAAGATGTTACTGTCAATATTAGTAACCTAACTAACGGCCCTTTTCAGGGCCACCCAACTCATTAGAAAAGTAATCTAAACTGTATTGAGATATGCTACATCTACTACTACTCTATAAAACACGTCTTCTCATAAACCCTATCACTCATTTTATTGTGTCATAAACCCTATAGTTCATATTCTTGTCTCATAAACCCTATAACTCATTTTATTATATACACTGCACATTCAGTTTAAGGTTTCTTCTCGTAAGATATAAGTGGTCCTGAAAAGGACCGTTGTTTTTGGCATATCTGCCATGATTCATGTACAGAATCTCTTTTTAAACGGCAAACACTTCTCATCCATCTGCTTACGTTTTCTCTCTTCTCTATCAAACCGTAAAACAGAATTGAGAAGTACAATTCGTCTCAGGCGAACATCTTCTTTCCCTGATGAAAGTTCAGATCAATCTTTCGTAACTTATCTTTAGTATCACGAATAATCTGCCTAGTATCATATACAGGCTCGATTAGAACAGGTTCGATTTCTTGTTCCATAGTGTACTCCATAGTACACGCCATGTTTGACATTTTTTATTTTTATCACTCTTAGACTGATTTCTCCCTAGGCGTCTATCACTCTTGGCGTTTTCATTGGTGGAATCACGTTGCCAACGATACATAGACCAATCATCAAATAGGTCAAAGTGACGAGGCGGAGTACGTCGCGTGCGCTATATTGCTCATATAAAAAGCCGTGCGCGTCTCATTTCACTGCGCTTCCTTCCAGAAGACAAAACCAAAGATGGCACAGCCAACTAAGCAAAGTTCAGAACTTGCGATTGATACCACTCTCTTTTGGGCAAGTAAGCCTGATTATGTACTGAAGACCCTGAAGACACCCAGCGACGAGTGGGAATATTTTGAACGCCAGAAAGCCGGAATGGAAAGATTTTGTAAAGCTGCTGCGGCCCGTGCAGCAGCAGCAGAAAAAAAGAAAATGGTCAGCTGCCGGTGCCTGTAAGGGATAGGGTTTTAACAACCCATAAAACAAACGGCCCTTTTAAGGGCCACCTAACTTACACGAAAAGAAACCTTAACTGAAACTATGCAGTTTTTGGATGTGTTGTGTTATACTATAGTGGTAAGTCTAACCTATAGTAAGTAAGTTATTTCTTTTACATGATTGATCAAATTTTATGATACAGAAATTCAAAACGAGTCAATTCTAAAAATAGTAACATAAAAAACTTGAGATTAAGTTCAGTTAGACCTCTGAGAGCTCATTTGGCAGCCGAAGCTCGAAGAGTCAACATCGTCAGAAAAATAGGGTGAGTGTTTAATTTTTTATTTTATATACAGTAGTACAAGTAATAATATAAAATAATACAGATACTGTTTTCACTGTCTGAACTTTGATACTTGTTGAAACGACGTAAGTGAACAACTTCATACTTCGCAACTTTGTCACTTGTGTCACTTTGTCACTTGTGCTACTTGTGTCACTTTGTCGCTTTGTGACTTCATAACTTTGAACGTTGCACACGTTGCAAACTTTGAAACATGAGAACGGTACACACTTGATAACTTTGACAAACTTTGAAACATGAGAACGGTACACTTGATCACTTTTGCAAACTTTGAGTACGTTACACACTTTCATGTTCTATAGTTTTCCCTCCTGTCGTGAGATTAGTCAGTCCCTGAAAAACCAGATATCCCATGATTCTACAGCCAAGATGGCTACCCTTCCTAACCTTCCTGTTTCGCTACCCACCCATCCCTTTGGTTTAATGCCTACAGCCCATAAAGAGTCATCACCCCTTTTGTTCCATCCCTATAGTCTATACAGAGTAATCTCCCTTTGTTCCACCTATACAGTCTATACAGAGTGATCTCCCTTTGCCCCATCTCTACAGTCTATACAGAGTAATCTCCCTTTGTTTCACCTACACAGGCTATACAGAGTGATGTGTCACCTATAGAGTCCTATACAGAGTAATCTCCCTTTGTTCCACCTATAGAGTCTATACAGAGTAATCTCCCTTTGTACATTACTCTACAAGTCTTTAGTACAAGCTTGATGTCGAGCTCGGCCTACCACTTCTTGTGCTTGCGCACTTGATGATACACAACTCTCAACGACGGTGGCGCCAACCAACTACTGGTTTCACAAACCTGGAAAAACCCAAAGTTTCGGTTCTCAAAAAAATAGATTCACTCTCAGCTCAAAACTGGAAAAACCCTAAGTTTCGGTTCTAAAAATAGATTCACTCTCAGCTCAAAACTGGAAAAACCCAACTTTTCTCTCTTACCGTTGACTTCTCGGGAACTCACGTGACCTCTCGTGACTTCTCGTGACCCCAACCTCTTGTAACGAAGGCTCTCATTGGCTCCTTAGCCAAGATGGCCGCCCCCACAACCTTCCACTTCCGCTCATAGACACGCCTCCGAGCTCAACGATTGGTTTTTCCTTATTGCCATGACAACATGACCTCACTTCCGGTATGACACACTTCCGGTATGACCTCACTTCCGGTATGACGCACTTCCGGTTATGACGTCACAGGCGGCTCTCCGGCACGCCATTTGAATTGACCAATCAGATGCCAGCATTCTAATGACGTCATCAGTGGCGGTTAAATTCAAATGGCGTGCCGGAGAGCTGCCTATAACTACTTTCGCTAAATCAGTCGTCATTGTCTAACTACAGTCGCAAAGAACAAACGTGTGAAGTAATGAAGTTTGAGTATAACTCGCTTGCATGTTGAAAATAAACATTGATATCAACAAAGTTCATTTACTCTATCTCGACATTTTGCCGGCTAATATACAGTTCACAAGCATGTAATTAATCAGTTTAAACATGAGAATATCAAACATAATTCCAAATTCCCCATGAGAAAATCGTAAAAATATAAACAAACGGGAATTCAGACCATGTGTTATGATATGAATGTCCTCACTTCCGAAACAACAAATCGAGACATGTCAGACCAAGGTCAACTCGGAAAAATATAATCGAACACTTGGATCGTTTTACAGGACCCACTGAGCATCAATTTCGAATAATTTTACTGCAATGTTTCACAGCTATGCCTCTTATAACGTTTATTTGATGTCATCTTTATAAAAATATGTTAAACCAACAGGCTAACCATAGTTTAAATTTAACAATGTATTATGCAACTGGGTCCAGTTCTTTCAACAAACCATTGGCATTCCTATCGGAACCAATTGTACTATTGTGAAGCTTGTCGTAATGGAAAAGTGAATAGAATCATCCATATGATAATCAAAATTTTACTCCGCCTCACCAAGTTATGTGAATTGGACAAAGTCAATTTATAATGACAATTTTTAAAGTTTGGTTGAATACGATATACCTCTGTTCTGGTTGGTTGTATCGTTGTTTAACGTCTCACTCAAAGATCTTTCACTCATATGGAGACGTCACCAATGCCTGTGAAGGGCTTCAGGGTTTGGCCTATGCTCGGCACTAACGGTCATTGAGCAATGAGGACTGAGCAAGGCCGGCTCGAAAGAGAAACTGCAGACACGCGGTTCCTACTTGAACATTTTACTTACTATAGACACCGACGGGAAATTAACAACAAAGCTATTTGACAAACGATGATTTCGGCTTTTCTGTCGTCAACTGTCCACACTTAGGTAGGAATATCCCCTCAGGTAGTAATATCCCCTCTAGTATGATTCGATATGCCACACCGTGTTCAACGCATGGACATTTTATATACAGAGGTAAACTACCAACTGATCACAAGGATCGTTGTCACAAGGATATAGAATTTCGTTTAATGTCAACATTTTGCAAATTTTACGGTCGGTATAATGGTCTTTTATGCAGTTACAATGCATCACTGCATGGAATGTCGAGCCATCTGTTCAATAGTTATTTTTGAATCGTTTGTACCGATTGTGACAAGGATTTATACCTCATTTATTTCATTTCATATTGACTGTGGATTCGTGACTGGTCGACAGGAGATGCTTACTCCTGATTCCACCTCTGGATTTTCCTAAGTTACCTTATTTCGCAAAATGCATGCTCGATATTTGCAGTTATTATAGTGGCCCAGTGGTTAAGCATCGCGCTTTGAACGATGAAGTCCCTCACTTCTTGTAAGCACGTGTTCGAGCCCGCTTAAACCTTAACCTGAATAATCCAGTCGTTATATTTCGCTCACTTCGATCACTACATTAACGCTTGAATTGACCTACCGCCATATGTCCGACACGACACCTTTTGGCAAACTTTTCAATTATGACGTCACAATTAACAGGCCCGTCAAACACTTGTGTAATTATGATATCACAATAAAATGACGTCAAAAAAGCACATGGATAGCCATGTGTCTGACACTTGGCGATAGGTCAATCCATATACAAACAGAATACTTCAACCGGAAAAAATTTTTACTGTGCTAGATTGTGACGTCATAATAATTTATGTCAGAATTTTGTGACGTTGCATTGACTACTTCGCAGCACTTGAGGTTTTTTCAAATTACTTGTAAAAGAAAGTTGTGATTTTTCGTTATATGGAACTAATTCATGAACCACGTGATACCCGATAACGTTTGTGACTATTGTTTCTATTGGTGATGGAACAACATTAGAAGACGATATCACGCACTTACGTCATTTCAGCGGGAAGATTACGTAGAGTTACGTTCCATCACCACAATAACAATAGTCCCACACAAACGTTATCGGGTATCACGTGGTACATGAATTAGTTCCATTACAAGTGTAAACCTATCATTAATTTGCAGTACACGTTCAATATATTTTCTTTGTTTTTTCCGAACATTTATTTATCCTCGATTTATAATCAAATTTGAAATGGAAACCCTGGCTCCGCAGAATCATATATTGAATGTCTCTGATTTGGGATCCTGTTTTTTCGAGAACGGCGAGAAACATTTTAACTGGTTAGCTTTCACACCCTATCGGATATGAAGAGTTCCGATCAAGGGCGTTAATCATTCACGTTACTGGAACCTAGGCTGATTTTGTGAAAAAGTTTGCCAGTTTACTTGCGGATGAACGGTGATGTCTTCCCGGGTTATCTTCTCCTCTAATACAAATTGGCTGCCACCATATAATATAAAAAGTCTCAGATACCAAAGTATAGATCAATAGAATGTCCAGGACATAGATACAAATCCGGTAAAAATGGACTAACACGGACCTCTGGAAACCAAGAGGTGGGATCATGTGCCATCGAGGGGTAAGCATCCGCCGTGCACAGTGAAGTCCAATGAAATACGTGATATAACCGAAAAACTTGAGTGTGACTTAAAAAAACAGTCAAAATAAAAAAGCAATTACATATATTATGTTTCACTGACTGAAATATTGCTTGTTCAAATGTATTTGTTATAGCGTTTATACTGTATGTAGCCTATTTTTGTTTTGATCGCAGACCCACTACGAGTGTAACCAGTCATGGAATGCTACCTCCGCCATGATACCTGGTCAAACCTCTGTTTTTGTTCATATATATATATGTGTATGTGTGTGTGTGTGTGTGTGTATGTGTTTGATTTCGACTTTGTTCTACTTTTCGACTTGTACTTATTAAAAAAATAACAAGCAAGAGTTATACACAGGCGTGAAAATATTACATTCCTATATATTTTATGATAAGGTCAGGTTTAGTGTGGTATGCATATACAGTTAGTAAGGTTGAATTAATCAATTGCAAATAAAAAGTGCCAATCCTGGGTTTCTCAACCAATTTTCACATAACATATAGGAATTTAAGAATTTCTATGCTTGTGTTATATCTTATCAGCTGCTGTATATTACTCCAAGTAGTAAAAAAGGAGGGGGGAAAGTTTTGAAAAAACACAGCTCTTTTGAAATACAAATCACACCATAATATTACTCGTGTAAAAAAAATAAACAGCTTTTAATCTTGTCAGAGAATGACAAACTGTGCAACTGTGTGTCAGTTACTCTTCGGAATTGATTTGATGTGTTCTTTTGATTTTTCTTTATTTTTTTTTTTCTGCTATTGATTTCGATTTCTTTATCTTTTGTACCTTTTCCGGGGAGTTTGTTTGAAGTAATTCGCCAAAACATCATAGTCCATACAAATGTGACCTTGACATTTAACAGGATTTGTAAACAACTATGATGCAATCATCAGCTGTTGAATTGCACATATATGTATATTATGCAAATACCTTTCCTGTTATTCTGGGTGAATATATCAATAGAGACTCTGATAACCATGACAGACGTTAAACAAAGTGTTTCCTTTTTGTATTCCAAGTTTTGTGGGCAATACGATAATGGCCACGATATCATACACAACGCCATTTACAACATTAACCTTTACGTAACGACACGTTGTAATACTGTTTGACTGATGATGACAGTATGAGTACCATGATCGGACCAAAACTAAACATTTCATTTGCAAAGATAATTTAATAAGAATATGAACCAATAAGATGAAGGTCATATTGAACAAATCAGTACAGTATAAATGATACTGAAATACATCTTTCTTACACACACGTAAAGATACTGGAGTAGCACTATAACTACCTTGTAACCTCACAGAAGGAAAGAGAACAGATATATGTATATCAAATGCTTTTATTTCAATAATAAATAAAGTCAGAACTATTTACAGGATTGTTTATTTCCTTGACTACTATCTCTTAACAATAATTGGAATACAAACTCAATTATAGATTTAAATGTAATGTCAATTCTACCGGGGAACAATTTACACATAGGTTAATACAATTTGCCCTATTCAAACTTTACAATTTTCAGGGTACATGAAATGTTTATACATGTAAGGTATGAAGAATATAGTAATACTGCCAAATTTGACATTTGTGTTTGAGACAAAGGGACAACAGTTATAGAGACATAAGGAGTCTGTTAATAGTTTGATGAAATGGTTTACTATAGTTTTAATTTAGTCCTACATGATAACTCAAGCGAAATATTGCAAATACGAAATGTTATAATGTAGAACGTAGAACTTCATAGTGGCCAGCTTGTAAAGTAGCTGACAACAGGTAAGCATAATCTTACGTGGATACAGATAATCACGGAAAAATAACTAATAACACACAAACACTAGTATACAGAAATCATATAATTGATAAAAAATCACATATTGTTTTACATTGCATTGATCATTGCAAAATTATTAAGAAATATAACATTCAAATTCACAAACATGAAACCACATTATGGTGAGTTATTGTTGATGAGATTATAGGTAAATTATTTAATATGAGAGTACAGGTGATATAATTTTATGAGAATACTTCAGTCAGATAATACAAAGTCATTTTATGAGTACGGCCTATCACAGATTTATGCTTTAAATACAGCCCATTCATTGTTAGCGCTCATGTAATCCTGAAAAATAAGAACAGTATCAATTATTTCATGTGATTGCAATTTACATTACCTGGCAATACTACAATACCAATCTTCCATAGTATAACATCAACCTAAATTTGGTTTGTAATTTCATAAAGATGGTAACTAAAATAACAGTTCAAAGAGTAGTTGTAATAACAAAAATTGAATGCCACATTAATAGTTCAAATCATGTCCTATTAGCTGATTTTAATGTTAAATATTATTTTAAGCTAGATTGCACTTCTTTCTCTGTGATGTTAACTAAGGTCACTGTTTTATATTGATGTGTTTTTGAACCAACAGAAAAAATTACTCTGAAAAAAATATTTATGACTAGATGTGAAACTGACCTCGAAATTCTTCTCAAACTCCTGATGTAATGACAAAGGGTGTTTCATGTTGTTCCACCATTCTGGCAAATACTGAAATGAAAAACAAAATTCCTGAAGAAACTTCCACATCATATAACAATTTACTAATTTTAAGTTTTCATTAAAACATTAATAAGCTGCAACATAGTTCTGGATTTTTGTCCCAATCCATTGAGAATTACAAACAATCTTTCTTACAAAATTGATACCCGTTACAATTTTTATAAATTATTTTGGCAAGTTCGTTTACATAAAGGTATTAGACATCCATACATTACAGATGGAAACAAAATATTACTAGTGTTACACTGTTATGCTGGGCCATAAGAAAATATTTGCATAAGAGAAACTTTTGTTGTATAAATCACACACAATAGTGTTACAAATGGCAAAAGAAAATACATTACAAACAGAAGTGTTACAATGGCTAAAGGAAAAACATCACACACACTGGTGTTACAATCAGCTAAAGAAAAAACATCACACACTCTGGTGTTACGATTGGCTAAAGAAAATTCATCACACACAGTGGTGTTACAATTGGCTAAAGAAAATACATCACACATAGTGGTGTTATGATTGGCTAAAGAAAATACATCACACACAGGTGTTGCAATTGGCTGAAGAAAATACATTATATATACACAATCGTGTTATGATTAGCTAGAAGAAAATACTTACACCAGAGATGCTAGTATTATGATTGGCTAAAGAAAAGACATCATACACACTGGTTTTACGATTGGCTAAGATGAAATGCTTACACCAGAGATGCTGATTTACGATTGGCTAAAGGAAAATACTTAGTTTGGAGACACTGGTGTTCAAATGGCTAAAAGAAAATACTTACATCAGAGACGCTGGTGTTACATTTTCTGCAGACTGATCTTGGTGCTCCAGTCTCATCTGATACACAACTACAAACTTGACATTCATGAGTTTCTGCTGTCTGGCTAAATCTGGTACCAAAGGCACTGAGGAAGTAGTTCCTATCACGCATCTTTTTAAGGGTTAATCCACTTGAATCAAAAATGGAACCATTGGATGTCAAGGCAAGTTGAGAGCAGGTGTCCACTGGGATAGTCATGCCATCCAGACTACTGTCTTTTGTGTTTCTAAGGACATACTTCCTGTTGTTATCCACACCTGTGTAAAGAATGACTTGTATTAACCTTGAGGATATCAGAAAATTATCAAATTGATTTCGCTGGATAACACTTATGGTAATGCATTACTTCTGAAATACAATGCAAGTTCCATCAATATCCAGCAAATTCTTTTTAAGATAATAATTCTGTATTGTTACCTATATTTAGATACATTAAAGTATAAGAAATATGTCTTTACCTATCAAACTTCTTTTAGTTTGTTAAATGATATTTTTAATTTGAAATCTTGGTTGAATTTAAAAACTGATTTTTTTCCTTTGATGCATTTAAATTCAGCGTTTTCATATAATCTTTTTCTTTTATTCTCCCAACACGGTTGTTGGATCTTTACTAGGATTTGCACTAAAGAAATTTGAGCAACTTTTAAAGTACCGAGAATCCTTTGTTTTGGGCTCTTGTTGCCGACCATGAACTCTTGGTCTCTGAGGATATGAAGTCTTATATCTCTGGTACTCAGCATACTTCTTATACTGTTATATAGTGCTGACTTGAGATCAGTGCAAGTGCCACACTGTACTAAGATGATGTTCTTAGCAACACCAGATCGGAATGGGTAGTTAATGGAATGCATGATAGCTTCAAGTGTATCTGTCTTGTAACTGGTAAATTTCATGGCCTCTACTCCTTTTAAGAAGTGTTTAGCATCATTTAAGAATTCTTTTTCGAGTGTATGACTATGTGCCCCTTTCCTGTCAAGTCCAACGAGTCCATATCTATTGTTGGTCATTCCTAAGAAATAAGAATACACATAATTTGTATCAGTTCACAGATATACACTATGTAATCTTGGAAATAAAGGAATACAAAAACATAAGACATTAACTATCTCATGGATCTAAATACAAGGTGTAACTTAATGGTAAATGAGAGAAAATTGGTGTATTCAGATTTTGTTCTGTAATTCCTTAGATGTCATAGAAACCAAAGAAATCATGCATGTTGTTTACATTCCACTTACTTGAAATATCACTAGATTGAATGATTCATATTCGTAAATGAGTATTATTCTGAGAATATATACATATAGATACACCAGTTTGAACTCACCACTCCTGATGAGTTTCTCTTCCATTTTGTTTACAAGATATCCTAGTTTTGTGGCCGGTTCTTTGTTACAAGATTTCTCCTCAATGATGATGACATTATCAGCTGATTTCAACACTTGGAAGTCGTCACTGGATGGTGAAACTTTAATTGATTCTCCTCCATTAAACACTTCATTATTGGGGGCAACACACTGGACTATAAAATACAAAATACAAATATAGTTTGCTAGTGTGTATTAAGTATTATAAATGTAATTCTATGAATAACTTTGAGTCTTTGTTATAATTTTGAAAGGTATTTATAATGCTTCTGATATAACACATTCAAATATTCTCAATGTCTTAAAATATTATTTTAGTTCCATTTTTTTTTAAATTTGTATGTATTATAATACAACTGGTATCCCTACATTAACAAAGCATTTACCCCTTTACACACGTGCATTCACATGCAATATATTTTCTGTTATGTATACATACCACATTCTTTAGGTAATGGTAGACTGACGCCTGCCATCTCACACTGCTTAATATAGGCAGAGGCTGCAGCACATACATTGTCCAGATTCAAACACATTGTGAATGCCAACTCTGGATTTACCTATATTGTTACAAATATGTAATTCATAATGTAAGATTGTAATGATGCAAATATATCGTAAAAAAATGATGAGTACATACATGAAGTATACGTATAGTAAATAAAATATTCATTTGTAGCTAATAAATCCAGTGGATAAGATTCAGTTGTAAGATTAAAAAAATATGACAAATAAATTTCCATTCAATATTAAAATGACAGAATTATGAAATAATTCATAAAAAGATAGATAGTTACAAATGCAGTCACATCTATTACCTGTATATTGTAAACTCTAAAACTCACTGGTACAGTCACATCTATTACCTGTATATTGTAAACTCTAAAACTCACTCTATTACCTATATATTGTAAACTCAAAAACTCATTGGTAGAGTCACATCTATCAGCTGTATATTGTAAACTCTTAAAACTTACTGGTTCCAGCACATTGGTGAGGTGTATCTTGCAAAATCTAAATCTCATTCATGCATCACTTGTCCGTAAAACACCAAAATTGTATTTACATGCAAAATATCATTTGATAAAGATTTTTTTACCAACCTGTTTGAAGCATGGTCTGAATTTGGATTTGTTAAGATTTAAGAGAGTGGAACATTTCTTAAATTTGGTATCTGATTCATCTCGAACAATTTTGATGGCTTTGTTTCCTACTGGTCGGCAAGATTTACTGACTTCCCAAGTGTTGGAGAAGGCTCCCAAATCACTGACAATTTGTGCTTTAGCATCAGTCATTTCATCGAACTGTTCGTTATTGTAAGTTCCTAAAAGACCTGCAAGTTTGCCGAAGTACCATCCACTGACTTCAACGACATGGTGACCATTAGAAACATCACTGGTGATTTTCAGTCCACGTCCAGAATCAAGTGTAATCTGATTTCCTTTTCTCTCTAATGTGAGTTTTTGGAAATTATATGGAAGGTCATGTTGCTGTCCATCTACAGTGACCTATAAAAATTTACAGAGTCAATCAAAAATATTTTTTTATGATAAGATTTATTATCTATACTTTTGTAAGTTCACAACACCAAGAAATCTATTTCACAGTAATTACCAGTAATTAATTAATAAATTACACACACACACACACACACACACACACACACACACACACAAAGCAGAAAATTAATATCAATATTGATTCACTGGTATAAATTCACATTAGAAAAAGAATAATAATCTTACTGAAAAGTCGGTGAAAATTTCAATATTTTTGCCTTCAGCAAAAATGAGGAGTGACTTGAACTGTTCATTTTCGTAGTTCAGAACTACAGTGAAATTGTTGTTCACTAGATCTCTTGTCAGTATGAAGCTGCAGTCTCCAATGAAGTCAAACCTTTTGCCATCAAATGTAACAAAGTGTCGGTTTCCAGCAACAAAGGCATATCCTAGAAAAAAATAATGATTCATTAAAGCAAAGATTACAAACAAAAAATTACATAACCAATACTTTTTACACAATCAAATTCAAAGATAAATATATTTAGATAATATTAAAATAATCATGTAGAGAAATAACAATCAAAGGCCTGAATGGCCTCAACTGCATTGAACACATACAGTTTAGAAAACCTTTTCATCTGGCAAAATTATGTCGACTTGTATCTGTAGCTAGAGCGACAACACATAGACCTATATACCATGACGACCTTCACAGTAGATACTTGATTTTTTTAGCAACTACACACATCAAGTGTCACACCTGATTAAGCATAACTGCAAATTAAACTTTTGATAGATCTAGTACAGCAATGATCATCGGCAAAGTGTCAGAATTCTGCATGATCCCTATATAACGCTGAACGTTAAAACTTTAACGCTATAAAAACGACACACCTGTCATTGTTTTATAACCGTGTCTGTGCTGGTGGAGAGAGAATCATTTAATTTATCAGAATTGTTTGGATATACATCTCTATCTGAATCAAAGGATAAAACTTAATCACTACAATGTTATACCTTTAAATGGTGGTATCCAATCTTTTGGGTTCATACTGACAGGCTTGTATCTATAGTACACATCCCATACTGAGAAGTCTGTTTTTGGTACCACACCCTCAACACTCTTCTTAACTTGCATTAATACACTCTTAGCCTTTTTGATTGGGAATTTTGGTAGTCTGTTTAAGGCTTCCATAGCTGTTGGAATGTAGAGCTCTACTTCAATTTTACCATTCACTGGATCAAACTGGATGACACGTGACTTGTCCAAGCCAAGCACCTTCAACTGTGCAATGTCCTCCATGACAAATGTACTGTAATCTTTGTACATACCTCCAACAAAGTTTTTCAATGATTTTTGCAACTCGAGATATTGCACACGTACCAGCAGCTGAAACATATTTTGTATCATTATCATTATTGTTTGGCATAAGAATACTACACAGCTTAAATCATAAATAACAACTGGAACTTTTGCATATAAAAAGAAATGGTTAATTCATCATTCATTGTAAGATCATCTAGGAAATATCTTTTGTTTCTGTTTGGGTAATATAATCTAAGAAATATCATTTGTTTCTGTTTGGGTAATATAATCTAGGAAATACTTTTTGTTTCTGTTTGCAAAAGATAACCTCCGAAATAGCTTTTGTTTCTGTTTGTGTAAGATAATCTCCGAAATAGCTTTTGTTTCTGTTTGTGTAAGAAAATCTCGGAAAAGGCTTTTGTTTCTGTTTGTTTAGTGACTGATATGTAGTAATTGTGAGGAAGTTATATATATTATCTTCTTCAAATGTATATCAGGATGTTCAGGTCATATATAAAACATTTATAAATATATATATATATATATATATATATATATGGATATTAATTATTACAATACTTTTTTAACATTCATAAACCAGACAACATACCTCTTCATAAAATTCCTTCACCAAATCCTTGAACATAGTGAAATCTTTATCCTTCATCAAAATATCATATTGGTCACTGTATACTTGTTTGACTTTGTTGATGACCTCGTTGTAACGTTTGTCAAATTTGATTTGCTTCAGTCCAGATTTCAGGCCATTCTGCATCTTTGTCATGTAGATATCAAGGTCTGGCATCACAGGAACCTTGTTCATTAAATCATCAAATTGCTGTTTCATCTTCACAACGTCAGGATGTTGAATAACAGAATTGATTTTGTCTATAGAAACAGAAATATATTGAATCATTAAAGGTAAAGAGAAAACAGTAATTGTCAATTCTGTTTTCATTGATCATAAAACCTAATGATCTAAAACAATGTCAGTACAAGCATATATAATAAAAAAAAAATCTCAGATACTAAAGTATAAATCTTTAGAATGTCCAGGATAACAACACAAATCTGGTAAAAAAGGACAAAGACGAACCTCTGGAAATCAAGAGGTGGAATTAGGTGCCATGGAGGAGTAAGCATACCCTGTCGACC
Source organism: Atrina japonica (assembly GCA_030159075.1). Classification (NCBI taxonomy): domain Eukaryota; kingdom Metazoa; phylum Mollusca; class Bivalvia; order Pterioida; family Pinnidae; genus Atrina; species Atrina japonica. The sequence continues at coordinate 222,740 of BROG01000095.1, forward strand.
GGTCGCAATTGCCGCGAGTCCACAGTCAAATCCCAATGAAATACTTGAAGAACGAATCCCCGTTACAACTGGTACAAGCGTCTCAACAACCGCCAACGAAAAGGCAACTCAACATTTCACTTAGTGAAACAGAGTAATCGCAAACAAGACTATTAGAGACCATAAAATTTGCAGAACATTGACATCAAATGCAATTTTCGATATCCCTGTGTCAATAATTTGCGAGTGAGTAGTTTACATCTGTACATGAAATGCTCATATGTTGAACAAGACTAAATAGAATATTTTAGATACTCCCAATTTTGTATCCCTAGAAATAGTCAGAGCAAATTTACAAATATACCAACATATGAAATACAGTCAACCTTGTCTATAAAGGCGACTCATGGGAACAGGCAATAGTAGTCATCACAGACAAGTGACCTTTAGAAAGAAATGTATTCATTAACAAATGTCATGTTCTAATGGCCTTTATAAGCAGGTGCCCTTTAAAACAGAGGTGGGCTCTAATGCAAGTTTGACTAACTATTCACAGGAATCACTACAAAGTAAAAACATGACTCCATCTTACCTTGTGTCATTTTCTTAGCTTGAGCTGCCAACTTCTTGATTTGCTCCTGTACTTTCTTAACATTTTGTCGCATTTTCTCTGTAAGCATGGCAACATTATCTGTCATCCACTTGTAAGCTTTTCCTCTGTAATCCTGAAACACAACAAAATGTCCAAGTAAAAAACAAGTCAACAAGGAATATTTTCTTTCAATCACTCTACTGTAGAATATGTAAGAATTAACCAGAGACTAATTATGTACAACATTTCAGTCAAGTAATACTAGGCCATGAATACAAATTCAAGTTTTCAAAATGTTGTTCAATACAGCCAAAACCTTTGTTTATTTAATAGATGCATTTAGTAATAACTGAAGCAGTGATGTCTATTATTGTTATCATCTATATCAGCCCTACTGGTATCCATACCTCCATGGTTTTTGATGCTGTTTGTACCAATTCATTATATTTCTCATTAAATGGATAATTTTTAATGCTGTTGGACTTCTCCTCAATCATCTGCTTAAGTTCAGTGTAGGACTTCTTCATGGACTTCATTGCTTTGCCATACTTCTTACTGTGAATTCAAGTATAAAATCAATTACATCCAAAAGTCTCTATTTCTTGCACAAAAAATGTTTGTTATACTTTTCAGCTGTAAGGTATGAATACTGTAAAGAGGGAAAATAACTTGTGGTTTGAAAGGGAAAATAACTTGTGGTTTGAAAGGGAAAATAACTTGTGGTAGAGAGAGAAAATAACTTGTGGCAGAGAGAGAAAATAACTTGTGGCAGAGAGAGAAAATAACTTGTGGAAGAGAAGCAAAATAACTTGTGGTAGAGAGGGAAAATAACTTATATGCACAAAATTAAAAAACAAGGAATAATGTTTTGATAAATTTATATAAATACATAATGTATAACATGCTGCATTTTTGGGATCTGGTGTTATTTTATGCTACATCAGATCTGTAAAATCAACAAACAGTGACCATGTCAGAAGAGAAGAAATGTGAAAATTACAACCCCTGTAATTAACCATATATACAGTAAATCAACAAAAGTCATTATTTCTGAAATTTGAAATAAAGGCTAACACCAATATCTCTTCATACTTACATGAAATCTTGAACAGCATTGTCATAGATATTATTGATATCTTGAAGATATAAATCATTGTTCCGTTGCATTTCCTTCAGCTTGCGCCTGATGTTGTTTAACTCAGATTGCATGTTATTCATCTGGTCTGCAATAGCATCAGCATATGGTTTGACTTCATTTACAAATTCCTTGCTGAAGGCCGAATCTTTAGAAGCAAGTTCAGTTGCGATATCACCTCCTACTTCTGCAAGCATCTTATTGGCCTCTGATGCATATTTCTTCATTGTCTGTGCAGAGTAGTCCTATGGATTCAAATATAAAATTTTTGAACCATGAATAAACATACACAGTTTTTCTTAGATACCAGCATACACAGAAATGATGTATTACAAATATTCAGATACATGTGATAAAACCTAAACCAAAGGGAATCAATCAAATTTTTCCTACACTCTTGTTTGTAGCATATTACTCTTACATCCCTTTATTTTCAATATATAACTATTGCATCCAACGACTATTCATCTATTATTTTCAATATTATTTTTATTTCACTGTATTCCACTCCTGTTATGAATGATATTTTACTGTAAAAAGATTTTTTCCAATAATTAAACAATCAACAATAATGTTTCCTTGACAACAACTTGGATCATTATCATCTCCCATTTCTATCCACCAGATCCTTTCTTGCTTCATGCAATTATTACATCCTGTTTTGTGTTAATATGTATATTTTCACAATTATAATGATAAATCTTGTTTCAATGAAGTTGGAAAGAACATCTACCCATCAGCCAGAATACTTACAAGAGATTCAGCTAACATTTCAGGTCTCCAATAGATCCTTGAATGCAGAATGTGAGAGCTCTTGAGCTGAACACTAACAAGACTATCTGTGACATGTGGGAAGTCTCCTCCTCTGTACACCTGAGCTTCAAAGTCATTAGATGTCGGGTATTTTCCTGACATGTATAGTACACTGTTTGGATGCTCTGTGAAATACAAAGAATGTTAAACATATAAGAGATGATAATTCCAATTAATTACATACTCCCATTATAACAAACAGGAAGGGAGATACATTTGAACCCCAATTAAAGCCAAATTTCATAATTCAGATTTATATAGGATATTGTAAGAAATGCAAGTGGGAACTAACCTTTTTTTGTTATAACCAGCATCTTGTTATATAAATCTCATTATCAGTGGAGTTAACTGTATTTCAAATACAGCAGAACTTCTATGAGTCAAACTTCAGTGAGTCAAATTTCTTGATGGTTCAAACTATTCAAAAAGTCCTGAATAATTTTGTTATTTATCATTACTTATAAAGATTTTATAATTCAAACTTTTCTGAGTTGAATTTCTCAATGTTTCAAAAATTTTGGGGCCCACTTCTATAAGAACCACAATAATTCCTGCATATAATTCAAAGTCAAAATTTACATGTGTATGAAATTGCCCAATGATAATTCTTCTTCTTCTCATAAACACTCAAAGTTTTAATTTCAAGAAAATTAAGTTAAATCTAGTACTAATTATTAATCATAATGACCATATATGTCGAAGTAGTCATATACACCTTACAGAACCTGTGAAACTAAAAATGTTTGATTCTTGGTTACCATCCATAAGTCGAAGTCCCGATGTTTTGAACTTTTCTAGGCGGTCCCTTGAATTTCGACTCATCCAAGTTCTATTGTATATCCACTTTTACCACCAATTCACTATGTTAATTTAATCATTATATAAGCCCATGCTGACTGAATCATCAATAGAAATTATAAGATATAATATCTTCAATAGGAATGATAAAGATATTGACCATGGATCCTATAAACAAATACTGAGAATGTCTCATATATGAATTGAAAAATGTAGATATTATCCAACACTTCATTTTAAGTCAATGGAATTGAAATTTAAATTAAAACTACAGACTTGAGTAGGATATCTTCGAAATGAGTGTTTAAAATGCTAGACTGATTGACTCTTACCTCTGTCATATTTAGCCTGTAGATCTATGGACTTCTTCTTAGAATCAATGTTAATTTCAACAGCATTTGCCTCAGCACCATCAACCATGCTGCTCATAATCAATTTGTAGGGTGTTTTTGTTTGTACAAATCCTTTCAATCCAAGGGATTTACTGGGGCCATACACCTACAGGACAGAATTCACTTTCATTGTAAAATAATATCATTTATTATCAGTTGTGATTAAACACATAATTAATCCAAAAGTTTGATACACAATGAGTACATATCAATTTGAACAATACAAAATCAGTCTCTTGGTTCTGTTTACTAAAAAACTTTTGGAACTTCTCTATAATCATTGATTAGCCTCTCACAACCTATTTAGTTTTTACCCTTGGTAATCCTCTAACAATCTTATCATCATAATACTGACTAATATGCACCACTGCCCTGCCAGGACCAAATCTTCATCAGACCCATGCCCAACCTTTCACCACTTTCAGGCCAAACACTTCACCAATCCCAAGATCAACATTCACAACTCCCAGATCCATCCCTTCACCATTTCTCAAGCTATATTGCTCAAGCTATCGGTATCTTCATAGAGCTTATAATTTTTCTACCAGACTTTTAAAATCTTTACGCACATTTTAATAGATTTTTATTTGTCCCCTTCTCCAATTAGCTAGTAAATGATCAAGACAGACATAAATACAGAGGAATCTCATTATGTCAAAATCGGATGAGTCGAAATTCCGTCTATGTCAAAGTCGAACATGTGGTCCTGATTAGTTTACTATATATTTATACTACTTTTATTCCAGATATGTCAAAGTTTTTATCTCAAATTTTGTTTGTCTCAAAATATTTTTCTGGTCCAAAGTATCAAAATATTATAGAATTTCCACTTGTTATCTCGAAAATTACCCTCTGTGATTAAAGATTAACAATTTGTACACAAGAATAATTGTACAAAATCACTTGTTTACCTATAAAACACTGGACAATCAACTCCCCTCGAAGAGACAAGGTAAAAGTGTTATTAATAATTGCCTAGAACCAACTGGAATTAAACACTACTAAATGTTTCATTGTCCAAAAAGAATGGAAAATATGTGAACTGAAAATTTTGGTAAGTAAACGGGATAACGAGATTCCACTGTAGTTGAATAAACATATCAGTTAGTAATCAATTTGCTGACTTACATTCAAGCTCATTTCATTCCTAAGTTTGTTGATTTCGGTTAATAATAGCAGGTTTTTCCTCTGATGTCTGTCTGTCAAGTACTTGATACCAAGTCCTGCTGTCTGCTTGTTTCTGGAGTCAGCCTTGTGTCCATATACTGTCACATTCAAATTAGTAAAGGGATGCTTAACTCCAAAATAGAATGACTGGTTGTTACCACCATTTGAAATCAAATTTTCTAGTCGAGAGCTAAAGACAATGTTTTTCATACTGTCAGAGGAATAAGAAATAATGGTCTGTGTGTTTACTCCTATAGTGTCTCTCTTGACAGTGCTGTGCACGGAATATTCCTAAAACAAAGGAAAAAACCTTATAGTTACCATTGTACCAATAAGATACAAATACAAGTTATTACTTTCATTTATCGATAAATCAAAATGTTGAAGAATACGATTCATAAAAAATAGATATGTAATTTTATAAAAGATATCTTCTGTGACAAATTAATTCAACATATTCATGTTAATCTCAAGGACAACTTATTAGTGAAAATTATATCAATTTCATGTACTACCAACTTAAATTTCTATTTATATATATCAATTTTACCTTGTTAAAGACAGGAAGTTTCAATTCCACTTTCTTATCAAAATCAGCATTTTTGTTGCAGATGAATTTAATGGAAGCACTCTTTGATTTGTCACCATCAGCATCCCAGAATACAGAATTCTCTATCCACTGTACTGGCCTACTGTTATCAAACTCTTGTATTACTTCAATGGACCTCTTAGGTAGAATAACCTTAAGATTGTTTTTGTTTCCTTGACGATTATAATCATAACCAGCCATCGATTTCTTACTCTCATCCCATACTATGGTCATTTTGGAGTCAGTGTTATCACCATCATGATTCAAACTTGCAGTTAAGCCAACTGTGCGAGATGGATGTACAGCACGGACACTGATGTCGTTGTTAAGTTTGTCATTGGTGTTTGCAGCTGTAACCGATCCTTTGATTTGTAGATTACTGTTCACATCAAGTTTGTCCCAGTTGAGGTTAATGTCTGTTTTGTAAGTTTGGTCCTCCTTATTCATGTCAATGGTGAACTCCATTTTTCTAGGCTCTCTACTTGTGTAAACCATGTTATAGGTATGGGTTTCTGTGTTTATATAGTATGACCGATCAAAGTCATAAAGTACTTTGCTATTATGCTCTAAAAACATGGAATCACTCTTCTTATTACCTGACTTTGATGCATCATTTATCATCTTCAAATTTTTAACCTTCTCAAATGGTGTTGTAAGGGTCCATGTATTAGATGAGGTGAATAGTCTATTTCCTAACACTTTACGTTTGTAAATAAAATCATGGGTAATTTTCCTGTCCTTGTCAAGTTTCACTTCTATGTGATTTTCAATTTCATTATCATTCCATGTATTACGGGTTAATGCTTCAAGGTCTTCTACTCCACTAAAGCCACTTGTAAATTTGATAGAGAAGACCAGCATTGAGTTATCAAAAGATAAAGTTGACTCACCATTTATTGGGGTAATATTATCAGATGTAATGGAGATTTTGGATACACCATTTTTCCATCCACCAGTTTTGGAAACTTCAATTCTGTTTTTCCTGAAACCATCTACAAATGTGTCAAGTTGTAAGTCTACAGAAACATCTGGAAGGTCAAGATTTGTAAATGATTTAGCAGAGATCTTTTTCTCATCTATACTCATTTCAACTGATGTGCTGTAAAGTGTATTTTGCACACTATTGTCAATAGCAATATTCAAATTTTTCGCTTCAGCTATAAGGGAAATAGGCAAATTAATGTCACAGCTTACAGTTGGCAAATTAACAGTACATCTTCCTTGTGCTGTAATTATTTCGTTTTCATATTTCAAATTGGTTTCAAATTCGTGACCTCCATCATCCCTCTCATTGTATCGGATATCAAATAACTTCTGTGCTCCTCTGAGGATGCTGATAGTTCCTGTGTATCTGGCAGTGTTAATAGAGGATATTAATGACACCTGTTCTGGGCCAGTAAAAGCAACTGAAGAATCAATGTTGTTATCATCAAATGAATTCTTAATGCCTAAGCTTAATTTTTCGTAACCAGTGAATGGAGTGGTGATCATCAATGTTCCATCAATCATTGGCAAAGCCACTGAGAAAGTAGATGTAGCTGTGATTTTTTTGCCAGTTGTATACTGTGCCACGACTTCACTTGCATAGTCATTTCCAGATAAACTGTTTCTTAGGGAGAATTCCATAGCATCATAAGTAGTGTGTGGTGTATTAATTTTGATGGCAGCATCTGTAGTGTCCCATGATGTTCCACTAAATTTCACATTTACTGTTGCTTTCTGTTTGTTGTTCCACATGTTCACCTCTGTAGAGAAGTCACTCACATCACCTTTATGGTTAATATCAACACCACGTGTGACTTTTTCACCGCTGATTGTGATTGTCTGCTCTGTGTCAAAGTCCAGGTTGCCATTGCGTAATTTATAATTTGTCTGTGATTTGACAGAATTATCAGTACCCATAGATGCCTCAAAGACATTTGTGAAACCCCTCTTGCGAGTATTGTGGTTCAATCTCATCATCATCTTCTCTGTGTAGGGTGATTCAAGAGTGGCAGCAATGGAGATATCATTGGCTTCAAACTTATGTTGCAGACTTCCTTCGATTATCTGGCTCTGATAGGTAAGCTTAGCATTAGCTTTCATGTTATCTGCTGGTCCATCCCTAGTAAATGAAAGTACTGTTTCTTTCCATTCTTTAACTGGTGATTTCAAAGAAATAGTGCCAGCCGTTATATCAGCATTATGGGTGAAGGTGACATCTGATTCATATTTCCTGTCATTTAATGTTGTTTCTCCATGAGTTTTGAAGTTGTGAATTTTACCATCATGATTAAATGCCACGCTGACGAGTTTGAGTTGTTCTGCTGATGATGTTATTTTCAAGGAGCCACTTGTTAGGGCTATAGCATGTGAGAAGCTTACATCCCCTGTCAAAGATCTCTCATTGAAAATCATCTCACCATGAGTCTTGAAATTCTGGCTATTTCCATCATGGTCAAATGCAATCTGAGCTTTTGTCAAGTTTACAAATGGAGTCTTCAGCATGACTTTACCACTGACACCAGTGACAACATCAAGCATGGTTTCAACTTCAACTTTGTTGCCATCGGTACTATACTCTGCTAATGTGCGGAATTTCTTCCATTGCTTTCCTTCATGACTAAAACCAAATTTAGCAACTTCAAATCCTTTTATGGGAGTCACCAGTTCAAGAGTGCCATAAACTGTTGGTTGCAGTCCAAATGTTGTGTCAATGATGATATTCTGGTTAACGTTGTACTTGACTTCTGCGTGACTACTGAAAGCATTCGCATCACCATTCTGCTTGTAGGCTATTGTGGCTGGTCCAGTAAAGGGGCTTTTAAAGACAAATGATCCATCAAGTTGATTTCCATTTACAGTGTAAAGTGACTCAAATTCAATTTTCTGTGTTGGAAGATATTCAAGCATGAGTTTTGATTGTCTTCCTGTTACTGACGGTGAACTTGACACTTCTGCAATCAGTCTTGGAAATTCTCTGAACGGTGTTACTAACTGGAACATTCCTTTAGTGTCTCTTTGCATACTCCATGATGCTTCAGCATTGATTTTGCCAACTAGTGGTACAATTTTGAAATCAGCATTTGTGTTAAACTGTTGTGCTGATCCCTTGAAGTACACTCCAGTATCTAAATTACTGAATTGTGGGAAAGGTGTTTTGAGAGAAAATCGGACTTTCTTTTCCATATCTAAACGATAATTAACTGTAACAGTAATTTTTTGTCTTGGTGCAAACTTGAAATCTCCTTGGGCAACATATTCAAGTCCTTTCAATTTATGAGACAGATTAAGTTCAATTTTATTGGCTTCCTTGAATGGTGTTACCAAGGTGAATCTGTTTTCTGTGTTTTTAAAAGCATCCATGTTTCTAAATACATCCATTCTGATTTTCTGGAAAGGAGCCCATTCTACTTCAACAAAACCTGTATTTGGCATTGTTAAGTACATAGTATTTCCAGCCAACCTGAATTCTTCCATGTAAACACTGGTTATACTGGCATCAAAGTCTGTCTTGCCAACTTGGCGGTCATAATTCAAAGAAATGGTTCCTATGTTTCGTCTGTCAGCAGTTACTGTACCAACTGTTTTAATATAGCCAATTTTATCTTCGTGCTCAAATCTTGCTTCAACTCTCCGTAAGGAATCAGATGGTACATCCATATTGAAATCAGCAGTAAATCTTCTGTATGGAATATTCTGAATGTCTGCTGTTAATTCTGTGTTAAATCGTTGTCCATTACCCCATTTAATGTTACTACTGCTTCGCACTTGATTGTCTCTGTGTATATGGGACCAGACTAAAGCCATTGTTTCAAATCTTGATTTGATATCAAAAGAACCTGAATTCTGTATCTGCCAGCCATTGATCTTGTGATTCATTTTGAACAAGTACAGATATATTTCATTGTTGTGATTGATTTTAGCTCTTGTTTCAAAACTTTCTAGATCATCATAATGAGTGAAGTTGTAAATAAGAGATTCGTATCCAAGGAAGCTGGATTTGAAACCAATATTTCTAACTGTTTCTCTGTGGTACCTTTGATAAGGTTTGCTTATACCATTAGTTTCTATGTTGATAAACTTGTTCTCACCCCATGATGCACCAAAAATTCCATTATGCACCAGGTAATCATCGCTAAATGTTTGTTTAAATATGACTTCAGGATTTCCAAATTGTATGTCTGGAGTTTTCATGGTTACAGAAACATCTACATCTCTGAAACTCAATGGACGTTTTGTTATGAGACCAAGGCTAATCGTCCTGTCTTTTGCATATGTCACTGCACCTGATACATCAAATGCCTTCTTTGAGTATATGTATTCAAGAGATACTTTATTCTCTTCAAAATATTTGAAGGGTGATGAAAATCCAACAGTAAACCTTGTCTGTCCTTTGTAGTTTTTTCTGTTGTCTAAAAGTTCATATTCAGCTGCAATTTTTTCCGTGGGTGACCATGCAAGCTCAAATGATGATTTTTTGGTAGATTTTGCTAGATGGTGAATGTTGGCAGAGATAAAGCGACCTGGGAACTGGGCACTCAAGAAGCAGTCAAATTCTCTGCCATCAACAATACTGGTTGTAACTTCTCCTGATACCTGTTGGTCTTTATCTTTTTCAGCATCCCATTGTACATTGATTTTTCCTGTATATCCTTGATTCTTCAATCCACCTTCAGTTTCTATTACTACTTTTCTGTTAGGATGAGATAAACTGGTGCTGAATTCAATGTACTTTCCAGCATCAACTTTCCCTGAAGCAGCCATGGCGTAGCTGGATTTGCCATGTACAACATTAATGTGACCTGATGGTTTCTGCAAACTCAATACTGATGATGCAGTTACTGAAATAGGTTCAATCTGATACAGACGGATGTTTGATTGAACTTCATGAGAAATATTGTTAGCACGTGTATACTTGATAAATATGACAGATTCTTGATTTTTTTGGTGTTCGATTGTCCATTTTGTATTGTATTCAGTGGCACTTTTTTGCAGTACCCTTGCACCAATGTTGATATCTCTATCTTTGTATGACAAACTTACAGATCCACTATATTTTGGCAGTTTTGTTGATTCATCAGTAAATTTGATTGCAGTTGCAACAGTCTTTTTACCTTGCTGGTGGATAACAGCATTAGATACAATGTTCTTCTTATTGTGAATATGGTTTCCACTTAGAGCATAATCCACTTTCTGAAAAACAGAATTATTATCATTTAAGATATTCTTGTCCATAGAAGATTTAAGTTATGGTCCTTTTATAATAAACTGCTTAATTTAGTTCAAGTAAATTCTTGAATTAGAAAAGAAGTATAAGAATATGACCAAGTAATGATTAAAGTACTGTAAAATGAGTTTACTATGCATCCAATGTCAAGGTCTCAAAGGAATGGTGATTTTCAAATACATTTTGTCTTAAACTCTAAAGATTCAAAGAGGTCATGATATGGACATGAAAAAATGAACTTTGAGATTTAATTTTAATTAATTTCTGAATTTACACATGTATTATTAATCTTATAAAATAGCTGACATAAGATCCTGCATAAATATTTTTCTTACCTCAGGGTGATATTTCAAGGTAACATTGTAATTCATTTTGGAAGAATATTTGGCAAATGTGTATGCTGACGATGCTTTGAAAATGACTCTCTGCTTGTTGGTTTTACTCAGATAGGTTTTGCCAAAGTTGAAGACAGTTTCTAATTCAGCCACCTTGTTGGGTCGGTTGTATGCAATTACTGAAAGCTTGTTGTTAAAATCAGAATATCTGGCAGATTTAAACTCACTGAAAAATAAAAGTGGTAAGATTACAATTATCTGCCAGTAAACTGCTGAAATTCATTGCATTGTAAAAAAAATATCCCCATTTCAGAAGCACAGTGATGAAAAATTCTTGTAACTTGTCAGCATCCTCACAAAATCTAAGGACTGAAAGTCCTGAAAGGCAAGTCCTTTGTCAAATCTGAATTGGTGAATTTGTAAAAGAATATATATCTGTAGATACATGCAGTTACTGTTTAACCTGGAAATATACATCCTTGATCTACTAAAATCAGAAATAAGTATAAGCTGTGGTATACCATAGTACATTTTTAAACCAAAACATTTATTTGAAGTACATGTATAAGAAAAATTAGTGGATGCTTATTTTGATCATGCATCAGTAGAAATTTATACATTTTATGATATATTTACATTGTCATTACAAAACAACAGACATACAGAGTCGGACTTAGATTTACATGTACAGTCATGGGACATATATATTTGTCACTTATGTTATCTTCTTCTTTGTTTTATATACAACCAGTAATTTTTAAATGCTGGTAAAATCCAGAATTTTACAAATTTGTACAAATTTATGGTAGATCTAGGACAATATCATATTTCTAAAATACATATGCATTTTTAAATGATGTGTTTATTTACAGAAATGACAGTATTTTTCTCACGGAATAATTTTGTAAATTCTGTAATTATTCTTTCAGTCTAATGAAATATGTCAAAATTTTACCTGAAGTAATTTTATCGTCCACAGAATAATTATTTTCTCAAAATAAACAAAAGTATATCTAAATTTCAAAATGATTAAAAAAAATTAATTCAATTTTCTTCATGTACCCTTAAAATATTTGAAATATTGCTTAAATTAGTGGATTCTGTTTGCATTTAAAAATTGTTGGTTTTATATAAAAAAAAAAAAGAAGAAAATAATATAAGTGACAATTATTTATGTCCCATGGATGTAGGCTAGATCTATCATGACTTTCAACAGCTTTAAAAAATGTTGCATTATTCAGTTCCCTTTAATCCCTAATTTTTTAACAGAAAAACATTTGTTCAACAACCTTAAAATTACATTGTTGTTTGGTATGTAAAAATGGAGTAATAAATGTAGATTGATGTCTCAAATAAATTTAATCATCGGATCGAACTGATTTAAAGTCGAAACACCCATGGTAACGATGACCAATGTAAATCAACTAAAACCACCTGGCTAGACTTTAAAACTGGCAGGAATCATGCAATCGCTAGCTGCATTGATGTTTGTGGTATCTGACCAGAACCATGATCAAGTAAACTGATCTTTTATTCTCTCACGAATGAACAGAATTTACAGCACACCAGGAGAGCATTTTACTTGATGTCAGACATTAACAGTTTAATCCTAATTTTGTCTATTATTACTTCCGCAAATAAGCTTGAAAACTAAATTATTTATCAGTTATGTAAAAATTAATGTTGTATGAATAAAAAGGAAACAATGATCGATTCCAGTTTCTAAATAACACAAATTAAAATGGGTATCAATGTCAAAATTGGCAAAGCTGAACTGAGGGAATATCCCTTTTCAACAAGTGTCCTATGTCACGTGACTATAAAAATTCATCACATCATTTTCGACTGTCTTTGTTGTTGAATTTTAGTTTCAATGAGTTTTCAAATTAAAAGAAGTGGTGTCCTAGTTCAGGAATTATAAGGAGAGAGTATGCGAATGAAACAAGATTCAAATTAGACACAAAGAAGTATTTTAATGGTTGAATCTCAGGTAACTACTTTCTACAGCCTATGGCACATTGATTTTTTAAAGGGGTTGCTGACGACGCTTAACTAAGTACACAGAAAAATCCCCAGGAGCTCTAAGCCTGTCATAGCAATAAGGCCTTGCCTTAACAACAGTTACTACCTGTAAATTACACCTGATGATGTTTTGATAACAGAACAGTTACTACCTGTAACTTACACCTGTCAGCATCCTGACAAAAGAACAGTAACTACCTGTAATTTACACCTGCTGGCATCTTGACAAAAGAACAATTACCACCTGTAACTTACACCTTATGGTGTCTTGACAAAATAACAGTAACTACCTGTATCTTACACCTGCTGGCATCCTGACTAAAGAACAACAACTAATTGTAATTTACACCTGATGATGTATAGACAACAAAACAGTTACATCCTGTAACTTACACCTGCTAGCATCTTGACAACAGAACATTAACTACCTGTAACTTACATCTGCTGGCAATGTGATACAAAGAGCAGTTGCTACCTGTAACTTACACCTGCTGGCATTTTGACAAAATAATAGTAACTAATTGTAGCTTACACTTGCTGACATCCTGACTAAATACAGTTACTACCTGTAATTTAAACCTGCTGGCATCTTAATAAAAGAGGGTTACTACCTTTAACTTACACCTGCTGACATCCTGACTAAAAACAGTTACTACCTGTAACTTACACCTGCTGGCTTTAAACAAAAGAGCGGTTACTGCCTGTAATTTACACCTGCTGACATCCTGACTAAAAACAGTTACTACTTGTAACCTACACCTACTGACATCTTAACAAAAGAGTGGTTACTACCTGTAACTTACACCTTTTGGTGTCTTGACAAAAAAACAGTAACTACGTGTAACTTAAACCTGATGGCATCTTGACAAAATAACAATTACCTCCTGTAACTTAAACCTGGTGGCATCTAGACAAAATAACAGGTACCTCCTGTAACTTACACCTGCTGGCATCTTGACAAAATAACAGTTACTATCTGTAATTTACACCAACAGACTAGTTACTATGTGTTAAAATGTCTTGGGTAATACCTGAAGTTTACAAAAATTAACCGCTGGTCCACTAAAGTCCGGTCTATGTGCAGAGTATATTACACCAGAACTGAACTTGTGATATAGAATTGATAAACAAATATATGAAAAACACTTGCGTTTTAAGATCCATCTTCTTTAGTTTCTTAATACTTTTGTTGATCAGTTTGGTGTTGAATTGGAAGCCATCTTTGGCCCATTTGATGTAACGAGCAAAGTTATAATCTACTTTGATATTGCCACTGATAGCTTTAGGTCTTCTGTCTGTACTAAATACTACTTTCATATTACATTTTGGACCTGTGAATTTTCCGGAACCTTTGTAAGTCACCCGTTTCTTTTTTGTGTAAGTAGTCACACGGCCTGAAAACACAGCAATGATGTATATATCAGTAACTATAATTCATGACAGAGTATTTGGTGCTGCTCAATGAAATCATAATACCAACAAAAAGAATAGACCTGACAGTTAAAGAAAGGAATTCTGTGAAAAGTGAACATACAATCAAACCAGTCACCAGCAGTAAACTACCAAAGAGGGTAATACAATGTACAATGTAGGCATACAATTGATTGGATTGGCTGTTGAATTTTATATCAGTGTTATTTCTTAAGGAAAATATTCATAACAGTGTTTTACTTAAAAACATATTTATAAATTATAATTTTAAACATAAAGGATTTATGAACATTTAACACCAACCCATCCACACACACCCCTTAAAAAATGAAGTATATTTAAATCTATTTTTTATACACTTTTGCTTTTTGTAAATATAAATTTGTTAAGGCCATCATTAAAAAAATTGTTGGCTTGCTGTAAGGCAACTTGGATATTTTACCTTTAGTAGGTTGGTATTTTTTTTTTTCGAAAACTGTAAACCATATGCATGTACAATATACAATGGGAACATACCAGAAGCCTGATTTTAAAAAAATCACAGAATGGCAATAAGAAAATTTGAGTTGCAGGGTTTCAAGTGAGTAGGTTGCATTACAGCAAACCTACAATTTTTTAAAGATGGCATACACTAAAAGAGTTTTTGTCCCCTGTAGCAAGGCAGTAATAAAATTTTTAGTACACTTGTATTTTGTAACTCTTGGAAATACTGTCAGATGCTGCCCATAATGAAGCTTTCCTAGACCCTATCAATATAAAGGTTCATGCCAAATACTGTTGAAAGTTGCCTGTAATGGAACTCTCCTGGACCTTATCAATATAAAGGTTCATAAACATTAAAAAATTATCAACAAATATTTAAGTTTCATTATCTTATTTACACATATTACTATTGAAAAAGGTGAATACATATTTTTAATACGTATTTTGTGGATATTTCCATGTGTTGTTAATTACAAGATTCTCTTCTGCAAACCGTACCCCTCAGCTTTTTTATGTTATGTCACAACCTACTGTGAGCAGTCCCGTATTAAAAGATAAAAACATAACTGTGGGACTGGTATGTGGGACTGGTATGTGAGACTGATATGTGGGACTGGTATGTGGGACTAGTATGCAGGAAGGGGGGATTTACATAAAACCCTCTTCATCTCTTAATTAGTATATATTAGCCCCACACATAAATTTCCACATTTAAGGTAATACTATTTGCTATCAGTAAATTCTTACCTCTTAGTATGATAGGATTTCTCCATACTTTCTGTAGTACTAAATCAACCTTCACACCCTTTTCACTTTTGTAATCAATGTTTCCATTCAAGTTTGCATACTCAGTGTCAAGTACCTTCACTCTCATTTTAGGGCTGAGAGTTAAACGATTCTTCTTTTCCATAATTTTGACCATTGCCTCTGTAAAGTATGATTTGGTTTTCTCGTGGGTGAAGTTGAAGGACAATCCTTTCATTTTATTATTGTACTTAATAGTTGCTGCAACACAAACAAAACATAGCATAAAGATCAGCATATTATATATAGAGAGACTTTTGTATCCTCAATTAGAGTTGTTGTTTTACTGTGTTACATAGATTTTCTTTGTAAATAGACTGTATCTACTCCCCAATATATACTGGTCAGCGCGACCAATTCTAGCCAAGTACCAAATATCGCCTAGTTCTGTTTTAACTGGTGTGGAAAGGGAAAATATATGCACACTTTCACAGATTTTTTGTGTTTCCTGGACAAGACACTAATTCTGATTGCCGAACATACAGAAAAAAAATTGTGAAAAGTAATCTGAGAAACCAGAAAATTTCAGGTAAAATAAAACAAATTGGCAAGAATTGGTCACCGACCAGTATATATATATATACAAAACAACACGTTTCTATCTGTAACAGCATACTACACATGATCCTTGTAGTGGAAGGATTCAATGAGAAAATAGCTCCATTTGAATCTTTTGGCTACAACGATCACATGTAGTCTAATGATACAGATGGAAATGTTTGTGTGGTTTCATATTAATTACACGCCCTTTAATCATTAAATTGTGTACAAAAATTTGACATTCATTTTTGTTATAATGTTCATACCACTGGGGAATATATACTCATGTCAAAACACTGCACAATGAATGTGACATTATTGATGTCATCATACATTTTGGAGGAACTGAAGTGATGTCATCCAATAATTTAGCATATTGAACACTGAATTATAACTGCACAATTACACATACATGAAATAACAAATATACAATGTAAACTACAAAAATTAATTAAATCTATAATGTTAAATGTGAATTTAACGTGTTGTGACCTTATAGATTTGATTAGATTAAATTAACTTTATAGTTTTTTGTTATTTTCACTTGGTTCTATTAACATTTCGTAGGTAGTTTAGTTTTTTACTTATCCATTTTTTTATTTCAATTTTGTAACTTTTGATAGCTTCTATCAAGTGAGTGTGTGTTTGCATGCAAGTATGTATGTGTGGATTATTTAGGCAATGTAAAAAAAATATTCTGGTTCTCAGTCAATTAGCCTTCCAATATGGGTAAGGTAGGTATTTTATTTTTATTTTTTATTTCCAAATTACTGTCAATGTACCTTGAAGGCAAGAAAATAAGAAGACTTTATGTAACAAAAAATGTCTTTTATTGAGACCTTCAATAAATTGTAACAAGAAGTTAAATGATTGTCTTGTTCACTTGGTTTTAAAACTGAAATATCAACAAAAATATAAAATAGTATTTACAAAGTATGTAAGTGTTACTTATTTTGTAAATACATTGGATCTATTTATACTATACAGATCTATATTGTTTGTACTACCGTGTTACTTATTTTGTAAACACATTGGATCTATTTATACTATACAGATCGATATTGTTTGTACTACCGTGTTACTTATTTTGTAAACACATTGGATCTATTTATACTATACAGATCTATATTGTTTGTACTACCGTGTTACTTATTTTGTAAACACATTGGATCTATTTATACTATACAGATCTATATTGTTTGTACTACCGTGTTACTTATTTTGTAAACACATTGGATCTATTTATACTATACAGATCTATATAGTTTGTACTACCATGTTACTTATTTTGTACACACATTGGATCTATTTATACTGAATAGATCTATATAGTTTGTACTACCATGTTACTTATTTTGTACACACATTGGATCATTTATACTATACAGATCTATATTGTTTGTACTACCGTGTTACTTATTTTGTAAACACATTGGATCTATTTATACTATATAGATCTAAATTTTTTGTACTACCGTGTTACTTACTTTGTAAATACATTGGATCTTTTTTAGCTCCAGTCAGGATAAGATCAGCATCAAATGTTTTTTGTTTTATGTACTCCATGCTGCCTGTCAACTTGATGGGGTCACCCTCAGGATAAGAGATCTCCATTTTGGGCTTGTATCTAATGACACTGCCTTTTGCATATCTTCCTACTTCAGCCTTTACTCTGTACTCGTATATAGTATCAATACTAACTGTACCGGTGACACTGTTCATGGAGTTTGTTTTTATCACATTTCCTATATACAAAAAATAATTATTAGAGTTGAAAAATGATTGCTTCATTGAAAACCTAATCCTAATCAAAACAAAAAAAGCTGATTATTTACTTTCTAGCAAATCAGGGTGAGAAAAAAATTAGAAAAATCACTCGTCCAATTGGCCTTTGGCTTGTCCCAGATTTTTATAAACTTTAATGGAACTAACTATTCTTTGATTTCTTGAATATGAGACTCAATAACTAATAAAACATTGCAGTATTCGAGTTCTTACTGTGCCATGTGAATGCAATGTTTTAGAGGCTACAACGTAAGATAGATCTAGAAGAAAAATTACTTGTCACCAGGGACAAGGACCCACCATAACTACTCATCCCTGTGCCAACTTCACCCATCCAGGACGAGTAGACAAGTACATTTTTCTCGCTCTGCAAATGCAGTTGTTTTTAAACCTTTCTTAAATAGAATCAATTTTGTCAGTGGAGTAACATTTCTTCTTGACTAACCCAGTATTTGTGCATATACTTTACTTCTGAAATTCATATATACTGTGTCACAATTAAAACAAAGAAGAAATTTATGGTCTCTACCTGTAAATTTGGCTTTCTTCCAGGGAGAAGTCATAGAAATGTCCATGGTTCGTTTTGATTTGTCCACTTCAAATAAAGCACCTGTAGTCCTTTCAATCTTTGACCCTGGGGTATCATACTGGATTTTGAAGTTGATCATTTTTCTATTCTGTTTCAAAATTGAATAGCTTCTATTAATTAATTAAAATCTACTATAATGCCACAAAAATAACATTCACTTCATTTTACAAAATCTTTCATATTGAAATAATTTCACCAATTTTTTCTCATAAACAATAAAATGGGGCTAATTTAGGAAATTTCTTTTAAAATTTCTTAAGTTCAAAAATAAATTACTTACATTGATTTTCTTCATTTCAAATCTATATCCAGTGTGGGTGTCTTTTTTCTGCAGAGTGAGAACTACATTTACTGGCCCATTTAATGGGAAGAGTGGTGCATCAGGTTTCTGTGTTGGTGACGGATAATCAATTTCACCACATAGTTCCATGCCTGTTACACGTGCTAGAGTGTGTCCTGAACAGAAGTTTCTGTGAATCTTTTTGCTGCCTGACAGTTTTTGTTCTTTTTCAACTTCTTTGTAGATCATGAAGAATGAAGACCTGAAAAAAGTAAGTTGTAAAAAAGCAATCTTTAAGATATTAAAAGTATGTACATGTATATAATTATTTAAGTGATAGAAATAAAAGTATGTAAAGTGCAGTTGAACCTAAATATCTAATCTTCACAACATAATTAATTATTTACAAAATCAAAACTGAAGTTACTGATATTTGCAAAATCACAATTATACCTGAATTTCTAGAAATGAATCAGTGAACTCTGACTCTTGGATATAGGAAAATATCCTGTTAGTGCAACACCATTCTACTACATGGTAAAGAGCCTTTAAAAGATCACATCACTCACTTGACATTGACGATTTCTGATTTATCTTTGGGGACATCAAATTCAAATGTAAAGTCTTGCTTTTCTCTGATTTCAATTTTTCCTTGGATTGCAGTGCTAGAATGAAGAACTGATGTCATTTTCAATCCACTCTTTGTAAAGAAGGCATCTACACTCATGACTGATGAAACTTCTACAGCTCCACTGTAAACAATACAAAAATAGTTCAAATCACTGCATAAATCACTACATAAACAGACATTAAAAGAAATCATTAACAACCAATAACAACAGAAATAAAAATGAAGATAAACAGACAACAACAGAAATCAGTATAAAAACAAGAGGCCCAATGGGCCTTAATGGTCACCTGAGAACAATTTTGAGTTAAGTTTGGTTAAAATTAGTCCACTTTTTTCAGAAGAAATAAAAAATGTCTGAAATTTGACAAACAACTTATACTTTCTGTTTACTTAGGTGTCTGTGACCTTGACCTTTGACCTAATAACCTTGAAATTTTGTCAAAATGATCCTCAGATAATTCCTAACAACTTTCTCATATATCTTTGTATACAAAAGTCCATCAATTATTAAGTCATTTGTATACAACTGTACCCTATTTTATTCAAGTGCCACCTACTGGAATGTTTATTGACAGAAATACAACAACACTTGGTCAGGACATTATCAGGAAAATATGAACCAAGATTGAAGGCAATCGATTCAGTGGTTCTTAAAAAGAAGTTGAAAATGTCTCAGCCAATCAGAGGCCAGGGCAGCCATCTTGGATTTCAGATCCACCCAAAAAACATTTGGTCAAGACATCATAAGGAACATGTGTACCAGGTTTGAAGTGTTCAGTGGTTCTTAGGAAGAAATTGACTTTTTTGGTGCACCAAGTTTGAAGGCATTTGATTCAGCATTTCTTAAGATGTCAAAAATGTCTCAGCCAATCAGAGGCCAGGGCAGCCATCTTGGATAATCGTATCAGCCCAAAATACAACAACATTTGGTCAGGATATCATAAGTTTGAAGTCAATTGGTTATTCGTTCTAAAGAAGAAGTTGAAAAAGTCTCAGTCAATCAGAGGCCAGGGTGGCCATCTTGGATTTCGGATCTGCCCAAAATACAAAACTGAAGGCAATCGGTACAGTGGTTCTAAAGAAAAAGTAAAAAATGTCTCAGCCAATCAGAGGCCATGGTGGCCATCGTGGAATTCAAATCTGCCTTAAAAACAACAAACCTTGGTTAGGACATCATAAGGAACATATGTACCATGTTAGAAGTCAATTGATTCAGCAGTTCTTAAGAAGATGTCAAAAATGTCTCAGCCAATCAGAGGCCATGGCGGCAAGGCCCCGAAAAGTAACAACACTTGTGTGGGACCTCATGCAGAACACCTGTACCAAGTTTGAAACCAATCCAAAATGTGGCTCTTGAGGAGAAGTCGAAAATGTGAAAAGTTAACGGATGACAGATGACGCGCGACGAAAGACAAAAAGCAAATGCAACAGCTAAAATAAAATATGAATATTCTATATAACCTTACCTTGGTTTCAAACTTCCCTCAATGAGTACAGACTTAGCAGGTTTACCCAAGTCCATTTTACCACTGGTTTTGACATCAATGGTAGAAACACCATTTACTGTTAAATTCAGAGGTAATCCAACCATTGTGGGTACAATTATAGTGCTGTCCAGGAACACATTGCTTCGCATAAAGTCTTTGAAATGATCTTTCCTCAATTCCATGAAGAACTCAAGGAAATTGAATTCCTTGGTTTGGCCATTTTTGTTAGAGTCGTCAAATTTATGATAAACAACTTCATTTCCAAAGAAACGCATGTACATAGCAGCTTTCAATTCTTGTACATTCTTCCCAAACTGAAAAATAACATCAATTACAGTAAAATCTTGTTATAATTCCACCATTTGTTTAGCCAATATTTGGCATTATAAAAGGGATTGGCAATAGGTTGCGAGAAACCCTCATTGAAATTATATGGAAAAGTGGACTTTCAAAAATTGTGGCATTCAGCAAGGTGGCAAATGAAACAGGGGGCATTAAAAAGAGGTTTTATTGTATCTTTAAACTTTAAATCAAATAATACAGTATTTGAATACCATTTAGTACAGTAAAAAATGCCATTATCTGATTATTACCACTTCCTCAGAAATTTTTAACAAGAGAAGTGTAAATATGGGCATATTTTGTACTTATATAATGATGTATAGAACATTAGAAGCAAAATCTACATCCTAACCAAGCATGAATGGGCAGGAATGGGCCTTTATAGTCAAAAGAGTAGTTGGATTTCTTTTTTCTATGTTCAATTGGATGAAACAAAATTTGAGCTAAATGTATGTTAGTAAGTTATATATAAAAAGAGATAAGGTGAAATAAAATTATATGTATAGCATTTCCACTATCTGGATATTTACTGAGTATACAAACTGTCCCATGCTCACAGAGATGGGTATTGATTCTTAATAACAACACCTACGTGTCATCTACTGTGTAGTCAATGATACATTAACGATTCTGAGTTACAGTGGAACCTGTCTTGATAGACCCATCAGCCAATGAAATTTGGAATCTTAAGAGAGACGGCCCTCTCAAAACAGGATTTATGTAAAGGATTATTTAATCAATTGGTTTTCAGAATTTTGTCTCAGAAAACAGGTGGTCTTTCATGACAGGTTCAACTGCACTAAAGATTTTCACACTTACAGCATTGTCTATTTTGTCAAACTTTTTCATCTTAATTGCATTGCTTTCCTTTTCTTTAGGTGTGTTAGTCCTGTCATGAAAATATCCAGATGGTCCAAAATAGGACTCCAAAAGATAATCCAACCCTTCTGCTCTACCTCCAATCTCAAGCAGATTTACAGAGTGACCAAATATGTCAACTGTCAAATTGGCCATTGCAGATCGAGGGACAAATGATTCTGGAGACCAGATAAGGTTGCTATCCACAGATCCACCTGCATTCAATGCCTTGGAAAAGTAAGACCACTCATAGTTTCTGGAGAACTTTCTTACATCCATGTCAAACTTCTTTGGAAGATCTTGATCCTGAAGTATTTCTCGGATGGCTTGCTTGTTGACTGATGAGGTTTCCTTTAAATTTTCCAGATGTGTCCAGATAAAACTGCCAACCTGTTGAAAATAAAATTATTTTCACATGAATTTAATTTCTTCGTTACTAATTTTCCTCATAAAGGGGAGGTTATAAGGACCGCCTATCACCTGTACTAACTCTGTTTGACAGTTAGTCACCTGTCAATCACTGTATTGATTCAATTTCTTTGAGTACACTCTGAGGGTCACCCGTGTTTTCAGTCAAGTGAGAAAATACATCAGACTTGGTAAAGAAAAAAGAAACAATTAAAATTATCTGTAGGTCAAATTCATCCTCTGATTAGGTATGGAGTTTTGACAACCATTTTAGTGAGTGCCAAACTGAGGGAGGAAAGGTGTGTGTCTGTGCAGCAATTAATATATCACTGGGCTGTGATGTAAATTTCCCATAATATTTATACTGAAATATTATAATGCATTTTATTTCAACCAGAAAAAAAAGTGATAGGATCAATTTGTTCTCAGGTCTCAATCATTAGCATTATAGCATAGAATATTCACAGAATCTACTCATTGCATTCTGTATGAGTGAAGTAGGGAAATGCCCAAACAGTAAAATGTCTAGGATTTGGTAGATGCTGACAATCTTTATATTTTAAATGGATGATTAAAATTAATATCAGCGTTATATGTCTGAAAAATAAAACTTTATATCTTGCTAATGTTTGAAAGTCAGTTTGGCTTTTCACATTAGGCCATCGCTAAAACAAGCGATCACTGCTCAAACTACATGTACATTGTAGGCCTATGTCAAACTAAATTTTATTTTACTGATATCAGTTTAAATACACTCATACTTCTAAATTGCATTCAGATTATCAATAATCATTATATGCAGTCTATTTTATCATCGACATCTTCGGCACATGTGTTTTAGTTTTTATATTATCAAACCATGGTGTTGACTGTACGCATGTAAAACCAGGGACATCAATGGTAAAACCATGGTGTTGACTGTACCCATGTAAAACCAGGGACATAAAAGAGACTAAAATGAGTTATGTATTAAAAAACTGGGGTCCGATAAACAAAGTATTGTAAAAAAAAAAAAAATTCTATGACATTGGCATTCACTGCCAGTATTGAGATGTGCTTGAATTAAAATATAAAATCTACTTCTCATCTAACAATATATAATACATTAGTGCTATTGGTTTCAATAATTTCATATTTCTAATTTTCACTTTAATTTCACGTAATATGTAACACGAATGTGTTAGTTTTATTAGTTTCATAACTTAGGTAAACCCATGTGTTTGATATACATCTGTAAAAATACTGACTGACTTCCTCTGTTTAACACTGTATCATTTGGATCAATGATCTACTACATTCCTGACTGACTTCCTCTGTTTTAACACTAAATCATTTGGATCAATGATCTACTACATACCTGGTTGACATTTTCTGTTTT
This sequence comes from Atrina japonica, assembly GCA_030159075.1. NCBI lineage: Eukaryota > Metazoa > Mollusca > Bivalvia > Pterioida > Pinnidae > Atrina > Atrina japonica. The sequence continues at coordinate 246,787 of BROG01000095.1, forward strand.
AAGTGTTTCTTTGATCTGCTCAATGACAAAGTCAGATGGACATTTCATAACTTGCAGGTAAGCTGATATCCTTATCTCTGCATCTTCATCAGAATCACGTGTTACAATCATCAAGTTATTCCTCTGTCAAAGAAAACAACGGATAAACATAATAAAAAATGTTCTGCAAGACTGCATATTGTGTAGTGAATATATGCATGAGTCTTGCAATTGTCATGCCTATTTTTAAAAGGCATATAATGATTAAAATGTTTGTTAACTGGAGATATGCATATTGCATCATTCCCAGGTAGAATGGAATCCTCAAAATAAATAATGGTACTGGAAAAAGTGGAAGCAGGTGTATATTTACACTATAGTAAGTAATCATATCATAATGTCACACATAAGAATAACTAACAACGTAAACTTCAATTCCCCATACATGTATTTCCAAATTCATGGTTGAAATTGAAAAAGTGGACACACAAAGATTACAAAAACAGAAAGTCAGATAAACTTAAGAAGAGGGATAGACAATAATTATGAGTTTGGAATATGATGACAAATACTTATTTGCAGTAAAATTAAATATAATGAAATGCAACTTACGTCCGCACCACATGACATTCTTCTATAAGCCTCAACAGAAGAAACTCTGATTTCCATGCTATTTTCTTTTCGGCTGATGCATTTATCTAGAGTGGGAATTACTGTTTGTGCATGTCCTGTGTTACCAATTGCTCTCAGGGTCAACAGAATCTTCAATGAACAAAAAATAAAAATTTTCACTTTTTGACCTACAGTATTTCAAAATAACAATGAGAAAAAATAAAGATCAAAATAGTCTCTGAACTCACTATCATGTTTAACTCATCAACCCCTAAAAAACAATGGACTGCTCTGTAAATCAATGATTTAGGTTAGTCCAAATGTGTCTATGGGGGCAAATGAGTTAAATAATAAAAACTTTTAATGCATGAACAAACATTTATTTAATTGAATTAATATTAACAAAATGACAAGCAACTGACTTATTTGTAAGAAACATCCATACAGTACATTTATTTTTAATTTCAGCAGATTTTTTAACCCTCTCAACCCTATAGAAAATAATAAAATGATCTCAAACAATAGAAAAAGAGTAAACCACTCAGATACTAAGGGGTGAAAGGGTTAAACACAAATCTGAACCACAAGACATTACCTTCATTTCTTCAGCACTACTGCAGTCATTTCCAAGGTTAGTCTCAAAGCTTTTAATTATATCAGATACTTCCTTTTCATTCTCACAATTGAGATTTTCAGTGCAAAATGTATTCACCAGTGTGGAAAGTGGTAGAAGGACTCTGTGTCCATGAACAGTATTAATCAATTTCTGAAACAACAAAAGAAATGAAAAAAAAATTTACACAAATAAAAAAGGGTAAGATCAAATTTTGACATTTTTTATCTCAGCAAATATATATAACTAGAGCTGTCGCCTATGGGCTAACTATAACACCCCATCCCCACCCCCGCATTCTGGCCTGCTTCATTTGTAGATATAACTGTAAGGGTTATGCCTATAAAATGTTGATGATTTTACTGGGCATTATATTGCTTTTCTATGGATTTATGGCCCTTTCCATAATACCCTGATAATCTTTGCTTCAGTTCCTAAAAGTTTAAGATACATGTTGCTTTTCTCCCACCCATATTGCCCCAGGGTAAGGGGAACAAAAAATCTAAAGTCCAAAATAAACTCTGGTTCAATCCCTTCAACTTTCAAATGCATATGTCAATACAAAAAGTTGATGGTTTTTTAAGAAATAGATATTACTTTAAGAAATAGACATTATATTGCTTTTAAACTGTTTCGGCCAACCCCTTAGAAACATGGGGTTAGTAACTAACAAATTTCCAAGTCCAAATATTAATCTTTGGTTTAGGTTATACAACTTTCAAATGTATATGCCTGTACAAAAAGTTGACAGTTTTAAGGAAATAGGCATTATATTGCTTTTGTATGGTTTCAGCAACACTTTATCATAATATAAGTGCCCAAGGGGGCAGGTAAAAATTGACGAAACAAGGTGCTTTTCACAGAGACACAAGATCATATCATATGTGACATGTGTACAAAATCCATACATAAACCTGAGAAGAGTAGGAGGTACAAATTTTGTGTCTACGGACAGACAGACAACCTGATTCCAGTTTACCCCCTCCTCCCCAAACTTCGTTTGCAGGGGGTATAATAATATAGTATAAATAGCAATACATACCGAGACTTCAGAAAGAATGTCTTTAGTCGGATGCTGAATAAATGCAAGGGAACTCAACCAAGCCTCTGAGAAGACACCATTAACATCCTTGTTCATCACAAACTGTGTAATCTGTTTAACTGAAGAAGCAGTACCCACCATTGGAATAGCATCCATATAGAACTTCCTGTATAATACAGTACCAATAATGAGTCAAGCCTCAAAAGTAAAAAGAGAAAGTCTGCATCTGAACATGAGGACAGAAGAATGAATGACTAAATGTGAGTATATTCTTTACAAAATTTACAATTATGCAATGTTGTTATGTATGTTAAACTTAAAGAGACATTAGCTATGTTTACCAAAATAAATTATTTTGAATTTTTCTACTTTTACTACTTGTACCTAATGTACAATAACAAAAAAGAGATATACACAGGCATACAAAATCTTCACAAAAATCAAAGTTGTGACCTGTTGTGATAATCAGTGAACACAAAACAGACATATAAAGTCTGTATCACTTACTGAACACGTTCAGAGTTTTTCGGACAGAAGGTGGATTGTTTTACAGTCATGTAAACTTTCTCCAAAGCATTACTGTCTAATTTTTTCATAATCATTACAAGCTCAGAAAATATCTTTGGTGTGTCAGCTTCAATGCCTTCTTTGGTACTTTTACAAAGTTCTTTCAATTTGTCAGTTGCTTCCTTCTCACTAATTTGACCACCTTTCTCACCGCCAGTATGATCAAACAACAAGCTTTCTCGTCTAGCTACATCACCTACATAATATAATGGGTGTAATTAGTTATACCATAATCGACTAACAATGTAATACATTCAAATTAATTAATAAATTCAAATAATGCCAAAAAAGACCCCTAAGTTATTTCTACCTTTAACACTTTGAAATAAGGTCTTGTGAAATTGGCTGTTGCACTTATACATTTATGTAAAGGAGACTAGTGTTCAAGCTGAACACATAATCATTATGTATGTCAATACAATAATGTGCATCTGGTTTCTGGATGTGTGTAAACTTTAGAGACATATCTATTACCAACACAGATATTTAGGTTTTCCATTTAACACGTAAAGTCTTGCGACATAAATACTATCCACCAACTATATCTTTTAGGTCCAAAAAATAATTAAGTAGATTTATAAGTAAATGTACAATGTACATACCCATCAGAATTGATGATTTTGTTGTCTTGGAGACAAATGTCAGGTTTTGCATAACTTCTGTTGTAGCACCACTATTGCCTTTGGAGAATGGACGGAAAAGATGCATTTCATGACAGACAACAGATTTCACATGTCCGTCTTTGTTTAAAATCTCTTGATTGCATTCATGTGTGGTCTTAAGTAGAGGTAGAGACTGGATACTCTGAAAAACAAATGATTTTAGTAAAAACAAAGGATTTAATTGTCATGTGTTGAGATTGTCTTCAATGACTGGTAAGAGAGATGCTAACCTGTTAAAATTTGTCAAGATATAAGATACACTTTTTTTTACATCAAAAGCTAACTTATTTTGCATGTATTGGCTATTACTTATACAATATGTTAAGATAAAGTTTACTTTTATTTCATTAAAAAGGACTTAACTAAGTAAATGTATACCCAATATACGAAAAAATAAACAAAGCAATTATAACATAAAATATCTAAAACAAATATGTTGTTTTTACAATCAGAGAAGACTTGGCCAGAAACTTACAGATGGCACGCTGTACAGACTTGATGAAATAGAGCTATCGTAACCATGGCGATCAATACAAGTAGTCATATCTTTTGTCTTTTTAACTGTGAGTAAATTTCTGCCCTCTTGGATGAGTTTGTAGGCAGTTCTACATTTTCCTGTGATATCCGTCTATCAAGAAAAAATACAAATAATTCAAGTATAAGTAATATCATGGAATGCACCATTAACAATTCTGTGCTTTATTACCACTAGATATATACATATCATATAAAGTGACAAAAATTGGCCTATAGAAAATGTTGTGCAATATTTTTAGCTTTTTTAGCTTCATACATGGCCATCTTTTATCTGTCAGTGTTGAATGACTTTATGTCTTTTTTTCTAATACAGCAGAAAAATTAGTATTCCCCAACAAAAATAATAACATGATACATATACATTTGTACCATTAGTAAGAAAAGATTTAACATGTGGCGTGACTACTCAAAGCCCTTGCCGCATGCCGAATAATAACACTCAAACTACAGTACTTACTTAGTAACCAGACCAAAAAATTTGAATTATATATTACATAAACTACTGTACACAGGGTTAATTTTGCCCCTTGTTTTTTTTCCTACTACCTAAACAGTTTTGCCCCATTTTAAAACTTGTTACAATTCCATTAAAAAAAACAACATGTGTGTAGCATGTTTAACAATCAGCGATTTTTATCATTGATTAAGTATGATTATTTTATTGCGAAGTTTTATTAAACATTCAATACTTGTGCATAACTACTTTATTCATGGTCACAGTAAGATTTTAAAACAATTTTGTGGGTTGTTTTAAATTAAATTCATAATAGATATTCTCAGCAAATAATAGAAATACATGAATTTATTGCGTTTTGAATTCTCCCACTGATAATAAGGGTTATAGGGGCAAAAATAAACAGGGGTAAAAATTTCCATGTATACAGTAATCATTCACAACAAATTACTAAACTATAATCTACCTCAACAAGATTCTCCTCTCTGTTAAATGAGTCCATGCTATTTTGAAATGCAGAGAGAATACCACGTTTGACATTGAGTGCCCAAATGCTCTCTCCCACTGCTGGACACAGTTCTTCAACAATGCCATCTTGGAATGAAAAGCGTAAAGTATATTTCTCCAGATCCTTTTGAAATTGTGAGTTTTGGGCATCCTTTATATAATTTTTAGGATACTTAGGATCTGATCCAGACACTTCTGCACCTTTCAACTGGAGAAGATAAAAAAAAATTAAAAATTCATCAAATAAGAAATACATTTACAAAACATATAAATACATATTGCTTTTGATCTTAATAAAATGATACATATACTAGAATCCTAAGAGCATGTCCATTTAATCTATGAACAGATGAAGATACATATACTTATAATTTGTATCAATTCATTGATATTAATTTTATTTGTTGGATTACTATATTGAAAATGTGTCCTAATTAGAATTAAACTAATTCAAAAACAATCACTTATCACCCCAATTTTCTGATATGACTCACACAGAGGATATAATGAAACCTACTATGGGGTCACATACAAGTGACCTCATAGATGTGTCATGTTCAACCAATGAAAATGCAACTTACATAATCTTGTAAGTTTATCCAATGGTAAAGGGATGTGAACATCATAAACAACACTGAACACACAAAGTACAGAAGTAGAGAATTCCTTTCAAAATCTTGGATGGGATTAAATCAGCAAAAATGCTCCAAATGTTTTCTGCAGACTGGTGATTCTTTGTTATGAAAATGAAGTACACCTCTTTACTATATGATAAAGTTTCAAGATTTTGTAAGTCATATCTATATTGGACAAACAGTACACACATTATGAGGGGTCACTCACATGTGACCCCATAGAAGATTTCATTAGATTCTCTATGCAACATATCAGTAAACAGGAGTAATGAGAGATCATTTTTTTAATTAGGCTGAATCAGAATAGTCATTTAAATCTTGTTGCCTTGGTTATCTGATGAGATTACAAGTAATATCAAATCGACTACCTGATGTTATGTGAAATTTTACATATTGTTGTATTATTACCTTGAGGGCAAGTTCACATTTAGATAAGACCTCTATTTCAGCAGTTGTTGTAATCTTCAGGTCAGTATGATCCTTGGCTGCCCCAGACAATCCTGTTCTTGTCTCAGCTTCATATGAGAACACATAGGTCTGTCCTGGTGTATAACTGAACTTGGACTTTCCTGTGAAGAAAAAATTTTGATTCTGAATGCTATTACTCTAAAGGTTTGAAACTGTACTATTGCCATTAGACATGATCAGTTCCCTTCTGCAGGTAAATACTACTATATAAAGTAACATGACCCAGTAAGGTCAAATGACGCAGAGCCCCCTGTCACATTGCAATAGTAAGACATGTTAAATCAGACCACTTATGTTGTCTATTTGGCCAAGAAATTGCATGAAATATCCATAGTACAGTAGTCAAAACATGATGAAGAGCACTATGATTGTCTCCTTCAGCAATATGCAATTCCTTTCCCATCTCAGCATTCACAGTTTCTAGCAAGGTGGATGCCATCTTGTAAACAAATGTCTGTCAAATTCAACATCTCATACTACTCATACTATTATTAGCTATTGCAAACTTCTAGAGTAACAGACTTCTGATATATATATATATAAACACATCATGTACAAATGCACTAGTAATATGTTCACTTTAAACATCATATACAGGGGTCCGTTTTACTAACATTGGTGTGCAAGTTTGAAGTATAGTACAGTGATTTTGTATGTTTTTTAATTCAACTAGAAAAACAGAATTCCAGAGTTGTGTTTACCTTTGAGATGCTGAAAACACAATTTCCCCAATATTACAGATATATTAGTGACAGTTTCTATAGACTTTCACATGAACCTTAGTAAAACTGGCCCCTGTATCTTACATATGAAAGTGAACATAATACTCATTAACAGTTGAAGTATTACTTTTGAATTAATCAAATTATTTTTAAAATGACAAATTTGGTAAAAAATAACAAACAAGTTATAATTCATGGTGTTGATTTGATAGCTTCTAGTGCCGATTCGGTAATATATGTGCTGATTTGGTAAATTCGTCATACCATAGGAGCTTGGGGCATGAAATTTTTTTCATTCTTTGGTTTTTAGAAGACAAAAATAAATATAATAATAAGCAAATAAAAATATTACTCCTAATTAAATGAGATCACAATAAAAATTAAAGATATGCACTGTTTCTGTCAAGCGCCAGTTTTGACTTAGCAGGGTTTGAAATCAGCAGTAGTCCATGACTAATAACTTTTGTACTGGAAAAAAAAAATTTCAACTCAAACTAAGATAATCATAGTCGCCTTGACCCATGAGAATATAAAAACACAAACAAAAGACAAAACATTGGTAAATATTCATACCACTTTGGGACTAGTGAATTAGTTATCAGACTAGTAAAATTTGTTTCCAGCTGACTAGTGAGACAGAAATGCTAAATTTGATCCCTGCTGAGTATACTCAGTCGAAACAGGCACTTGACAGAAACAGTGCAAATCTTTAATTTTTATTATGATCTCATCTAATTAGGAGTAACAGAAAGTTCAGTTTGACATGAAGTGAACTTATTGATTAGAAATTATCCAAAATGCATTATTATACTATCATCTCATCTTCTTTCTCTAGGATTCTCGTATTCTAAATGTTTGATGATGTAATTTAACTGTTGAGGCCGTATAGATTCCCCGATGAATGCTTTTTCCCACATGTGTAAAACAAGGAACTTAGCTCTATTTCAAGGCATTGCCTTAGTTCATATTAATTTACAGAGAGTACAGCTCAAATGGTCGAAGGCCTTTTGTGATGTAAACTTATTGATTAGAAATTACCCAAAATGCAATACGACTTCATCCTGGTCAACAATGCTTTCCGAAGGGTGAAAATATGCAATATCACCCTCTCATGAATTTAATATTTATTTTATTATATGGAGTGTCATATTACCAGAGATATTTTACATCTCAACTATTATCCATCAAGCTAAAAAATACAAAACAAATTGCCTACAAACGTTTTGGCTACGATGGAAAGCTGGGACAAACAGCTTCTTTATCTTTGTTAACTGAGCGGGTGACATTGAAAATTTTAACATTTCTCTCAACCAATCTGATTACAAGATTTTAACAGAAGGTATAATAAATGTAATTGTTCTATGGAGGTCGGATAGATTCCCGATGATAACTTTTTTCAGTTTCCTGCATGTGTAAAACTAGGAACTGCGCTCTCTTTTAAGGCATTGTCTTAGTTCATTTTATTTTTATTTGTTTGTGATTATATTTATTTTTGTCTTCTGAAAAAACAATGAACAAAAAAATCCATGCCCCAAGCGCCTATGTCTATGACGCAAAATGCTCAAAAGTTGCCGCTCTCTTCTGGCAAGTCAATATTTGGTGCGCAACAATTTATCATAAAGATATTTGCACTTGTGCATTATCCAGATAAGTAGTTGTGGTTAATGTATGCGGTCAAAGTACATGATCCTTAACTTACTTACGTTCAGTTTTTACAGAAATAATCACGATATTATCTCTAAACAGGAAGTACAAATATATTGTCTAATTCGTCTTAAAAGACGGACATCATTCAACGTAACATACGGAAGACGCAACCACATTGTAAAAACAAATAAATGAATAACAAATAAATAGATATATATAGATCTATATGTATTCAAAACGAGAATATCCAAGTGCCCATGCACCTGTGGAAGTTAACAACTGAACCTGATAGTATCTCCACAGTTTCTCTTGGTGTTTGTAAACATGTACACGTGCATATCAGCATACGTATGCGTGATAGCAGCATGATGAGAAATGCGCGGATGTAAGACGCAGAATACAAGAAACACACACAAACAATTACTAGTTGTCAATTTTTCACAGCACCCAAAATGCAGTAGGTACATAGGCGCCTTCGTACGGTACCCGAAATCACCAAACTTACTCAGTACTGAAGCTCAACTTGAAGTACCTATTGATGATATCATGATAAATGTATAGACCTACAAAGTTTATTCTGCAACTGGGCATTTTTGCATGTACATTTATGTATGTAAATTTGTAAATAAACGAAAATAGCTGTCCCTCTGAGGAATATTTCATAAATATAAACCGAATTTTTTATATGAATGAAAATAGATAAAAATGTCTTTTTCCTGGTCACTCACATCCAAAGTTTTACAAACAACCGCATAACCAAAATAGCGAAATGTAAGTTTAGCTTGAGTATATAGTTAATATGGTGACTTCGGGACCCCGGTGTCTGTAAGACGTAAAATGATATTATCCTTTCACACTGCTTTACAGCCAGGTACGTACGTGTACACATAAGCTAAAAAATACAGGAATCTCCTGGCTCTGTGTAGTCTTCTAGCAAACAAGAAGGGAACATTTAAACCGAAAGAAGAGTCTGTTTTGTCATAATAAACAGGAGTTGAAACATAAGCACTGGGATGGGTCGAGAAATATATATCCCCCATTCATAGACAGAAACAAGTGTCTGTGGTTTGAAACCTAGGTTTGGTATGAGGTGGTAATTACAAATTGTAGTTTAGACACATTGGGGGTCGCATTGAGAGTAAAAAGTTTCCTCCGGTAGATTACACCGTGAATGTTACTTTTCTGACGGTCATATGCTCCAACATTACATTTCTATCCATGAAACAGGCACGTCCCTTACTAGAGAATTTGCGTTTAAAACAAGTTTTCTATTGACGATGGACATTTTGAAGCAAGTCTGAAATTATTTCGTATCGAACAAGCCACGCTGACATTATCCGGTCGGGTACCCTACATATAATTCAGTAATCCTACAGATCATCGGTATATTCGCGGTTTTGGTTGAAACCTCGTGTTACCATAATCTTTACTTTTAACAAATAAACTTAAAGTATCAAATTTCAGTTTTCACTATAACACCAAATTAAATGTGTCTTCGAATATCCTAAGGTGTCCCATGGGGAGCTTTTGCTTCAAAGGATTAATAATCCCTACATGTCTCCGGATGCAATGAAATAAATACATTGTTACAATGAATTTCTGGTCATCCGGAGGTTTGCGCTCTTGCTGTGCGCACAGTGAAATAATTACATAAGGATGTTACATCTAAGTGCGCTAAGTATAGCATGACAAAATGTTGCTGATAAGATTAATACGGACAATCAAGAAACCTCGCTATCATGAGTTATATAATTCTAAATAGAAACCAGTTCTAATTCGCAAGCTATTATAAGAATGAAGTGCTTCATGGGGAAAGTTACGTAAAAATCTAATAACTTCTTACCCGTGCACTGCAGAGCGCATGACGGCTGACGTAAATTACTGGAACTGAGATTCACTGGACCTGATAAAAAGACGATGCATTAGGTTACATACAATTAGTTTAGTAAACCGATATGTTTTTGGAAAATTGTTACCAAGGCATTTCTACTAAAATTTAGATATACTGGGCACCATGTTCACAATTTGTAGCATAAGTTACAGAATTCAAATGAAAGAAATTTAGACGACAAATAGTACAAGTTCATGACATTCTCTACTTGTGGCAGGTTTTTTAATGACAGTATTTCAGCTGCAGCAGAATGTAACAACTTCCCTACAACGGAGTACGTTTTTAACTTGTTTACATCCGTGCTTTAGTTCGCAAACAGCAAAACATTCCAATACGCATGTGCAATAGCATCAGCAACCCAATTAAATGCACTTTGTGCCTCTCTAAAGGTCAGTGCCGATATAAACAAATGTTTCTCGGTTAGTTTGATGATGACAAATCTTTCAAAATTAACCTTGAATGAATAATAGTTTTTGGACTTAACAGAACTATGGAAAGTTGTGTAAATATTAACAAAGAGCAATGATTCCATTAAAGAAAATGATTAGAGAAGTAATTCCAGTACAAGATCCTTTGAAATCAAAACAACATGTACCGTTGTTTGCTGAATTTGAAAAGAATAAATGTGATGAAATGTAGTCAGAATAAGTAAGAGAAAATCAACATGCAAGTGAAATGATAAAATGCTCCTAGATTTGTTTTTTGTTTTTCATAAATTTCCAATAACTTGATTGTTATTCAATATTATGTATCTGAATTTACAGAGTTATCCTCAAATTAGTATTTTGTTAAAACAAAAGAAAATAATGAACATTTTATGTACATTATGAAGTTTACCATTACCGACAAAGCATAATTAAAAAATTTTACTCTTCACAATAAGTTAAAGAGCTTTAACATTAATCTTTCATTTTAATTTCGGTTCAAAGATTTAACAAATTCATAGCAAAACTACAATTTCTTTTTCAGGAAAAAAGAGAGGGGATGAAAAAAGAAACTTACTTGAATAAGCCCCTGCTAGCAGCGCTAGCGCAATTATTGCTTTAAAATCCATGATTTGTCCACGTCCCTCAAAACGGACGGGCTATACGTTTCTGAAGTGCATCACTGTGCGCTGCTCTGTTTATATATCAATCAGCTGATTGCTGACTCTGTCAGGGTCCAAAAGTCCGACGTTTGCACACCAAACTGGATGCTGATTTGTCAATCATTATGTGGGAATGTTTATCGCATGTATCGTTGTGAAATGCGTATTAATTATAACACAGTGGAAAGTAATCACTAGATGTGTTCCGGATAATCAAAAGTTAAAAGTGCACTACTACTTTCAATGATTTTTCACATTTCTGTTCAATTGATTTAGCAAGAAAAAAATACGATACTGGTGCGTAAAATAGAAAAGGAGAAATGCCCCCGATATAGAAATTAGGATGGGATTATTGGTTAATGATCTGATTATCCCGTTAGTTCGTATGTTCACAGTGGTTTTTCCTTATTTTGAACTGACTTGTCTCTAGTTTATCATGTTTATCTAGACCAAAAAACATTCTTTCGATACACTGACCCATAGGTCCATGCGTCTCAGTCAATGAACCCCTATCTTTATTATTTCAATAAAGAAATCATTTAATCCGCACCTGGGTGGTGCGTGCATGCGTGTAACACCACACGCGTAATTTTAAGTCTGGGTTTTTCATAATCTTGGATGGCTATAGGATCGTGGTTAAGGTTAATGAACTTGTAAGAGTCACACTTTCTGGTCGCTTTGAAATAGGTAAGTACACACCTGGTTAAGATATGTACCCACTGGTGTAAAAGCTGTACATACATTTACTTATTTGGTTTACAAATTATGATTTTATTTTTCATCTGTCCATAGGAAAAGTATATCAATATTAATGCATTCCAATAACTATACAGGTGCGGATAAACAAATATATTATCTCGGAGTTTGATTTAACCTAAATACAATCTGGGATCGAGTACGTGTAAGGATAGATCTAGGTACAGATAACCCCGCAAACTCATTGTCACTTTATCTGCTATCATTGATATATTATGATAATTGTATCGAAAAATAGATAATTTTGTCATGCACGCAATAATAATTTACTATATGATCCAACGATCTAGCATTCAGAATCAGTTTCACCGAAAAATTGCAAGTATGTGCGTTTGAACGTTACCCCCGGTGACCTCCTAATCAATGATATCTTATACCTGGTCATGGCCACATACAGGTGTTCATGTGTATATGTGGGTACACATGTGGCCTCGTTCTAAGCTTTCTTAATCCGGTGACAAAAAAAGAGACAAAGAGAGATATCACATTTAAATTAAAATATTTATTATATTAACACATGTATTTCAAGCCTGGCGATGAAAATGTGTATTTTCTGTGAGGTTCGTGTACTCTTCGCGCGCGCGCGTGTTCAGTTTGATACCTTGCCATGATCCATTATAATATATATAATTATATTATAGTTGTTATGATTTTTTTTTATTTGAATATAACATTAACTACTTTGTACTCTTGTAATCAAGATAACTTGTGATTACATTAGAATACATTTAGTTTTTGTAATAAAAAATTGTTGTTACATAGGAATACGTTTCGTTCTTGTAATCACGGTTATTTGTAATTGCATTTTAATACATTTCTTTTTCATTTGTTATTACATTGGAATAAGTTTCGTTCTTGTAATCATGATAATTTCTTATTTTACCTGAATACTTATCACGATAATATGTTATTACACATGGACACGTTTTGTTGATTGTTTCGATATCTTGTTATTACAGAAGAATAATTTTCGTTTTTGAAATCATGAACATTTCTTATTTTACCTGACTGCTTTTCGTCCATGTAATCATAACTTGTAATTACTCGTGAATACTTTTTTTATCACGATAACTTCTTATTACACACGAATACGTTTCATGCGTTTCATTCTTGTTATCATCACTATAATTTATTATTACACATGAATACGTTTCTTTTAGTTACACCTATAACTTGTAATTACGCATGAATACGATATTTTATATCATGATAACTTTTTATTACACATGAACACATTTCTTATTGTTATCATGAAAATATGTTATTACACATGAATACGTTTCTTTTCAAAACAGTAACTTGTTATTACACATGAATACGTTTCTTATAGTTATAACTATAACTTGTAATTACTCATGAATACTTTTTTATCACGATAACTTGTTATTACACATGAATACATTTTTTTTTCAAAGTTTCTTATTACACATGAGTACGTCTCTTTTTGTTATCATGATAATTTCTTATTACAGATGAATACTTTTCTTTTTGTTATCATGATAATTTCTAATGATGATAACTTGTTATTACAGTAGAATAATTTTCGTCCTTATATTCTTGAAAACTTATTTCACTTGAATATGTTTCGTTCTTGTAATGATGTTGTTGTTATTAGGCCATTCCAAGTTTTTTCTCTGTTTAGTGCCCGCCTGATAGATAGGTTTTGAGAACATAAAACAGAAAACACACAAACATTTAGAGAAAAAATTGGAGCATAGCTCTAAAATGAAAAGTTAAGCATGAATATTTATTTTCATTATTGTGAAAACTAACATTTTATAGATTATTTCTTAGTATGATGTTTTAGTATGAAGTTTAACTTTATTTTTCTTTTGTTAACACATTTGGAAAATACTTAAATGTGTATAAAATTGCATTTGTTCCAAAACAAAAAATGTGTTGTTTTGTGTTTTTTCTTGATGAAAAAAAATAGGTTTTGGATTTTAGGGTGAACGCTATGCATGAAAAAACTTGGAATGGCCTTACGATAGAATAATTTTCCTTCTATTACAGCAATTTGTACGGCGCCCCTTAAGTGACATAGAATATAGTATATTTTGTATTATATTGTGCCCACAGTTTAGTTATATTGTGCGCACAATTTAGCAAATACTATATTGTTTGCAGTTTAGTTATGACCTCGTATGAAGCCACATAACTTTAGGAAATGCCAAGGGCCTAGGATCCATATGGCTCCAAATGCGGAAAATAGGGGTCCAAACTTGGTAATCTTCTCATAAACCGAATGGATGACTAGGTTTTTTTCAAATTTGCTATACATCATTGTCAAGTCCATAGCTACGATTTTTTTTAATGAAATTGATGTTTCACAAGACTCCAATCGCCAAAGATATAAAAAATTTCGTTGGGCCTCTTCTTAAATATTCAGATATAGTTCAAATTTACACACAATATTACAAATTGTCAAGGTCATGGGTCGAAGGTTTAGGTAACAGGCACGTAAGTAAACAAACAAAATTTTGCAGAAACTCCCCCTATATTAAGCCGCGCAAAGTTTGCAAAGGAAAAGGGGCTAAGACACATAGAGGTTCCAAAAGGAGTCACAACTGGGAACATATTTGAAAATCAACTAATTAAACAGAAAATATGATCTTTTAGACATTTTGACTTCTTATGCAATATTGAACAAATTTGCCAGGTGAGCGACCTAATGCCCCATTGGGCCTCTTCTTAAATATTCAGATATGGTTAAACTGTGTGCACAATATAACTGAACTGTTCGCACAATATAACTAATCTATGCGCACAATATAGCTAAACTGAACGCACAATATAGCTAAACTATGCGCACAAAATAGCTAAACTTTGCGCACAATATAGTTAGATGTGCGCGCAATATAACTAAACTGTGTGCACAATATTTCTAAACTGTGCGCACAATATAACTAAACTGTGAACACAATATAACTAAATTGTACGCACAATATAGTTGAACTGTGCACACAATATAGCTAAACTCTTCGCACAATATAGATTAACTGTGTTCATAATATAAATAAACTGCGCAGAATATAACTAAATTTTACGCACAATATAGCTAAACTGAGGGCACAATATAACTAAACTGTGTGCACGACATAACTAAACTGTGCACACAATATAGTATTTGTTAAACTGTGCGCACAATATAATAAAAAATATGATTTCCATGTCACTAAAGGGGCGCTGTAATTTTGTATGAATACTGAGTGATAAGAAAGAAATTGAAGAAATATATAGAGAACACTTATATTGTGAAAATTTTGACAGTTATATGTATAGCAACAGACAAAAGCAACAACGTCAAGTTATCAAAGTTCATTTCTTGTCTATTACATTTTATCATCAGCAATATTTGGTAGACAGTATCATGTTGTAAATTTTGATTTTACTGGGTGGGTGTAAATACAAAATTTACAACATGACAACTAATTTCATATTACACATGAATACATTTCTTTTTGTTATCATGATAATTTCTCATTATGATAACTTGTTATTACAGTAGAATATGTTTCGTTCTTGTAATGATGTAGTTGTTATTAGGCCATTCCAATTTTTTCTCAGTTAGCGTCCCCTGATAGATAGGTTTTGAGATTATAAAACAACAAAACAAACAAACACAAACATCTAGGGGAAAAATTGGAGCATAGCTCTAAAATGAAAATTTAAGCATGAATACTTATTTTCATTATTGTGAAAACTAACATTTTATAGGTTATTTTTAGTACGATGTTTTTTATAAGTTTAATTTTGTTTGTCTTCTATTAACACATTTGGAAAATACTTAAATGTACATAAAAATTGCATTAGTTGTCATGTTGTAAATTTTGTATTTATACCCACCCAGTCAATTCAAAATTTACATCATGACAGCAGAATCACTCAACATAATCACACTTATTCGGCTCGTTGAAATTCCCGGTGATACGAAATAAAAAATCATTCGACAAGAACTCAGTGAAGTGCTTTTGAAAAGATCATGACACAATTTCACAAGGTTTACTTTGGGAATCTCGAAAAAAATCTTAATTAAGTCTTGTGATCTTAATATTGTAGTATTCTTTATTAACAGCGTTCTCTCTCTCTCTCTCTCTCTCTCTCTCTCTCTCTCTCTCTCTCTCTCTCTCTCTCTCTCTCTCTCTCTCTCTCATATTAGTGTATTGATATATTTAGAATGTAAGATGAAATATCTTGATTATTAACTGTGATTTCACCAGAACATGCAATTCAAACCTTGACCTAAACTGATTACTGCTGTGGTCATTTTGATAAATAGCTCAGTTTATCTTGTTTGTTTTTCATGTAAATGTTCTAAACGTGACAAATAAAGTAAATGTGTCATACTACTGATTTCTCTTCTTCACGACCTCGTGTTATTTTTCATTACAGATACGGAATCACTATTTAGGAGACAATCATAATTTTGATTCTGGGAGAGGGGCTGGCAAATTTTGTCTAATGGGATTATTTGTTTTCATACCTTTACTGGACAGACTACATCTTTTCAAGCTGACCAGATATCGACAAATTATTTATTTTCTTTAGTTTCTTCGCCTTTGTAATCACATATTGGTATAAAAATTTGATAGTATGTATAATATGACTGTCAACATTCACATTCACTTTAAAAGCTTATATTGTAATTCTGGTAAATTTGTGCGTTTTCGGTAAATTCAGACCACAAATATATGTGGCCCTGTCAGAGTTTTCCTCCTTCATCAGGAGTGTCTCAATTCTTCTCATAAACTAACAGCACAAATACATACCCAGCAGCAAATTCTAACCGAAATCACCCAATTGTGAAATATAGGTCGTAAATAATAGACACCTGGGGGGGGGTGTCAAAAGTTCTTACATGTGAGCAACATGGCAAAGTCCACGCTTACAAGTACCACCTCTGCATAATTATTAAGGTATCGGTTTCAGTAACCAACAAGAATTCTGGTCATGTGTGCATTGTCACTGTGACCATAAACTTGCAGACTTAAGATTGGTTCAAGGTCATGACACACACTTAGGCATGGATAATAAGGTCATTCCAAGTTTTTTCTATGTTAAGCGTCCGCGTGCGCTTTGGTTTTGGACATCATATTTGTAAAACACACACACACACACACACACACACACACACACACACACACACACACACACACAAAGTCATAATTGATAATCTTGGAATGTATGTCCTTACAGCACATGAAATGAAAGTGATTTACTTTTGCACTTGGTTTGTTGTAGACATAGTGTTCAGATAAAATAAAGCTAATATAGATTTAAAGTATACAAGCACACTTAGGTTACTTTAGTGTACTCTGATTAGAAGGATCCTTTTCTCAACTTATATGATGCCATTTATTTCTATTAAATTATCTCAACTGTATTTGAAGAGTTTTGTGTTTTTCAACAAGTGTGGAATGGCCTAATTGTGTTAAATATTCCTCCATGGCACCTGATCCCACCTCTGGATTTTCAGAGGTTCGCGTGTGTCTAAATTTCACCTGATTTATATATTGTCTCCTGAACCTTCTGGCGATTTATACAAATGTACTTTGGTATCTCTGATTTTTATATATTAGATCTATCTGTCTCCAAGGTAACACAAAATATGAGGTCTAACAATGACCTAAATTGTCTACTGGAAAGAGCACCATCAACAAATGCAAAAAGAAGAACAAGAAAAATATGTGGGTTAAATTAAATACACGAAAAATTTGACAATCCAGCATAATTCGGCTTGTTGTGAGCATTGGTTCTTAAGAAGGAGTATTTCAACGGAGGGGGCCTAAGAGTGGGTACACTTGATCAACAACAGCCACATTTGTAGTGTGTCATGGGTACTTCATCCTTGCGGATTAATATTCGGCAAATTCCATCGACTGTTTCTGGAAGAGACGTTGTGTGTGTTGCAACACTTGTATTTGTATTTTCAACTAAACAAATGAGACATAAAATGCGTTAAAACGTATCAAATTTTCAATAACAGCAATACTTCTTTACATATCCTTATATACTGTTTAGTCCACTTTGACACATTCGGTTTGTTAGTGTACCGTATATCGATACATGAAAATGGACGGGAGAACAAATTTTTCAAAGGAGGATACTCCCCACCTCCAACCTATATTTTGCCCCACGCTGTATCCGTTCCTGGATTGCTTCAGAAAATATATATAAACAACGCCTGTATGAGAACGTAAGTACGGTAGGGTGACAAAAGTGAGGAAACTTAAAAATTTTCCGTCTATATATTTCATATAAAACCACATGTTCAAAATGATATTACAGTCATTTCTTATTCAATTTCAGAAGTTTTCACCATTCAATATTTTAAAGTTTTTTGTTATGAATTTTCATTATTTGGTTTTATAGTACTGATAGGTTAAAATTGTGTGATACTTATTAAGTCTCCCAAACGAAGTTTGGTAGACTTCTTGTTTTTACACCGTTTCTTATTATTAAGTCTCCCAAACGAAGTTTGGTAGACTTCTTGTTTTTACACCGTTTCTTATTATTATTATTATTATTATTTTTCTTTCTTGCCAGATCTTGTCCGAAGCGTTTCTCGAAAACCGTTGGTCGTAACTTTATGAAACTTGGAGGGATGTTAGACCTCCATGTCTAGATGTGCAGTCAGTGTTTCAATTTCCCCGGGGTCATTCCCTGGCCCCTCATTTGAGAAATGTTCCCAGATCTTGTCCAAAGCGTTTCTCGAAAACCGTTGGTCGTAACTTTATGAAACTTGGAGGGATGTTAGATCTCCATGTCTAGATGTGCAATCAGGGTTTTCAATTTCCCCGGGGTCATTCCCTGCCCCCTCATTTGAGAAATGTTCATTTATCTGAAATTACCGTTGAGATCCCCACCCCTAAAACCTTATATTTTCTTATTACTTGTGATGATTAGTAGCACTTGGTTACAAAGAGATATGGGGGTTTTGTTTGGGAGACTTTTTCGAAACAGCTGGCTGTTTCAATTATGCCTCGTTATTATTATTATTATTTTTCTTTCTTGCCAGATCTTGTCCGAAGCGTTTCTCGAAAACCGTTGGTCGTAACTTTATGAAACTTGGAGGGATGTTAGACCTCCATGTCTAGATGTGCAGTCAGTGTTTCAATTTCCCCGGGGTCATTCCCTGGCCCCTCATTTGAGAAATGTTCCAGATCTTGTCCAAAGCGTTTCTCGAAAACCGTTGGTCGTAACTTTATGAAACTTGGAGGGATGTTAGATCTCCATGTCTAGATGTGCAATCAGGGTTTCAATTTCCCCGGGGTCATTCCCTGCCCCCTCATTTGAGAAATGTTCATTTATCTGAAATACCGTTGAGATCCCCACCCCTAAACCTTATATTTTCTTATTACTTGTGATGAGACCAATTTCATGGTTGTAGTTGGGGGGTCCCCGGGGTCATTCCCTGCCCCCTCATTTGAGAAATGTTCATTTATCTGAAATACCGTTGAGATCCCCACCCAATAAACCATATATTTTCTTATTACCTGTGATGAGACCAATTTCATGGTCGTAGTTGGGGGGTCCCCGGGGTCATTCCCTGCCCCCTCATTTGAGAAATGTTCATTTATCTGAAATACCGTTGAGATCCCCACCCCTAAACCATATATTTTCTTATTACTTGTGATGAGACCAATTTCATGGTCGTAGTTGGGGGGTCCCCGGGGGTCATTCCCTGCCCCCTCATTTGAGAAATGTTCATTTATCTGAATGTTAGATCTCCATGTCTATATGTGCAGTCAGTGTTTTAATTTCCCCGGGATTAAACAGTATTCACTAGTAGCACTTGGTTACAAAGAGATATGGGGGTTTTGTTTGGGAGACTTTTTCGAAACAGCTGGCTGTTTCAATTATGCCTCGTTATTCTTATTATTATTATTATTATTATTATTATTCTTCTTTCTTCCGACCGTGAACTTGTCCGCAGCGTTTCTCGAAAACCGTAAGTCGTAACTTTACGAAACTTGGAGGGATGTTAGATCTCCATGTCTAGTTGTGCACTCAGTGTTTCATTTTTTAATTGCAGCCCTGGGTCCCCGGGGTCTTCACTGCCCCCTCCTTTGAGAAATGTTCGATTATTTCAAAAGCCTTTGAGATCCCCACCCTTAACCAATTATTTTCTTATTACTTATGACAAGGCAAATTTCATGGTGGTAGTTGGGGATCCCCGGGGTCATTCCCTGCCCCCTTATTTGAGAAATGTTCATTTATCTGAAATACCGTTGAGATCCCCACCCCTAAACCTTATATTTTCTTATTACTTGTGATGAGACCAATTTCATGGTCGTAGTTGGGGGGTCCCCTGGGTCATTCCCTGCCCCCTCATTTGAGAAATGTTCATTTATCTGAAATACCGTTGAGATCCCCACCCCTAAACCATATATTTTCTTATTTCTTGTGATGAGACCAATTTCATGGTCGTAGTTGGGGGGTCCCCGGGGTCATTCCCTGTCCCCTCATTTGAGAAATGTTCATTTATATGAAAAACCGTTGAGATGTGATGAGACCAATTTCATGGTCGTAGTTGGGGGTTCCCCGGGGTCATTCCCTGCCCCCTCATTTGAGAAATGTTCATTTATCTCATAAACCAATTAGATCCCCACCACTAAACCATATATTTTCTTAATACCCATGTCAACACAAAGAGTTCTATTGCATTAAAGTTTGGTATTCACTAGTAGAACTTGGTTACATGGGAGTAGGGGAGTCAAGGTTTGGGAGACTTTTTCGAAACAGCTTGCTGTTTCAGTTAGGCCTCGTTTTTAATGTATTTCTGTTAAAATTGCTAAATCTTGAAAACAGAAAAAATTTAACATTTTCAGCAAAAGTATGAAAGTATTAGATATTTTGTCTATCGTATAAGTTTCATAAAAGAAAACGTTGATTTAGAAATGACTCTCCAAGAATGGTCTGAAAAAATATGACTTCATATAAAATATAGGCCAATAGAGAATTAAAAAAAAAACCTCACTTTTGTCACCCTACTGTACCTATTTCCTAATAGACCCTTAGCCTATTTATCTCCTCATTACAGAGGGCAGAATTTCAACCGGGTCCCTGTGAATGAACGAAGGAGGAGATAAAATGTATGAAATTTTCCGATTTCGACAAACTTGGTAAAGAACCTAGAGTACTTGCTCCCGCAGACTGAAAATTGAGAGATGTTTAACAAACATTCAATGTTACTGGCACATGTGGACAGTAGGCCTAATTCATGAACTTGCCTAATTTCTGTGGAAACGCTGGGTAAAATCAGAGAATTATATATATATGAGATCTGGGGCATTTTAGCCTAAAATTCTCCGATTTTACCTAGCATATCTACTGAAATTAGAAATTGACTAGATGGATGCGGCCTAGATAGATATACTTGTAAACTGGTTACCGAATACCTGGATAAACATTTAGGGAACCAGTCATGAATGAAACACGCAAAATGAAAGTAGAAATGAACCAATCCAAATCTTTGTTGGTTAAGTCGGTTGAATCGATCGACATATGAATAAGCTATATTGATTGGTCAAGCTAAATATAATCGCATACTTATTCCAAGACACGGTGGATCTGATTCAATTACTAATAATAGTTTTTTACGCGATATATACTCGTACTTTAAAGATCATTTTATAGTCATGACAAAATCCTTAATGTTTCAGAGAGACGAGAATTATTGTATGCAACTAGGTAGGTATTTTTTTGCCGTGGATAGACACGTTTTAAATTCGTGCCCTTGAACAAGCCATCCTCTGAGTCTGAGTATGAAGTTATGTCCTGGATTTCATGTCCTGTTAGTTTGTCCACAGGAACTTGGAATTCTCTCCGTATATTGATATACAAATCATTTACATAGCTTTCCCTCTGCAGTAAGGCGATAAACAACGTTGTTTAGTCTAATATATATATATATATATATATATATATATATATATATATATAGGCGTCGGAGCCGGGGGGGGGGGGGGGCTTAGCCCCCCCCACTTTTTTTGCAAAGATAGGCATAGGTGTCGAAAATTGGGGCTTAAACCCCAAGACGTTTCTGGCGTGTGTGTGTGTTTTAAGTTGGTTTAGCCCCCCCCCCCAACTTCTGGCGTGTGTGTGTTTTAAGTTGGTTTAGTCCCCCCACTTTCAATTTGCTTCCGACGCCTATGATATATATATATACACACATAATGACATATATATAATATTGCAGCTATCAGTCATAAGTATGATATGAAAACGACAGTTTAAATCTATTTTTTTTTTGTAGTGCGGGACATATGTCCCGAGTGCCAATGATTTTTATTTTTTGGTGATGTATTGGCTTTGTACAAGATGTTTTTATTTTTCAAAGGGTGTAAATCTAGTCCCAGTTTTTTATGTCCCAAAACGTGGTAGGTCTTCCTATGTGATTTCCAAAGAAATCAAAGCATTTCTTTACTTATAGTATGTTATTTAAATAACCATTTATAGATTAGAGTTGAATGATGTATGAATAACGCTCGACTCTTGATAGTGAGGTTGAGTCCAGCCGGCAGCTGGTTGGTTTCCTGTCCTTCGGATGAGACAGTAAAAACCAAGGTCCAGTGTCACAGTAGGTGTAAGCACGTTAAAGAACCCCCACTGCCCAATGGCGATAAGTGCCGAGCATAGGCCAAAATTTGAAGCCCTTCAATGGCATTTGGTGACGTCTCCATATGAGTGAAAGATTCTTGAGTGAGACATTAAACAACAATAAACAAACAAACCAAAGTCAGTAATTTCTACATGATATGTAAAATGAATGTATGAACTATTATCAAGGTATAGATAAATTATTACAGGTACGTTAGTTTAGATTTTGACGAAAATAAAAATCATTTGGACTTGGGACTTATGTCCTAGACTAGATTTACACTGTCCCAATATGAAATGCCAATAGAACAAGTATCTGGCGATAATTGTACCATGTAGTCAGACAGAAGTTATATGAAGACTAAGAAAAAGATAATTATAGATGATCAGATATCTAAGAAATACTTAATAGAAATTAGTGATCTATAATTCATTATAATCTTGGATTATTGTAAAATGACAAAATAATACTGGTTATGTGGAGGTTATGACAAATACAAATCACATAACCTCCTTTTCATTCTTGATGAATTTCATTTCTAAAGTGATATAAGCTGTCACAATGATTAATTTTGTCCCCTGACATATTGTCGAGAATATGATAAAATGTGTGTTCAAATACATTATCAAACAAATGAAACATTGTAAAAGAACTTCTTTTTCGAAGTTATTTGTTTTATTAGAATTAAAGTTTTCCCATACTTTAAAATATCCAGCTGTATTTCCATATGCAATGACCTTTCAGATACACTCTTTCGCCATATCAAATGTACTTTGTAATTCGGTCAGGGGATCTGGGTCCTTTATGCTATCGGACTATATTGAAGTCAGACGATTTTTATTTGATTTATATTAATTTTTAAAATATAGGACATGTTTTTTATTGGAAGGTGCATGTATTATGTAAAATATATGCTTTTCAACGCTATTTTGAATACCTAAAGAAAATCGGATGAATACATGAATAAATATATCAGGTCTCTAAAAGAAATTTTTCCAATTTTTAATGTTACCCTGAATGCTGACATTGACAAAATCAAAACAATATAACTGTGAAAAGTATGCGTACCTTATGTTTTACAATGGTGCCGCCATGTCCAATGGAGTTGAGCAGTTCATGATCATATGTGTCAAGAGTGATAAAGCCGAGAATGCAATGGAATGAGTTAAAAATGGGTCGAGATTACCCTATATACCCTTCACAAGGACAATTTCAGAAAAAAATGTTTTGAAACGATGAAAAAGACCAACTTTGCGTGAAGAATGATATACAAAAATAAATGCAAAGGGTAATAAGAATAGACTGTATATTAACTGCAAATAACATGTGTTTATTGGACACTCGGTAATCTTCGTAAAAATTTACCAAAGTTAATTACAATGCTCAAAGTAATGGCAGACAAAGAATAACTGATATTACGGGTTAGGTTTGGCAGTACTGTTGCAATTTTACACATGCATTTGTTATTCTAACCACAAGATGGTCTCTTTATATACATGAGATAGAATATTACATAAAATCGGCATGTAAAATTTTTCACCTACAACAACTAATATCACTTTAAGTCTTCATCATTGATATCTTAACCTGCAGATTAAAGACATTCTTTTTAACATAACCTGTAAATGGGTTACAAAGATTTCTCTTATTTTGTGGCCTGATTATATATATCTCTGTTTCAAGTATATGTACAAACATATAGCTTGGAGATACATGTATAATGTCTTTTATAATCTTATGTATAATTAATTGTAAAGGAGTTACATGTATGATATTCTTCTTATCAATAATTCATTGGGTTCAAGTACATACATGTACATACATGTACATAGCTAGGGGGAGAAACATCAATTGCAAGCATCAAAAAGAGAAAAAGAAAAACAGACAAAAAAATCATTTTCAGATTATCTTTAGATATGGATACATGTAGCTGAATCCTGATTATGTATTACATGTAGATATTCCCAGATGATTATTAAACAGTAAAACTGTCTATCTTCAGTGTTGTACTAAAGTAATTGAATGTTTAATTACAAGCAGATATGCCAGAATGTGCATGTACACACCTGTACTGGCTGTACATATATACATGTACATATTTCATTATTTGTCATAGTGGACTTATACATAAATTAGTAAATATTTATTGATCTACAGAAGCAAGTCATTTATTCTATGCCCCAAGATAAAAAACCAGGTACACTGCTTTTCAGGGTTAATATAAATACAATACATGCATTTCTCTGATGTACATGTAATAAATCATAGTATGTATATGTAATAAATTATAGTATGTATATGTAATAAATCGTAGTATGTATGTAACCTCTATGTCAAATACATGGAGAACCTTTACAGTTTACATATGTTGAAGCTGTAACAATGTCAGAAAAACAGGAGTCAAAACTTCATTGTTTTTTCAGATATTGATTCTTTTTCCTTGAATTTGAAATACTGTTACTGGTAAATACATGTACATTATACAAACACAATAG
This sequence comes from Atrina japonica, assembly GCA_030159075.1. NCBI lineage: Eukaryota > Metazoa > Mollusca > Bivalvia > Pterioida > Pinnidae > Atrina > Atrina japonica. Next base: position 272,064 of record BROG01000095.1, read on the forward strand.
GTTTGATTCTATCTTCGACACAAAGCTGTTTCCAGCAAATTGCAGTGCTTTCTTGACACTTTGTAATTTTTGTAGAAATTTGTGAGTTAGTTTGAATAATTGGTACAACTTTGCATGTTACGTGTACCAGTATTTCAGTTTTGTTCTATTAACCAGTAGGTGATCTCTTTCTGATATTTTATAATACCATTATATATATATACATACATGTAGTTGATATATACATACATGTAGTTGATATAAAAATGACATAAAATTTGTGCAGACAATGGCTCATATTGTTTTAAATTTGGCATAATTTAACAGGATAAGTATGATTTAAAATTTATAATTTATAATAAAGGACAATGTAGTTTAACTCATACTTGCATATATTTTAATTTATCAATAAAACTTTAAATATAAATACATGTACAATGCAAATTTAGATCTGTAGAATTCATCAGGTGTGCATGCTGATCCCATTTTCTGTCTTATTTTGGGTATTATTGAGGGCATACATATTAACTAACCACATCTTCTTTCTGCCTTAAGGTTAAAGAAAGAAAATGCCAGGATCAGCCAAGATGACGTCAACAGGATGGCCACAAGATGTTGGTATCATTGCGATGGAAGTGTACTTCCCATCACAGTATGTAGACCAAGCAGAACTTGAAATATTTGATGGTGTATCTACAGGCAAATACACTATTGGCTTAGGGCAGTCAAAAATGGGATTTTGCTCTGACAGGGAAGATATTAATTCTTTGTGTTTAACAGTTGTAGAAAAATTGATGGAAAAATATGGTATATCATATACAGATGTTGGTCGATTGGAAGTTGGAACAGAGACAATAATTGACAAATCAAAGAGTGTAAAAACAGTACTGATGCAACTCTTTGAAGATTGTGGAAATACAAATATGGAGGGAATAGACACTACAAACGCTTGTTATGGTGGCACTGCTGCTTTGTTCAATGCCATCAACTGGATAGAATCAAGCTCCTGGGATGGTAAGTTATCTGAATGACCGTAAATGAATATTTATAGGCCTTCATTCCTGAAACATTGAATACTATTCTTTCGATTTAAGATTAATTTTAACTCTTTTGTTTCCAGTTTGTTTGTCCATACCTTTAACAACTTTCCAACTTGTTTTGGAAAACTTGTATCCTGTATCTTTGCATGTATTTTGCAATGAAATATGTTTAATCCATATTTAAATCCTTGTAAAACAAGATATTGCAAAATTAAGGTGATGTACCGGTATAATTCTCACCAACAGTATAAGTTGTACATCAGATTCTTTTTTTTTTTAGAATTTATTAAATTTTCGAACAAAAATTAAAAAGATGCATTTGAATCAACATTTGGATTGTTATTACATGTATGTTAACTGTGCATTCTGTTTTGAATGTGGACATGCATTGGGCATTTGTGTTTGACATGCACACATCTTGATACACATGTACATTTTTATGCCACCAAGAAAAATGTCATGTTGGGAGGCCTTGTTCATTTACCTGTTTTCACATACTACTATTAGGGGTGTAAGGTACATGTAAAATGTATATTGGTATACATATACAAAACCACACAAATGTTTCTATCTAGTTTACCAGACTGCACAAGATCCTTATATCAGGTGCAGTCTGATGGTACGGATCATAGAAACGTGTGGTTTTGTATTTATAACATGTCCCTTATTTATCTAGATGTTTACACAAATTTAAAATTCATATGGTTTTAAATAATACCATCAAATATTTTGGATGACTTGAATCCCATTTATAAAAATAGCTCTGGGGAAATATTTGTATCCAGCTACAGTGCAGTACGACGTAACATATTGCATGGACGTATTTAACTCTGTATTGTAACTGTAGGATTACATATGCATGTAATAATATGGTGTATCTGGCTTCTCATGGTGTATGCAGATACTATAAATAAATATGATGTATCAAGTTCATTTTTTAATTAACATAATTAATAACAAAGCAAATGCCATTTGGAAAAAGATGAAAATATAGATAAGTTTTAGAGATTGAGCAAACATTTATATGGTTGTTTGATTTACAAACAGAAATAAATTGAATATTAAAATAACAAAAAATTTAAAAAGTGATGATGCACATAATTATTCCAGGAAGTAGGATAACTTTATAGGCCTGTGCTTGTATTAGGATACTTTTGAACATTGAAAGTACAGTTATAAAAAGTTCCAATTGGCACAACACTAGGCCTGCTTGACCGTTCATCTGGCACACAAAATTCTGGACTAACATGTATGTCAAAATTCTGTACTCGTGGATGACAAAGTACCTTGAGATTGGTCAACTCTCAAGGAGGACAGTTTATCATTGGATGACTCATGATCAGTGAAGAATATGATTGATATGCAGATAATTTTTCTTTGATTTTTTTTTTCATTAAAAATTATGTTTCACAGTTAGTCTTTATTTATTTAAAAATATTTTTTTCAATAGAGTGATCCTGAAGTAACTTATCCCATAGAAAAGTGTTGGTTATGTTGTGATATACATGTACCATAAACAGTTGCATAACTTCATTTGGGGCTGCTCTTTTTGTGAAATAATGCGCCTGTCCATGGTGTATCACAACACCATCAACACTTTTCTGAGGTAACTACTACATAATGTGTAAAATTTGCATATATGTAGTGTAAACTGTAATGTAACTGAAATAGTGTTGAGAATGATGTAAGTGGCTTAGTAATAATTGTTTTATAAAATATTAAGAATTGTCTTGAATAATTTTGAGAATGACCAGTTTTTACCATTGAGAATTACAATGGACATTTTAAGCCAGGTAAGATTCGGGTCAGCTACCTATTCATTTATACATACATGTACATGTACATGGTTTAGGATAAATGTATACATATATATCTGGCGAGAGAAAAGTGTAGTTATGTACATAAAATGATTCATAATCATATGTAGAACTATATAAAAAAAATAAATACAGTTATTTGATTGATAAGTGCCCATATTGACATGTGCCCTTGCCTCTGATTTGGGAAAGTTCCAATATACAACAATATTTTCAGCAACATCAGGGAAATAACCTTTTGAGGGAGATTTAATTTTCTAAAGGAAACAAACTTTAAATGGTTGTTAATTCCATTTAGAATCAGTGACTAGTTGATAGAGTCCATTTAAAGCTGGAGTACACCAACTTCTAATCACTAGTATAGATCTACACTCCTACAGACTTCAGAGTATTTATGTTGTTTACATGCAAACCAATTGTTCTGCAGTACATGTATTAAAACAGTAAGTGTTTTGATGTCAGTGTTAAAGCATTAGTTCAAAGTCCACCAGATGTTTGTTTCAAATTATAAAGACTTAAATGTGAACTTTGTAATATGATAAATCATGTGTGTATGATGAAGTGCATAACACTTGAAAGAACAGTATGAAGTACAGTAAAACCGTGTTCATCAGACCTCTTTTCTTTCATTTCATTTTTTTTCATTAATTTCGCAACAATCAGGCATTTCTTTCTTTGACAATACACACATGTACTATACACCTTTAATTTTTAAGTCACCTGGGACGCATTAAGAGTAGAAAACCATCTACCAGATTGTGAACTTTATTACCCCCAGGGGCAAGGGTTTAGTCCCTAGTGTGGTGCCATTGAATATGGCCATATATGATAGTGATGATACACTTTATCTTAGAAAATCATCTCTACTTCAGGAATTATAAAGAAAAACTGAGTACATCTTTAGAAAGAGCATAAAGCCTTCTGAACATTCTACCACATTTGTGAAATGTACATGAAGTTGGGGACTGGTCTGGGATGGGCCAAATCTAGTATAAAATATTGAGTTTTTCTTCAAAGTTAGTTAATGAAAAGGAGCTTACACCCATAAGGGCTCCAAGTAAAAGGGGCCAAAATGTCACACATTGGTACATCTTTTAAGTCCTGCTCATGAACCTATGATCAGTATATTTTTAATGTTATTGTACATCACTCAGGTGCCCTTTAAGGCCTGCTCAACCTTTTGTATGAATGATTACTGCTCCAGGAAGCCACAGGTACTTGTGTACAGGACCCTTCTAGTGCCCCTTGCCCCCTCCCTGATGCCTCAGAACAATATTTCGACTGTTGTCCGCGAGCTCATTAAATAACTTATTTTATTGTAAACATTTACTTTTGTACACAAGAAAGAAGTTAATACAATGTAATAAGAAACTTGAAAAAGATGTACAGTGTTTACATGTATGTATATCACATGTTTACAAGTGTAAGTTAAGTCACTCCTTAAAAGATATTACAGCATTTCTAAACATTGTTGTATCTTTCTACATTTTGTACCCATTGTTTGATCTTATTCTAAATGCTGAGTAAATATTTTTCAGTTTAATTCCAGAAGGTCGGTGGTCTTAAACTTTTTTCCTAGTATAGTGTATCTGTTTTTAGTCCCCTTTCAACAGATGGTGGGCTGTTCCAGACATTTTGAAATAAAACAAAAATTACTGGTTGATAGGACCAGTGAATAAAGGGATTCCACTGGTCAAAGAATTTTTTTTACTGGTCTGTATACATGTATATACAATTGAAAAGAAATGGAAAATTACTGGTCATTTGGACCAGTTATCAGATAGATTTCACCAGACTTTTGTAAAATTTACTGGTTTTTCTGGTAAGACTGGTGAATTTCAAAAACTCTTCTTTTTAAATCGCCTGTGTCTGTGGTCCATCTGTCTGTCGTCCTTCCTGAACAATTCTTGTTATTGCTATTTCTCCGAAAGTATTGAAGGGATCTCCTTGAACTATGATATCAAGGTTCCCCTTGAGGTATAGTTTTGCATATTACATTTTCAGAGAGATCGGAATCCAACAGGCAGCCATCTTGGATTTTGACCAAATGAAGTTTGTTACCCCTTCTTCTCATAAAGGACTGAAGGGATCTCCTTGAAATTTGACATAAAGGTTTCCCTTGAAGTTTAGTTGTGCATATTACATTTTTCAGAGAGATCAGCATCCAACATGGCCAACAGGTGGCCATCTTTATAATTCAAACTTTTATGAGTCAAATTTTTCGATGTTTCGATTATTATTTTTTGGGCCCATTTCTATAAAAACAACGAAAATTCCTACATATAATTCAGAATCAAAATTCACATGTGTATGATATCGCTTCATGATAATTCTTTTCCTTCTCATAAACACTCAATTATTTAAATTTAGCACTTATTATTAATCATAATGACCGTCTATGTCTTAAATGGTTTTGAAGCAGTCATATACCTTATAGAACCTGTAAACTAAAAACGTATGGTTCTCAGTTACCATCCATGATGTTTCGAAGTTTTCTAGATGGTCCCTTGAACTTTGACTAATTGAAGTTCTACTGTATATATATATTGATATATAAATATATATATATATATATATATATATATATATATATATATATATATATATATATATAATATATATATATATATATATATATACACACACAGTGGAATCTCATTATTTCCAAATTCACAGGACAACCACTATAACTTTGAGATATCCAAAATTTGAAATATCTGAACTATTTATCAACATATTCATTATTGATCTATCCATGAAAATTGGGACTATTGGTTATTGATATTCTGTCGGAGCTACTTTTCTGAATGGAATTCCACTCATCCAAAATATTTTATATTGTTGTAAGAGCAATTGTGTACCCATTTAGATAAATAAGGTGCATGTTATAAATACAAAACAACACAAATGTTTCTATCCATATCATCAGTCTGCACTTGGTCTTGTGCAGTCTGATGATACAAATAGAAACATATGTGAAGTTTTGTCTATGTATGTACATGTATGTATCAGGACTTTCTTCTTAACTATAATACACCGAAGTTCGATTCTTGGATAAGGTAGCTATAGGGAAGTACATAAGCTCAGATAGAAAATATATTTTGACAGTCTCTACCATGGACACATATGTTTTCTCTGGGTGCTCCATTAAATATTTATCTCCCAAAGCATCATTGTCAGTAGAAGACATTGACGTACATGTATGTAAAATTGTTGAAAGTTCTAGGTTTAAGTTATATAATTACTCTAGGTTTAATCAATGAAACAGTAAAATAAAGCAGTATATATTGTATTTGGCATGAATTCATTGATTTCTTAAAAGCTTCATGCATACATTTTTGTAACTAATGGTAATTGATTTAATTGCAGGAAGATATGCTCTGGTGGTGGCAGGTGATATTGCAGTGTATGCAACTGGTAATGCTCGTTGCACTGGTGGTGCAGGTGCTGTTGCAATGCTGGTTGGTGCTGATGCACCACTCATTTTTGATAGAGGTAAGGAGTATTAAATTTTTCAGTAATTGATTATATGTTTTTGATGTACTGTATAACTCTATAATCTACTGTATACCTGTGTAACTCTATGATCTACTATATACCTGTATAACTCTATGATCTACTGTATACCTGTATAACTGTATGATCTACTGTATACCTGTATAACTGTATGATCTACTATATACCTGTATAACTCTTTTATATACTGTATACCTGTATAACTCAATGATCTTCTGTATACCTGTATAACTGTATGATCTACTATATACCAGTATAACTCTTTGATCTACTGTATACCTGTATAACTCTTTGATCTACTGTATACCTGTGTAACTCTATGATCTACTATATACCTGTATAACTCTATGATCTACTGTATAACTCTATGATCTACTATATACCTGTATAACTCTTTTATATACTGTATACCTGTATAACTCAATGATCTTCTGTATACCTGTATAACTGTATGATCTACTATATACCAGTATAACTCTTTGATCTACTGTATACCTGTATAACTCTTTGATCTACTGTATACCTGTGTAACTCTATGATCTACTATATACCTGTATAACTCTATGATCTACTGTATAACTCTATGATCTACTATATACCTGTATAACTCTTTTATATACTGTATACCTGTATAACTCAATGATCTTCTGTATAACTGTATGATCTACTATATACCAGTATAACTCTTTGATCTACTGTATACCTGTATAACTCTTTGATCCACTGTATACCTGTGTAACTCTTTGATCTACTGTATAACTCTATGATCTACTGTGTACCTGTATAACTCTTTGATCTACTGTATACCTGTATAACTCTTTGATCTGCTGTATACCTGTATAACTCTATGATCTACTGTATAACTCTATGATCTACTGTGTACCTGTATAAATCTTTGATCTACTGTATACCTGTATAACTCTTTGATCTACTGTATACCTGTATAACTCTATGATCTACTATATACCTGAAAATTTTTCACTCCCGTTGAATTTTCGCCATTTTCGTCCTTAGATTAGATGGTGAATTTAATGTTATTCATGAAAGCAAATATTTTCAGCTTGGACATACATACTTTTCATGAGATTATGGTGATTTATATTTTCTGTGGTAAAAGGGCGAAAAATTTTCAGGTTAACATTGTTAGCAGATACGTGTACGATTAATTTCAAAATAGAATAAAAATTTTGCAAAAAGGGATGGAGTATTTTCAGCCATTTAAATCTCTATCTCTCTCTCTCTCTCTCTCTCTCTCTCTCTCTCTCTCTCTCAAAATGATGTTAACTTCTGTATACAAAGGATTCTATAACCCAGTGTAAGTGTGTCAGGATGGTTGGCCGATAAAACAACTGAAGTATTCACACTATCACTGATACAGACTTGGCTTTGTGAGGAGCATGACCAAAGTCCAGTTCAAAGTATCATTATTTAACGTCAAACATCTACATTTACCTCAAAGTTTATATATACATTATGGCTTTTTTTTAAGTTATACACAAGTACTGACTTTGAAATTGAATAAAGGCAGACCATACTGTGAAGATTTATCACTCTGAGAAAATGTATTATTTAACCTGGGAAATATACTATTTACCCTGAGAGCTGTAATATTTAACCTCAGAAAGTGTAATATATACTGTTTGTACCTTTAAGAGGAGGGATGAATTTACAATTTTTAGGTTAATACATTGAATGTCTGATAGCGACTTATTCACAGGTCTTTAATTGTTTTACAACAAGAACAAGGTTGGTTTTGTTTCTTTAAAAGAATTAAGTCAGTAAAGTTGATTAGCTGCTAAAATAACAGCCAATGAAAACAAAGCAAATTTTGAAGTTATCAAAACCAACAGATTGGCCAGTTGAATTCTTTGACTAACACATGGATGGAAAGATTCTTGTTTTAAAAAATAAAAATAGAATTCACTTGTCTAGATAAACTACCACTTGTGTACATAAAAGAACATAATTATACAATCCAAAAACTTTATTTAGTATTTGGAATGCATTTTGTTTTCTGTTGTTTATTTAGAGCCTTTATTCCAGGTGCAAGCAAGTTTCTCTTTTTGTTTAGGTTCATTTTTGCAGTTATGACTTTCAACATATTAGCAGCAGTCACTTGTGTATTGATTTGTGCTTGTCCCCAGATAACCAGAAAGAAAATTGTCACTTATGCTATAGGCTATGTGCCCAGTTTTGGCAAGTCAGGAAACCTAGTTCTGCAGTCCTTAATGTTTTCCACACTCTTTTGGGATTGGGACTGGGGCCTTTTGAAATGGGAAATTTAGCAACATTTAATTGAAATTGGGAAATCTAAAATACATAAAACTGATTGAAAATACAACAATCTCTCCAAATTCATTGTCACTTGACTTGATTGGACAAATATCAACTGCAAATTAGAGGAAAAAATGCATTTATTTGCATTGGAAATGGGGCCTTATTTCGACTCCTATGATAGGATAGCAGGGTTTTCCCTTTTGCATGATTTCCGCGTATCTGACGCATAAAATATTTTCAGGAGGCAAAACATGAATATTTGTGAGTCCCTAAGGACACACAAAAATCTCCGACTGAAAATGTGTGTTTTTGCTTTCACATATTTTCTTGAATTTCATTGACTTGGTGACTCTCAAATTTAATGAAGGACTCAGGAATTTTGTTCTTGTGGGTCCCTTGGTCTCACTAAAACAACACCTTAGGAAAAACCCTTGGATGGAAAATCCCTGGCTTTGGACTATGTTCAAAATATGATGTGTTCACAAGTAGATGCCTTCTCTTCTCCCTCCAAATTATCATTGGTACATGTCATGTATACATAATTTTCAGTTTTCAACTTTAGATATACAATACTGATATGTTCATTTTAACCCCAGCTTTATTTGTATGGTAAGGTCAATTTGTGTAGATATAGGTAATAGATCACTGACTTATAAAGAGTTTAAGTGATAATGAAGATGTATATGATAAAGACCATGTAAAAAGAAAATCAGTAAAATATAGGTCACCTCATTTTCATTGTAGTTACAGCACATTATTACTGTATTAAAGATTTTTTCACCTTTGCAGGAAAACTAAATTTCTTTTACAAAAATTTGTTATATAAAATAAATGATAAATATCAAATGGAAATATGGCCTGGGCAATTATTGCAATAATTTTGCATCTATTGCCTGTACAATGTAGATGTTTCAGAATTTTAACTTTCCCTTAGAATGTTTGACCATTTTTATCAAAACATTCTAAGACTGATCTTTGAAATGACTTTTATTCAAATTTCTTATTTGGTCCTGTTTAGATGAAAAAATCGCTGATAGGGTCATTCTTAGATTTTGATTGGTCCATTTTTAAAATATTCTCTGAAACTAGTAGATCAAATAATCTGAAACTTCATAGAAACGATATAAAGATTACAAAGAATTTCTTTTGATACTATTTCGGTGACATACTAGTTGCCCATGGTGACATTGCTGCTTGGCATCACACATTATTTTATTTTCTAAATAAGAAGAATTAGGGGGGGAACTGTACCTCAAAATTATCAAGTCGCAAAGTTCTAAAGACAAAAACAAAAAATAAAAGTCAAAATGGCCAAAATTCTTAGATGACCACGTAAAGGGGCATAAATGTTTGTTTGTTTTATTTTATTTTTTTTTTTTTTTGCAATAAAAATGTTTGCCTTTTTTGCTACTTAGATTGGCATACAATAAAATGTACATGTATATACTGGCATAGAAATTCTTAAATTCTTATATATTTTTTTGAAAATTGCTTGAGAAAAAAAGGTTTTGCACTTGATTATCTCAACATTACTATTTGTATATCAGAGTTTTTTAAATTCACTGGTCTTACCAGAAAAACTTGTAAATTTTACTAAAGTCCAGTGAAATCTATCTGATAACTGGTCCAAATGACCAGTAATTTTCCATTTCATTTTAATTGTGTATATATACAAACCAGTTAAATTTTTTCTTTGACCAATGAAATTCCTTTATTCACTGGTCAGGTTGACCAGTAATATTTTTTGAATTTCAAAATGTTTGGTATATGTGTACCACCTGTCAACCCAACAAATGATAATTGACAAGTCTCAACAGTAGGCAGAAGCATACCATTTGGATACTAGAGATGAAAGGATTATGTGCATTTTTCATGTTTTTTAGTTATTGATCATGATATCTATTGAAAATGGAAAGAAAATAAACAAGCACAAAAAGATAGCATTGTCAATTGTGTTAAATGGCTGCTTATTAAAGTTATAAGGCCCCCACATCACAGATGCAGACTTGTGTCCTAATATGATCCCTTTGTCTATCTGTCAATCAGTTAACAAATACTTGTACATATCTGAAGAAACAATTGTTTTAAGTGAGATGGTATTGTAGCAAAACTAAAGAGAAAAACAATCATTAAGTCATGAATTATTATACATTATAATAATTGGTCAGAATCATCGTTTTTATTTGTAAAATTCAAGCCCGACAAGTTATTTCTGTCATTCATCAGCAGGTATTTTATTTCTTAAGTTTTTAAAATCCTAACATGCTGAAAAAAATGTGATAGTGTTGACAGAAATAATGCAAAACAAAATTAGTATATATATCCTTATAATTAGTACAATGTAAATTTGTTTCTTCATTGGCTTTGATCAGTTTGTTGCCATGATCTGTTTAACTGTAATTGAAGTCACATGGCTTGATTCCCATCTGTAATAAAAAGGATTTTCCTGTTCTAAATGTCATATTATCCACAATGTGTCATTCTGCACAAGGAAATCACATGATAATGTTTATTGCCAGTACACTACAGTTAATTCACACACACTAGCAGCTACAATGTATGTCAAGTGTTTTTTTTTTTTTTTTTAAATGCTTTTTAAATTTTTGGCCAGATTGTGAAACAAAATCCAGCTTATATAATGGCGAAGTCCATCTGGCCGTCTGCATCAACAATTTGGTTTAGCTCTTGTGTTCAAGTTCGTTGTTGGAAGACCATTGATGATAACCCTTTATATATGTAGATATATATTGATGAGAACTATTCATTGCAACCTTTGATTTTGAATTTTGGGGGTGGATCAAAAAAGTAATGGGGTTGGAGATCAGGTTTGCATATGTACTATAGGAACCTCTGGGAAATTCTTAATATTTCATTTTAAGTTGAATACAGTACAGTTTAAAACAATGTATATACTTGTTCCTTATGGGAAGTAATATTTAATATTTACATACCGACTAATTTCCTTCATTACCGTTACATGTATACAGAATGACTGTATTGTTACATCAATAAAATCAGTGATCTAAGTGCTAACTGCTAGCTGGCGTAGGAATACCTGAATATCTAAGAAACCCTTTCCATGACCATGTAACGGCAGCGATTTGTCGGACAAGTATTCTCTGAACATATGAATGAATCAATAAAGAATAAAATAGCACACATTCATTCCATATTTTTATTTAAAGCCATTAATTACCACAAAACAAACAAAAATCACTGAAAGAAATAGAAAACACAAGACTAGGCCTGCATCTGTAGCACACTGTAGATGCCTGTATCTGTTGCGATAGATCTAGGTCATTTTATGAAAAGAAACACAGGTCACAGAAATGAATATTTGCTTCATGGTTATGTTGCTTGTAAGTAAGCTGAAAAGGGAGTCAGGTCTAGTGCAATTTTGTCCTGCATCTCTGATAAACAGTTTGCTTTTGGGTCACCATATAGGCTATTCCTGTCAGAAACAGTTTGTCACTTGCATCGCGTGAAATTGACTTTCAGTTCACCTCAAATCCTATTAATTGCTAGGCTAATTACCAGGCCCAACTTGTTTTTCACAACCTGTAATGTTAATGCCGAGCATAAGTAGTGTTCATAGGTTTCTCAGTAAATTGACTGGATACTCTATATGATCAGCTGGTGTAAACTGAAGTCTGAATTAACATATGGATCTACATGTATTATAATTTATAGGCCTACACGGATTTTCCATAACGAACGTGTCGATAATTATCTTTTAAACAGAACAATAAAAGTTTGTTATTTCACAACATAATCTGCATTTGTCTTGTTTCAATTGATTTGAAGGATTTGCTAGTGGGCTAGTGTATATACTGAAATAGGTCTACTTACGAAATTGTCACCCCTTCACAGTTCACAGCATTTCCCAGCTGATTCAGCGATTGGTAAAATATCAAATAGAATGGCTACTTCCAATTGTCATCAACGAATATAAACAGTCACACTCAAACTTTCTGTGATATATTCCACCAATAAAATATCAGAATTCAAACAAAAATTTGTTGTAAACAACGATCATCTGTTGCTATCCAAATCGCACATGGTAGGCCTATCAGCCATTTGCATACGGCCCATTCGGGCAATTCTCTTCTGACACATTTAACCCGCCACTACTGAATGGTTGAATATTAAAAATCCCGAACTAAATCTGAGAATAAGTATTGAAAATTATCCATATCACTAGTTTCTTTCAAAATGACATGAAAAAAGAAATTAAACCTTAATTTCATTAGTATTTGCGATCAGAAAAGAGAACAACTTCTCATGTCAAAACAGCTGTTGCGCCATTACATCATATGAAAACACCCCCCACAAAGTAAGTGTTCTGGAATGAATTTAGTATCCAGTGGACTACAGTTTCACTGAAAAATTGTAATGTATATAAATATAAGGATTGCTTGTCCATCGTCCGTCTGTCTGTCCATCTGTCTGTAAACTTTTCACATTTTAAACTTCTTCTCCAAAACCGCTGAAGGGATTTTGATGAAACTTTATAAGATGCAAGTAATCAAGGTCCTCTACCAAGTTTGTTCATGTCAGCCCTATCGGCCCAGGGGTGGGTCCAGGGTGGGATCAAAGAAGCCCCAGGGGTTTCCCTCTTTAAAAATCTTCTTTTCCAGAACCGCTGTATGGATTGAAAAACTAATTATATCTGAGTGATCTACATCGATGTATGATTCAAGTTTTTTAATTTCATAGAAATCTGAAAATAAATTTTTGACGTCTTTTAGACTTTGTAATTTTCATTTATTTTTGTATGATTTCTTCGATTTCTCCCCTTTCATTCATTATAATGCATTCATTTTATGTGTTTTACATGTTACTGAAAGAATTATGCTGAAAATTGGCATATAGCATCCCCATGTGAAGCCAAATAAAGTTTGCAAAAGAAAAAGAGATAGAACTAATAGGGGCCCTAAAAGGGGCCTCAAAGAGCCAAAACCTGGCACATCTTTAAAAATCTTCTTCTCATGAACCAATGATCAGATGAGTTTCAAATTTTGTATGCATGATTGTTAAGTCAATATCTACAAAGTTTGCGAATGAAAATGAAATGTGTCCATAAATCAGCCACTAGGGTTCGCTTCAGTAACACAGGGTATATTTGTATTACAAATTGTTTAATAACTCAAAACTGATCGACTTTTTGTATACAAAGATATATGAGAAAGTTGTTAGGAATTATTTGAGGATCATTTTGACAAAATTTCAAGGTTATGGAGTTAAAGGTGAAGGTCACAGGCACCTAAGTAATGGTACGTTTTTTTGTAAAATTTTCAACATTTTTGACTACTTCTCCAGAACCATTCAACCAATTTGAACCAAACTTGACAGGAAGTATAACCATGTAAAGCCGCATAAAGTTTACAGATGAAAAGGGACTAGGACCAAACATGGCTGCCATGGCTAAATACAGAATGAATGAGTCAGCAGATATTTTTGATTTAATACATGTACATGTATATCTAAAATCATTGAAGGTAGAGAAAAACCCGTTACCTTAAAATGAGCAGCTTGCAAAAATCTATAAATATTTCATTTTGGTGGAAATAGTTGGGTTGACCCTTATGTGAGTTAATTTTTCTTTTAGTGGATTTTTCATGTTTTTGACAATTTTGTCTTATTATCTTGAAAAGTATAATAGACAGAGAAAGTGAAAGAAGCAGAAATGTTCAGTATGCAAAGATCTTTGAAAAAGTAACAGGAATCAAATTTTCAGGTTAACCCTTGTGAGGGTGATCCTTTTAAATGGATTTTGCATGTTTTCTGCTGTTGTTGCACATTATCTTAAAAGATCTATAAAAATATCAGCAAGGCAAGTCTACCATTATGCAAGTAAATTCTTCATTTAAATGAATTTTTCAAGCTTTTGGTTGCTTTTCAGTATATTGTGAGTAAAATACATTTTACTAAGGTAATTATTAAGGCCCACAATAAGCCTACTGTTTTTCATGTTTATTAGCCAATTTATCTTTTACACATTTTTTATGTTTTCTGCAATGTTGACCAATTTAATGCGACTTAAGGCCCCTTGGGCCTTTTGTTGAAGATTGCAAAAATCAAGGTGGAGGGTAATTTTCACACTGTCAGCTCCTTCTTCAAAACTGCTGAAAGGATTTTGATGATACTTTTAAGGTCCACTATCAAGTTTGTTCATTTTGGCCAGATCGGCCCAGGGTGGATCCAGGGTTGTGCAAAAGAGGGTTACCCCCCTTTGAAAATCTTCCCCAGAACTGCTGCATGGATTGAAAAACTAATTGCATCTGAGTAATTAACATGAATGCATGATCCAGTTTCCTGTTTTTGAAATAATTTGGAAACATGTCTTTTCTGGCTTTGTCATTTTCAATAATTTTCAAGTCTTCTCCACTCACAAGGAATTGAAGGTTTGTAAATTGAGATTCCCATGTTTGTAAGATACCAACATAATTCAGGTGAGCGATGTGGCCCATGGACCTCTTGTTAATAGTGTTACAATTTACATGTACCCAGGTAGAGACTTCCACAAGTAAACTGGTGAACTTCCTCACAAAAATTGGCTAAGTTCCAGCAGGGTTCAAGCCCAAGCTGACAAGAGGTGAGAGATGTCATGGTTTAAAGTGTGATGCTCAAATCACTCAGTCATGGCAGCCTGAGGTTTATATATGTATATAAGGAGTCACATTTGTATTTCAGTCTGTGAAACAACATTACCACACTACTATTACTACAGATAGAATGTAATGTGAATGGTAATACTGCTTGATGATTTATAAATTTTGATATATTGGTTTTGTGTATTAACATAAAAACAATAATTTACTGTTTCTTTATGAAGATTACTACTCCTGTAGTTAAATTTTTATGACATATTGGTTACTTAATTAATAGAATGTACTGAAAGTAATAAATCTGAAATCAAGGATAGGATGATAAATCATACACACATATTCCTGCGAATTTTTTTTCACTAATTTATCCTGGAAGAAATTTTGTGTTTTTCACTGGCAGACATCTTGTGATTATATGTTTGAACCTTGTAATTGCAGTGACTTTGTAATATAATTTGTATTTCAAATATCCAGTTGACATGATAGTGAAATTATATCAAATCACTGTCAGCCTAAATTTGAACAGATGAATGACAGAAGAAAAGATAATAGATTTGAGCTATTGAAGTGGCAATTACTAGAAATCTTTGCTTTCCATATCTTTGGTAGCAGTGATGCATAAAGAAACTAGATGACCTAGAAATGTGAGATTCTCTGATACTCTATCACCTACCCAGATTTACCATGTTGGTTAATACAGGTCATAAACAAACAGGATTTGTAAAGATATCAAAATTATACATCAACACATATATTTATATTCATGTATCAATTATGTATCAGTTCATCAACATATTTACCTATCAAGCTATTATTCTTAGTTATGTCATTTTGACAGTAGATGTGAGATGGTTCAGGTCACTTGACTGACTTTTGAGCTCATCAGCTAACAGTGCCCCTACATCTGGAGATATACATATATCTAAATAGATCAGCTATCTTAATGTAGGACTTGACTTCTTTTTATAGACAGAAGATGTTTGACACTGCAGTATTTAACATTGGTGTATATTCTCCATGTTGATCTCTTTGTTGTTGTTTGTCTTTGTATGGAGGATATGATTATATTGTTTATCTCATTCTCAGTTTATTTGTGAAGCACCTGTTTTGTGGCAGCACTTAATTATGTCAACCAGTTGAAGAGCTGTAAACAATTTGTTTTGCATGATATTTATCATTGTTTATATACATGTACACAAATACATACATCATACATGCATTACAGTTCAGGTACATGCATACAAATACATATATCAAACATGTATTACAGTTGAGCTACATGTACACATATACATACATCATACATGTATTACAGTTAAGTTACATGTACACATATACATACATCATACATGTATTACAGTTAAGTTACATGTACACATATATCTATATGTATTCTGTATATACGTAGATACACAAATACATACATTAATTAACCAATGGCTTAAAATACACTGGTAATTGTCCATTTAATACAATTCTGTGTGTCTTGGAACTGGTCATTAATACAGGGCTAATGCAGAAAAACTGGTTAATACAGATATTTTAAGCGGTCTAATATAGAATTTTCACTTCTGGTTCTAAATCATGAATGAAAGCATTGAGTGAAATGACCCCGCTTCGAAAGTACTAAGAGATAAATCGGGAGTAAAGTGAAATGGACTGTAATCGATTTCCCAAAAACTGAACATTCCAGAATGGACTTTTTATATTTAGCAGGTGAAAAAAAGAAAATTTAAGTCCTTTACAGAGTCTCGGACAGGAATGCACATGACAGGAAGATGTATGTGCATTTTGACTCATGTCTGGCATTATAATTTACGCAGTGTTTGTTTGATCTAATATCATATGTGATATACACCGTTAGTGAATTTCGTATGAGACGAGAGTGAAGACTATAAATTTCATGTTCTTTGGGTAGGTCTAGGGACTATAAAGCTTTTCTAGCATTTAAAATGATGCAGATCTATCATATACAAAATGTACAAAGGCAACTGCATTGGACTGATGTCACTTGCATAAGACGAAACCAAAACTCATTGTGACGTAATAATTACAATGAAATTATTGAATGAGCACTAACTGTAGAAACAGTATAAGGGATATCATCGAAGTCTGTTTTGTTTATACCGTCTTCACATAAATTACTGTTTTAGTCGGCTTTTGTTGGTTATTTTAAGTCTTTGGTTAATAAAAGTGTCATGAAATGGATGTTTTCATATTGACCCTGTATTATGTCATCGTTCAGTTGTATTGGGTCTCGATCAGCTGTTTTGGACCTCAGCTTCGCCTCAAGCCAATACAGCTGACCTCAACCCAATACAACTATACATGGACATAATGCAGGATCAATATGAAAACACCCACTAATAAAACTATAGTATAAAATTGTATTATAGTGGAGGCTTTAAGAGAGGTCATATTGAAAGAAATGTTGAACCAAGCAATTTATTTTCAATTTGGTCTCACCAGACAGGTGGTCTTTCATGACAGTTGACTCATAAGACAGGTGGTCTTTCATGAAAGGTGGTCTCTCATGACAGTAGTTTCATAAGACAGATTGTCTTTCATGACAGTGGTCTGTCAAGACAAGTGGTCTTTCATAACAGTAGCAGATGGATAAGTATAGGTGTACCAAGGTAAAGTGGCACATCCTGGTTTAGTCAGAAACCTAAAACAATACAGTCTACTTTCCAAAAAAAGGTTGTACAGGTGAAACATATTGCCTTGCACAGACTCCATGCATTTACTGAATCTCTAATACTTTTGTGACGACAGGTAACTTGTCACCCCTGTTTATGATTTGATTTAGACCCGTCATGTTTTTAAACATGTGCCAATTTACCTTCGTAGACCTATACATGTATTTTATTAAAGATAAAATTCTTTTGATGTTTGGTGACTTTGACTTGGTCTGTGATAGGGAAACCCTGAATTATACATTGTAGCCGAGTCAAATCACCCCAGTAAAAGTCCAGAAATTTTCAGTGTAAAACCTGTCTCAAAATATTTAGATAAATATGTATAGCAGTGATATTTTGTTATGGTCAATTTACATAATATCATTATGCTTATATCTATACATAGATAGTGCAAAGGAAGTGTCCAAGATGTTCAGTTTGGCGACACAGCAGGAACACACAGTATAAAGCTGGGTAACTGCTGGTGATGTTATACATCAAATAGGACTCCCAAGTAATTAAGGAAATATTTGACAGATGATGGGCCTTTATACTGATTGGCATTTCGTATCTGTTTTCTCTTCCCCTAGCATTATTTTTACTTAAATTGATATGAAAAAAATTTCTTTTTAGGAACCATGTATAAAATCTAATTTTACACAAAAAATGTTCACAGTACATATTTTTTTAGTTAGGGATATATAGTTGCATGGACTGAAATGAAATAAAATTGCAAATATAAGAATATATATATTCAGATATTTGAGAAAAAAATGTAATTATTCTTTTACATGTACAAAGCAGTCATAGATCACATTCTACCAGCTACTGTTTGGATTTAATTTTCTACATTTCAGGCACATTTAGTTTTGAGATTTCAGACCAATATATACAGTGATATGCATCAAAAGCAAATGAATATAATTTTACTAAAAAGATACATTATTGTAATTCTAGGTGTCCGTGGAATCCATATGCAGCATGTATATGATTTTTATAAACCAAACATGGAGTCTGAATATCCAGTAGTGGATGGCAAACTGTCAGTACAGTGTTACCAACATGCGCTAGATAAGTGTTATGAGAGATTCACTTCTAAAGCACATGTAGCTGAAATTGAAAGTAAGAACATTTTGTAATGTGTATATGGATATTCTATATAGTTTTTCAATCATGATAACATTTGGGGGGAAAATGTTTGTCTTTACATCTTAACTCATCAACCTTGAAAACAATGGACTCTTCTGTAAATCAATGACTTAGACCAGTCTAAATGTGTCTGTTGGGGTAAATTGATTAACTTAGAGGAATTTGTTTACTAAAACTTTTATAACAGCTGAAGGTCTTGTTAAGGTCCAAAGGTCATGTTTACCAGCTTTACTTGACCACATGTGTTACATGTATAGAGTGGTTATTTTTATGGAAGCAAAGAACCATTAACATCCTTTGTTTACTGTTGGGAGATCCTATAAGCAGTTTATAAGATGTTTACTTGTCACACAGATTTTAGTGGACTTTTGTACCCAATCTGATTACATATCTCTTAGTAGATCTGGAATAGATGTACATACTGATTTACTCTATTTTATCTACATGTACTTCAATCTTCATCTTATTCATCACAAATGTTGACAGTTTTCTAAAGAATAAAAAAAACAACAAAAACTGGAATAAAAAAAATGTACATGAAAATCAAAACATGTATGTATTTAAATGTAAAGTGTGTGAATTACGATGTAAATGTATACATTAATTTTTAAAGTGCAGTATTAAGTTTAAGAGTGATTTTAATCTTTCTTGATTAGAATTTCAATATATTAACCAATATATTTCATTCTAGTGCTGTAGTTTTCTTTATTTTTACCATGCATTTTGATATGGATAGAGTTTTATGTCTCATGTATGAGAGAAAGAAAATACTAGTATTTTCCTTTGCAGTTAATAATGGACTGTTGGAGTCTGCTGATGGATTTATTTTTCATTCCCCCTACTGTAAACTAGTACAGAAGTCTTTTGCAAGAGTGATGTTAAATGACTTTTTGAAGGATCCAAATCCTGACTTTAATGGAAGATATTCAGGTCTTGAAGGATTCAGGTATTATTATCTTTTATGTGTATGTTGTGGGGGCGGGGTCTGTGTGTATGGGGCACCATTTTACTTTTAAATATCATCTAGTGATACCACTTATTTGAATAGGTGATATCACTCATTCAGTAAGTGATATCACCTAATCAAATGGGTGATATCACCAATTGAAATACTGAATAAGTGATATCACATTAGAATTAGTGATATTGCCTATTCGAGTTGGTGATATCACTTATTTGAATAAGTTATATCACTTATAAAATCAAATGTGATATCACCTATACGAATAGTGGATATCACCCATTCAAATAGGTAATATCACTTATTCGAATGGGTGATGTCACTTACTCGATGAGTGATATCACTTTTTACATTTTTATAAATGATATCACCTATTCAAATGGTCATTTTTATAAGTGATATCACTTATTCAAATGGTCATTTTTATAAGTGATATCACTTATTCAAATGGTCATTTTTATAAGTAATATCACTTATTCAAATTGGTGATATTACTTATTCAAATTTGCAAACAGTAAAAGCCTAATGCTCCCCATTTCTTCCATAAATGTAGATCTGCAGTGAATATCACTTGGCCTATATCTATAGAAGAACAAAGCACAAAGGATGGTTAGTATTCATTCATGCTGAAAAAAGAAAATTTCTTTACCTGTATGTAGGGCAAATACTTTAGAGAGAAATTAAAACAAAACAAAGCAGTCATAGGACATGGAATCCAAAATATACAAAAACTCAGGTGGAGAGCCGCTGAAACCATACCGCCAATTCAGCCAGGGTCCGATTTCCGCACAAAATTGTTTTAAAATTGGTTGAACTTAAAGTACTGTATATAATTATTTAGACCAAATGTAAGTCAACAGAAAAATAAATAAAAAATTATAATGCCCAAGATGGCACAACTCATATTTATGTTAGACCAAGGAATATATTTTATTTTTGTGTCAGGAGCATTCATTGGCATTGATTCATAAGTGATATCACCTATTTGAAATGGGAGAGAGAGAGAGAGAGAATTCAAACACATACACACATACTGGTATATACAGTGACTTGTAACTGTAGATGCTATGAAGCCAACATTGAAAAAATATTTGATTTATGTGTCTCATCCAATGGTTTTAAAAGTGAGTTGATTGGTAGGCAAAACATTGTTTAGGTTTCTTTTAATTTTGAAATGTAAATCGAAACAAAAAAATTTAAAAATTTATAGGGAAAAATTCAAAATGTTTAAAAACATTTTTTGGTTGAGACTTTTTAGGTGAGTTGTTTGGATCACTTAAAATAAATTTATTTCTTTACTTTTAATCTGATGTCCGTTGTTTTCATATGCTTTACTTTATTGATTTATCTAAGAAAACATTGTGGTTTGTATTGCAGTACAATCATTATGTGGCTTGATGGCAGCTAAAATTCATAATGTATTAGTTTAGTTGTGTTTTTTTAATGACATTTAAATTTTATTAACAGGTATCTTACTCTAGAGAACAGTTACTTCAATAGAGATGGAGAAAAAGCATTTATGAATGCCAGCAACAAATTGTTTACACAGAAAACAAGTTCATCTCTTTTATTAGCAAATCAAGTAGGCAACATGTATACCCCATCATTGTATGGAGGATTAGCATCGTTCATCATCAGGTAAATTATGGGTTTAATAAGTTATTGATTAGATTTGACATTTTATAGTTTGATATGATTTTATATAGTGTTAACTTATCAACCCTTGTGGTCACATTTAGACTGATCCAAATCAGTAAATAGTATGATCTACTGTCGTAATTCAGGAGTGAACACATTCAAATTGCATGTAACATTGTTATAAAATTTTAATTCTAGGTCTTGCACCCCTGAATTCTGACAGTGGACTAAACCATTCGTTGAAACAGGCAGGTCCAAATGTAACTCCAGAGGTTGTTGAGTTAATTTGCATCACACTCTGCAATTTTTGTCAATATGGTGCTGTCAGTTTTTTTAATGTTGTGTGATAAAACCTTGGGAAACTGATTTACAAATGGGAGTCCCATGATTTGATTACCAGTACCAGGTCATACCAAAGACTTAGAAATATATAGTAGTAGCTGTTCCTTTACCAAGTGCCGAGCATAGGCCAAAATTTGAAGCCTTTCACTGGTATATGGTGACATCTCCATATGAGTGAAATATTCTTGAGTGGGACATTAAAAAACAATAAACAAACAAACAAACCAAGTGCATGATATTAGACAGGCCTTTTCCTATGATATCCACAGGGCTGATATTGGGCCCCAATCCCAATGCAAAATACATGTTTTTTCCCAGTATGGTGTATATACTGTGACCGTGTCCCTGGTTCAATCCCTGGTCATGCCAGATTTTCAGAGGGAGGAGTGGCAAAGGCTTTAAGTAGTTACACCGCTCATTAAAACAAGGTAATGCAAGCAAATTACAGTCAATAGTCTTTTGAATGAGACTTTAATTTGAGGTCCTTTGTGAATGCAAATGTGACACATTAGCAAACATTTACTGCATTGTTATAAATCTGTGGCACAGGTCAATTTTGTGGCACTTAACTTGGTAGCATCTTCCTACAAGTGAAAAATTCATTGCAGAATGTAAAACAATTAAAACAAAACATCAACAATAAACTAGCAAACTTAGTCAGACTTAGGCTCAACCTTTTGGTGACTTGAGATGAGATGTTGAAAGACATGCTTTGACAAATATATTAACTCATCAACACTTTGGAAAAAATGAACTCTTCTATAAATCAATGATTTAGGCCAGTCCAATGTGCCTTCAGGGGTGAATGAGGTAATAATGGCATGTAACCATATGTTTAATGTATAGAAATAGTAAGTATGTTATAGAATTAAGCACTGATATATTAGCCGTGTGTTGCCAGCTTAGATCTATTTTGTCAGTGTTCTTCACAGTAGGTACAGCACACAGTTAGGGTCACAAGAAAGACCATGAGATAAATCACGGGGTAATGTCCTGGCTCACCTATTTTTCAGTTACTTACTTTCACTTGAATTCTGTCAGAACAAAGCACTTAAACCTGTACATCCTATTCAAATTGTTTGCATATTAGTAAGTGGATATATCTATGCTAATGACCGTACTTTGTATCATGATGTAAGCTTCATATAATGAGTTACATTCCGTTTTACTTTCCTGTAAATTGATATGGATTTGTCTGAAATGATGAATGTTGTAACAATACCCATAATAAGGAGGTCATTGCTATCAACACTTGGTATATCATTGCTTTCTTGATGATTTAAGTAATATTCCAACTGAATAAAAATCATAGTACAACTGTAAGTCTACTATGTAAAAGTGGCACATCCAAGGTTCTGTCAACAACCAAAACAATACTGTCTATTTTTGAAAAATAGGGTGTAGATAAAACATATTGCCTTGCATGGATTCCATTCATTAGTAAAGCTCTAATATTTTTGTGTCCAGAAGTAATCTACCATCTCTTATGATTAAATTTAGACTCGTGTTTTAACATGTGCCAATTTACCTCGGTAGATCTGAAACCCAATTTATTATATCAACATAGCACATATGTACATTGTAATACCGATTGCACTACACTAACCATTTGATATCATATTAACGTGTACACTTATCATTTGATATCACACTTATTTTTACAATCTGATATCACATTTACCATTTAAATGTTTATAAAACAATTTTGCCCAAGTTTTTGTAATAACTGGAGTTATGATAGAATGCCCACAAAGAATTAAAATATGTAAACGAATGAATATAAATACGACTATAAACTTTTTAAATTACTATACTAATTAAAAAGATTTAATTCTAAAGTAATAGCAATCCATTATTAGTTTTCTCTGAGCCATAAAATTCATTAATCAAGTAATATTCCAAAACTTAATTTTGAATAATAAGACTATTAAGAATTACACTTGTCCTTGTTTGGCTCTCAAGTTTTGGGCTTGGTCCCTAACTTTTCAGTTTTATGAGCTTCAGTTGGCCCCTAGCAAACACAAGTTAATCTGTACCCTGTGTTTGATATCACACTTACATTTACCATTTATTACCAAAATTGCTTTTATAATTGATATCACACTAACACTTACCATTTATTACTAAACTACTTTGATATTTGATATCACACTTACCTTTTGATATCACACACTGCCCTTTTAATATCATACTTACACTTACCATCTATTACCAAACTTACCTTTATATTTAATATCACTCTTACTCTTACCATTTATTACCATACTTTCCTTTAATTTGATATCATACTTACAACAACCATTTGATATCAAACTTAAACCTAATATATATTACCAAACTTACTTATACAATTGATTTAACACTTACATTTGCCATTTATTACCAAACTTACCTGTACAGTTGATTTCACACATTTAAAGTTTGATATCGCACACTTGCCATTTGATATCACACTTGCACTTACCATTTATTACCAAACTTACCTTTACATTTGATATCACTCTTACACTAACCATTTGATATCACACTTACACATACAATTTGATATCACACATTTGATTTGATTTGATATAATGCTTACACATACCATTTATTACCAAATTTACCTTTAAATTTGATATCACACTTACACTTAATATTTACTACCAAACTTACTTATACAATTGATATCACACCTTCACTTACCATCTATAACCAAATTCACCTTTAAATTTGATATCACACTTACACTTAATATTTATTACCAAACTTGTACAATTGATATCACACCTATATTTACCATTTGTTACAAAACTTACTTTTACAATTGATTTCACACATTTAAAATTTAATATCACACTTGCAAATTTATCACACACTTACCATTTGATATCACACTTACAAATATATAATACACTTACCATTTGATATCACACTTACACTTACTTAAATACCTTTTGATACCACACTTACCATTTCATATCAAGCTTACACTTGCCATTGTTTTGATACCAGACTTACACTTACACCTGATATCACATTTACCATTTGATAACAAATTTACACTTACAATGGATATCACACTTACATGTGCATTTCACTTTTCTTTTGTAGTTTCTCATTGACTGAACTTGCAGGGAAAAGATTTGTATTATTTTCCTATGGGTCTGGACTAGCATCATCTATGTTTTCTGTGAAAATAACAAATAATGTTACACCAGGCTCACCCCTAGAAAAGATTGTGAATAGTCTATCAGACATCCATCATAGACTTGACAACAGAAGCAAGGTTTCTCCCCGTGATTTTGATAAAACAATGAGGTTACGTGAGGAAACACACAACTCAGGTAAAATTATATATCAGGTATATAATTGTTATTTAGGAATATTTTGTATAATTACTTGAAATACCAACATCAAAGAAATGGAATGACTCTTTTTAGTTCAAGTTAAGAAATATGAAAACAAGAACATATAGCATATTTAAGAAGGGTAAAATATAGGTAGGATATGCATGAATGTATTAACTTACACAGGGGTAACTGTGGTTGAGTGGTGAGGGCATCACACTTTAAACTATGTCCCCCACCTCTAATCTGCACAGTTTCAAGCTTGGCTGTAACCTAAGCTGATTTTGTGAGAATGTTTGACAGTTTACAGAAGATTGATGGTCGTATTCAGGGTACATTGTTACTGATGGACATATTCAGGGTACATCTTAATGTAATTTCTCTACTTAAAACTGGCTGCCATTGTATAATTGAAAAATTGTATGGTGTATCCTAAAGCACCAATGAAATAGAAAAGTATCAGTTTACATAAATAAAGATATATTTGTTGTTAAAGGGATATAACTCTTAAGATATACAATGAATGTTTGACCCAAATAGATACTTAAAATATGTTACCATTATCATATTTATCATGTTGTGCTCAATATTATATACAGCCACTTGCCAAAAGTTTATAGATCTTTTCATATTTTATTATAAATTTCATATAAAACCTCATTTTTTCAATAAAATATTGTGAAGCCATTTCTCATCGCATTTGAATAAAATTTTCACTGGTGACCTGATAATGTTTCCAAGTTTCATTGCTTATTTGGATGAAATTTTTTGATTTTAAAGACATAGTATCTACGAAAATGGTTATTTTTTTTAGTCGGCAATTTTGCGGAAATATCGAAGATATGACTGAATAATGATCTTCCACGTCGACACTTTTTTGTATAATTAGCGTAATTAACGGATAAATGCTGATTTGTTGTCGTCGTCTGTAAGAATCAAACTCATTAATTATGCACAGAAACAATCCCAGAAGCACACGCAATGACCTAGATCGTATCGATATCAATCAATGGATGCTGAGGTAAGCACGTGTTGATTTATTTACAATTTCGACTTCGGCGTGAGATCCTACATTTAGACGGTCCTTGAGGCTTATCCATCGATCATGCTCCTTTCCAATATTTATCTTGGTCTTGTTGTATTTCGCCAGAACTTATTCCGATTTCTTTTTCTAGCTGAATCTGTCAATTTAACAGGTCGGCCACGATTTGTTTTTGCTTTGGACGCCATGCTTTTCACTATCAACAATGGAAATGCGCATGCGCAAATACAGGTCACATATGAATATGGGCGGGCTTGCAAACGAATTTTTGTCGTACGACAAAAAATAAAAAAAACGTGGAAAGTTGTGAAATACAATAAAACTATACTTCTATGTGTTTTAATTCAACAATTTTTCGTTTTTTATCTCCAAATACTAACATATTTGACCCAAACAATTGAGATTGAAATATTGAGGAAATCGTAGATACTATGTCTTTAATTCAAAAATGTATAACAATTTAAACAGAAAGCACAAATTAGATATCTCAGTTTTACTTACACAAGTAAGGAATATTCATCACAAAAATTAAATTTTCTATTTAAATAAATTCATCTTTTAAATTCTAATTTAAAAATTAAAATAAATATATATAATGAACTTTATTTAATTCTATGTTTAACAGTGAACAGTGAAAATTCTTCTGAAATGTGATTAGAAATGGCTTCACAATATTCTTTTGAAAATTGTGGTTTTATCTGAAATATATGGTAAAAATGAAAATGTACTGCATATGGCTGGACATGTACATATACTGTATAATCAGAAAATTTCTGTATGGATTTAATTTGATTAATTTTGTTGTTTTCATATATCAATGAAATTAAAACCATAACGAAAATTTAATAAAATTACACATAGTAATACAAATAGGTTCCTTTACAAACATTTTTTATTTCAACAAAATTTAACGTCAACAAATGTATTTTATTCTTAACAAAATTTAATCCCACAAAGTATTCTCATTTTACAGTATGTTGTGCTCAGTATTATGTACTTTTTCACGCTTTCCCTATATCCCCTAAATTTCCTAAATTACAACAAGATTACTTCCATTTTCAGCTCCTTACACACCCACTGGTTCAACAGACGACCTGTTTCCTGGTACTTGGTTTATAACAGACATTGACAATATGCACAGGAGAAAGTATGAGCGAAAACCACTTGTAGATATGCCTAATGGGAATACCAATTCCTCTGATGTACATATGAGCAGTCCTGTAAGTTAGTCTAAGCATTGCAAGTTATCAATGTTAAAGATATACAGTGGAACTAGAGTTTAAAGAACTACAGAGAAAAGATCAATACATTAGGTCTTTGACTCATAAATAGGAACTGAGCTGCTTTGAAACCATTATTATTATTTAATGATTATTGCTAAAATCAACTTAATTTTTGTGAAATTAAAACATTGAGTGTTTATGAGGAGAAGAATTGTCATGGGACACTTTCATACACATGTAAATTTTGACTTTGAATTATGTATAGGAATTTTTGATGTTTTTATATAAATGGGCCCAACATTTTATTCTAAACATCGAGAAATTTGACACATAAAGTTCAAATTATATATAAGAAGCGTTGAATAACAAAACTATTCATGACTTTGTCAATGGTTTGAACAAATGAGAAATTATACTCATTGAAGTTTCATGCACTGACTTCTACTGTTTGTTCAATAATGCATAAGGTTATTAGGACTGAAATCATACAAACTGTGTTCTTAATCTTTAGACACTAAAAAAGAGTAAATATATTAAAGTAAAATTTTGTTGTTGTCTCTTAGAATTTGTCTCCCCTTAAACTTGACTAATGGTATAAGAGGTATTTTTAGGAAGTTGAATCAAGTCAATAAATTAGTTTATCAAGAAGATTCCTAGCATTTTCTTATACTAGTACAAACATTAAAGTTATTCAGAATGCTCAAAACACATTTTAAGCATCTTTAAATTACTCGTTCATGGACTGCCAGGGGGTGTGCAGTCATGATTTAATTTTCATATTATGTTACCTGATGAGGACATAACAACATGGACTTAAAGATTTAAAAACCATCTTTTTTCTGCATGAGTTCTCATGCTTAGAAATAAACCAGAGTCCTAGACATTTAAGCTTTTTTCACCCTCATATCTCTTACTTAAAGATGAAAAACTAAGCAATGAATGATATTTTTCAACTAACTGAAATATTTTATAATACAAAACATGATTGGGAAACAATGTACCACTGAAAGCAAAGTCATCCATGAAAATTTTGGCCATGATCTGAAATTCGTTGATTTACAGCAATATACCAAAATTTGCTCAACTTTGTGGAAAAAATCAAATTATTTGACAAATACTAAAATATTGCAAATAGAAAAATGGGCAAAGTTTTCATGATAATCAAAAAGAATTTTTAGGAAATTCTGTAAATGAGTATCATTAATTGAAAATAATAAATGAAAACGAAAAGCAAAAAGTAAGTAAATTGTATCTTAATGAATAATTTTATGAATATTGTTGTGTAAGAAGTATTGATACATTTTTGTAAAGTTTTGATTTATATTTTAATGCACTGTTCCATCTTTTTTTTTTACAGGTAAAGAGTGTTAGTGGTGGCAAAAAAGAGCATTCAAATGTTACAACTGTTTCATCATGACCGATTTCATATATAGACAAGTATGACATATGGAATCATGTCATGCAAATTGTTTTAATGGATATCAGATGAAATAAATGTCACAGATGTTGATTCAAAATGACGAAAGTAATGGTCATGCTGGGCAAAGAAGGATAGTGTTAGCGGAATGTAATAATAAAGTGCTGTGTACTAACCAGAATGAACAATAAATGCCAAAATGCCCTGCCATAGAATGATGTCCACCAAAAAACGAAGCCATATATCCTACCATCTCCAATCTGCATGAAGTACTCCTGATTTATAAAAAACAACCAAGATATTGATATTAAAGTGAGATATAAATAAACAATTCGAAGCAAATGTTGCATTAAATTGAAGTACAGTGACAAGAAGTGAAAATCATATAAATTGCTTTCAGTAATTAAGCATTGTTGTCAATCATAGGTCAGAGAAAGACAGTTTTATACCATTAAAGGTGTTTACTTTTGCATTTTGTTAAGAAAAATAACAGGAGTTACTGCCCTTGTATTAAACACATGACAATCTGTCATGGAACATACAATGTGATAGGGTAAATATACAGCATTATAAGTCAAGAATTATAACTAGGCTGTAGTGTTAATCATCATACTTTAAAATGGAATATTTCTTCCAACAAATTGAGGTTTTTCTGCTTTATATTTATTTTTTTAATTCAAATAAAACTTTTCTGCATGATTTAAACACAAATATACTTAATAAATATATAAGTAGGGATAATGATTTTTTTCTTAAATTTAAATTAGATTATCTTAAATAGCTGAGACTCCATATCTTCAATTAAGAGAAATGATGAAAGTGTGTTTATGTATCAGTTGTTATTTTGAGTTTGATAAGTTTTTAAAATGTGTTTAAACTTTATATTTTACTGTTAAATTATTTTTAATTAAAGAGGTGAATAGGTCTTATTATAATCATGTATCATTAATTGCTAAACAATTTGGAGTTATTTTATATAAACTTATGTTTTTGATAATTACTTGATGAATTGAATATGTATACATTGAATAAAACAATATAAGTTACTAAAAAGCCTGTAATTCTAAATTTTTCTATGCGAGTTTTAAAATTAAAGAACTCACAAAGCATCTTTGTATATCACTGCTTGAGTTTTATTTAGTTAATACAATGGAACTCACAAAGAGTCTTAAACAGTATATGTCTTTTTTCTTCTGTGCATCTTTATTGGGGGACCAATTTTCAAATCATAATGCAGTACATGATATTTTTTCATGCTAACGCAGTAAGGGATCTTTTACATGCCTTTTCTTCTGTGACCCGGCAACTCGGTTTTTAGTTTCACTTGAAAGACGTGACTTTTAATTATGTCCAATATTTGGCGAAGGAACAGTCACTACCACTTTAACTAAAGTACCAGGAATTGTACCTGGTGCCTCTCACTTTGGAGGTGAATGCTTTACCACAAGACCACCACAAGCGGTAAATATGTATATGGAATCACTAATGTGAACAGAAAAGCTCCTTGTAATTTTCTGTCTTCAATGTATTTTAACAAATTCTCAGAACATTGAATTTAATTCATATATATTTTTGAAGACCTGATGGAATTATTGCTTTTTGTACCTTTTAAATCCATGAAACACTTAAAACTTCACTTTCACCTGATAGCTCCTCTTACAGGTAGTAAGTTCATTCTGAATATTGTTTTTTAGTAAAAACTTGATGAAGAAAGCTTAAAACAATATAAATAATGTAGTCCATCATTGTTCTAATTGTGTTCATTTAGTATATATACATTGTATAAAGAACTCAAAGTAATTTAGATGTTTTTGCTCTATTTTTCTTTTTTATCCTCTGCTTCTTATTTGGGATGTTATTTTTACAACAATGCCAAGAATGATATTATTCATTTGATAGAAACATTTCATGGTACAGAATCATAAACAGATTTTTTTGAAATTTTATCAAGGAGCACAATTAAGTATAGTGATAGTTTTAGTATGTGTTGTAAAGCTTGCAGATTTAGTTCCACCTTTAAGACAGATTTATCTATTGTGATGTAAGTCTCTGCAAGTATAAAACTGACACCAGTATTTGGTGTTTATCTATAAATAAAACCTGACATCTTGGAATACAACTGGATTTAGTGTCTACCCATGTGTAAAGCCTAATGTCATTTGATACACCTGCATCTAGTGTTTACCTGTGTGCAAAGCCTAACATTATTATATGATACACCTGCATTTAGTGTAAACATAATGGAATACACTTGCATCTTGTGTTTACCTGCGTGTAAACTTGATTCTTACAGCTTAGAATACACAAATACCCTGTGTTTAAATGTCAAACCTAATACCTAAGAATACACTTCCAACTATTCGTTTATCTGTATATACAAACTGTCAAACGTAACAAGTAAAATAGCCATTTATGCTATGTGTTCCTCTGTGATATGTGCTACATACAAAGGAGTTGTGACATGACATCCAAGTGCCATTTACATACTTTAAACATATAAATATACAGTTTACCTTAAATTTTTCCATCATGCACTAAAGTGAATAAAACTTTTATTATTGTTTCATGACTTTCGTTTCATTATTTTTTATTTTTTGGTAATCCTCATCGCTTGTAACTGATTTAAAAAAATGGTCATATATATGTGTGTGTGTGTGTGTGTGTGTGTGTGTGTGTGTGTGTGTGTGGTGGAAATGAAAAACGCAATTTTTTGTTTTTTGTTTGTTTTTTTCCCCAGTAAAATAGAAATATTTAAATGTTTTTGATAAAAGAACTGAACACACTTGCTTGAACAATTTTGACCGATTTTAATGAAAACTTTAATCAATAACTACTTAGCATGTCCACAGTGACAATTTAATGCAGGCAACCTCCGCTATTTCTGAAATCAATAGCATGGGCCTACCAAAATCCAACTTGAGGGTTTTTTTTTATTTCTGTTAGTATATACATTTATGTACAACGTTGTTGATATATCTAAATGTAAAATTAAATGTCACCACTATAATTCTATTCTTTTGATTCAAAAACTTCTGAATGAAGTCTGCATCGTATGAAGAAAGGAACCAACAAAGGGGCACAAATAGTTCCCATGGGAATGAAGACTTTTTTTTTTTTAAAAACATGGTCGCCTAACATTACGAATATATTAATTCTGCATGTAATCTAATCGTCACCGACCTTATTTGAAAATACCACCAGCAAGTAGTACACAGTCTATTTAATAGAGTTGATGAAGACAATGCGAAAAATTAGGGAAAGACTGGAAGATACAATCCCCCAAGTGATTGCACTTTATGAAACAAAACATGAAATAATTAAGTCCAAATCTATGAACCATGCAGCCCGTGGCCACCCAATATGTATTCGGTTTTAACAATGTTTTCTGATTGAACAGATAACAATGTTAGAAAATGTTTTCAAACGTTATATCAAATCTCGACAGTAAATCCAATAATGATTTGTCTGTTAAATGATTGGACACTGAACACGCATACTGGATGTTAAACATTGTTGTTTTAATGTTGTTTTATGGTGATAGTCAGTTATTAGTTGTGGAGAGTACCCGGTTGCAATGTACCCGAGAAAATACAACCGTTGTTCCTCAAATAAACTGACAAACCTCACAAAATCGGCTGAGGTTCCATTATACTGACTAGAGGTGATATACTTCATGGATTAAATTGCGATGTTCTAACCACTTGACCACAGAACCCCCAAATCAAACCACACGGCGTATATGAGTGATCTGTATAAGTCGTATCAGACGCTGAACGGGCATCCTGGATTGGTTTACACATACAAAACATGAGTTAATATAATTGTATATTTAAATTATCTCATATTCTCTGATTAAGCATACTGAATTGACTTAAAACAAAGATGAATATCTCTACATATATAAGTCACATTGTTAAAAATGTTAAGATATTGCTACGCCTGTTGTCATGTTTGCTCATATTGATACATTATTCGTTTTGAAATAGCACTCACATTCAGAAATTTTAATGTGGGTTACTACTATGGCATGTTGTAGACTTTGCTTTAGAAAATGTTGAAGCCATTCAGCAAAGGACTCATTCGATATCGTTTGCAATATTGTCTTAACGTACAGTAGCGAATGTATCTGTCTCGAGTACTGTTCTGATCTTATATACATGTATTAGTTTGTCCATCTTTTGGGTGTTTCACACTATCTATGGCACTTATATCGTAACTTCATTGTTTGGATATGTGGGTATTCTACGTGTGTTAATGATGTTTGATTATCAGAGAAATAGTTATCTACCATACCATTTAACGGAATTGGTTTAAAATTGTTTAATTGAAATTAGGGACAGAACTGTTTATTTTGAATGTTTGAGTATTGGACATAAAAGTAAACAACACAAATTGCCCCATAAAGTATTAATCAATCTCGGAGAAAAACACTACAAATTGTTGTTTAACAAAATGTCCAAAGTTATTGACTCACTTTTGATGTTCTATTAGCTTTTTATTGAGCTGCTTATAAATAGGAAATCCAAATTTAGCACGGAACAAATTAATGGTTCAGGAATAGAGATTGTCCATATACTACACAGGAATATCTTTAACATTAACTGAGACCCTTTTATTCAGAATTTTATATCCAGTGAAATTCAAAATTATTTATATTTATGAACTAAAGGATTTATTTTATTTTCAACAGTTCTTGTAAAAGCAAAATGTTAATTTTGACTAAACACATGCATATTTTGTCACTTTAGTTCAGAATTAATTATGTAAAGAATAATACCCAATATCAATGATTTTATCATGTAGTTTGCGACTCGATATTTTCGTGATCGACTCACTCGCCAGTTGTATTCACTTTAACTAGGTTGTCTTTGGGATGCTATCTATTGTTTATTCTCTGGGTTATTTTATTCATTACTGTAAAAAAAACTAAATCAATGATTTTTTTTTTATTACCAGATAACAAATCCGGTTAGTTAATCTAACGACTTATGTTTCTCATGGTCCATTCCGCGTTAGTTGAAAAACGTCATTTCTCATATCTAATCTTAGAGAGAAATATGACATGTATTTCAAATGTAGTATAAGTCAGCTATGCCAAAACACATATAATGTGCTAATTAGGGATGGATGTATGCAACATATTTAATAACAATTTCGATGTAGCTGTTTATCATATTTTGTCTGTAGATGACAATTACAATGAATCGTGAAACTTCCCGAACATTTGTTCAACAATCCATGGGGCCTCCATGTCAAGATGGTTAGAGCATCGCGCTTTGAACCATGAAGTCTCTCACTTCTGGTCAGCACAGGTTCGAGCCCCTGTAACCTAAGCTGATTTTTGTGAGAAGGCTTACCACTTTACTTGCGGAAGACCGGTTGTTTCTCCTCAGGTATATTGTAACCGAGTTCTCTATTTCATCATTTAAAACTGGTCGCCACCATGTAACTGAAAAATTGTTAAGTGTGGCATCATACACTTTTCAAAATCAAGTCAAATTCAACAACCCATCCATATCTTAATGTTTCGTCTTATTGTATAGTATGCTATTTTTCTCTTCAAAACTTATTTTAATTATGACCTTATATAGAATCTAGTTCATAATTCGTTTAAGACTCCCTTTTCTTTTACTTTTTTGCCATATTTAAAACTTATGATAAAACGTTATACCACACCATGAATGTTAATTCCAAGAGATACTTTATTAATATATTTTGATTTTGATTCATACCATTTGGTTCATGTAAGTACGACGGTCATTTTACTAATTTGCAAGTATACAACCACGCGAATTGCCGCCATAGGTGTATGTATAAAGCCGATTTGTTGGTAAAGATGTGTTGACTGCAGGGATTTTGCTGATGTGCCACCAGAAATCCAATAACTGTAAGGATAGTTTGCCCTTCTCAACTTATTGCTCCATAAACCGGAGATTGCCGGAAATGAATTCATTATACGGCGATTATTTGTTTATGGAGGATTAAAATGAAAATTAAAGAAAGTTATTATAATCTATGAACATTTCAGCCATAAAACTGCAACATAGAGAGAGAATGTTATTGCCCTACGACCTGGGCATAAAATGCTTGTCAATAGCACACGCTTCATAATTTTGTAATCGAAATTTTTCATATTGATCCTTTTGTGTTGCTACAGAAGGTTTAGTTGAATGTTGTTAATTACAGAAAACATTCAATGTAAAACTTCGCAGATGCTTCATGTCCGGACCTCACTTTGACACGTTTCCTACCCAAGATTCGTAATGAATATCAACATGAGATTTGCGGGTCACCTTACATCTGAACCAGTGATACACTTTTCTGATATATTAGACTTGGGATTTAAATACAAAATGGAATTCTGTCTATATATCTATCTATCTATCTATCGATCTATCTATCTTCATATACAAAATGTCCTATATTTTTATCTATTTTCATAATTTTGTGAATATCCAGGTGGAATAGAATTTAAACGTGTTTATTACAATGTTCGTTTAGCTATCATGTATATTTTCATTCACGAAATCCTATCCATTCACCCATCCATCCATCTACTTATAACCCGGCCTCCACCTATCAAGTAAAGTAGGCTTTAAATTATATAACTTAAAAGATTATTTTGCTGGAAACACTCATCTGATATGTTTTCTATAATTCAGATATTAATCATGAATTGTCTCCGTCAGATATAGTCATCATAAGCGATATCACAATGACAGGTGACACGAGACCAGCGCGTGCTAGTCAACATGGTAGAACTATTCAAAACAAGCATCTACGGGCACGAAGACAGGTATAGAGGTTTATTTTTGCTCAGATTGATAGCAAAATGCGGGTGTTATAAAGTATCAAAGTAACAGTAATCTTTTTAGCCGTAAAGCAAGTACAACTCCACAAATACAACAACAATATACATGAATGTTTAATCACACATGGAGCGTGCCATTCCAAACTCAGAGCACTTCCTACAAAAGTTATTTACCCTTAGAACTGTATAGGCCAATTTATATTAGATTATAACTGGTATTAATAATGTTTTGCTTATTGGCAGGAAACTCTCGAGGATGAATCATTTGGCGAGATGTAAAATGTAAGACAAGGACAAGGAATCTTCTTTGATTTATTGTCACATGTGGATGTCTGTCATCAATGCACAATCAAGTTATTTATTTCAAGTTAATGATGTAACATCCCACCTTTTGCAGTCGTTGTTTCTCTCTAGGTTTCTCGTTCACGTCATTTACTTCTTTTTTACAGGTTCTTGATTTTATTTGATCTTGTTAATATAAAAGCTAAAAAAAATAGATATCTTCGAAACTGACATTTTACTTAACATTACTCCATTTACTAATCACACAGAATACATTACTTTATTTGAAATCTTAAAGCGAATTACTAAATTTTTAACCATGATAAGTAAAAACAAAAGTATGAAACACATAATAAAAATATCTGAATCGAAATATATACATGATAATACAAGAGAATTTATGCTCCTATATTAGCTAAAATATATCCTGATATGATAAACATATTTGCAATTAAACTGGTAATAAGGTTTCATGCAAATTGGTAGTATTAATAGTAATAGGTTATTTGTTGTTTTTTATAACTATTAAGCAATTTAGGTTACACAAAATGAAATGATATAAGATATTTGATAAAAAATATACCATATAAATGATAATTCTGATTAGGAAACAGAAAAAAATAATTGTAAATATATTAATATCATATTCGTTATATAATAATAATAATAATAATAATAATAATAATAATAATTATTATTATTATTATTATTATTATTATTATTATTATTATTTTTATCATTATTATTCATTCATTCAAATGGAAATGATGGTAGAAATATACGAAGATTCTGTTTACAGTCCTACACGTGTATACGAGTTTCAAACTATGTTATAGGCCATCGTATTTCGGTTTGTATTGTTTATTATATTTACCTACCATTTTGGAGAAAAAAAAATAAACATAGTTGCAGTTTTTTCTCAAAATGTTTGCATACCAGGTTCCAAGGCCTATATTTAATTTTTAATCGAGTCCAAGGGGTCCACAAACAATTTCAGATTGATCTTGAATTTTAGTCAACAAAATATATAACTTAAGTTTTCCATTTTCACAAGTGGTTTGTTATTTGACTATTTGTTCACAATTATGCGTGGGAATAAGCACTCAGACTATTAAAGGGAAGCTGAGTAGGGTATCTGACTGGCCCTACTAGATTTATTTCCTAGACAGAAAATGTAAAGAGCAACAGGCATAACTAATCGTCACTACCGTATTATTGTTCTTTGAAAAGAGACTTTTCCGGATGATCGACAAAGCTGCATGATGTTCAGGTGAAAATAACCGATAGTATCTTATGTATTCGAATTTTGATTTACACCATTTTTTCACAATATAACACGTGGGGTTTTCTGGAAATTATTGTATGTGAAATATAACAATAAAAACAAATTATTCCAATAAACTTTTAAAAAATGTCAATTTCCTTTGTGTAAATTGATATTATATGTTTTAGCATGGTTGAAGTTTTTAAATCTCCTATAGTTTAATGAGCCAAAAAATAATGTGTATACCCATTTCAAGAAAATATCATCAATCACTTGAACAATTGTCAGTATAAATATTCATATATATGGGATTAATGTCTGGAACATATCTCATCTTACACAACAATTATAATCATAATCAGTTATAAATTTTACGTTACTTTTTATAATGAAAAGATATCTGTTTTAATTAGTGTAAAACTCATCATAATGGGCGAATACCGAATCTCAAATAAATTAGGACACAGGTTTTAAAGTTCTGAGAGTACATTTCAGAAATGAAAATTGATGGCACACATGCATCCTCCCGGTGACATACCTTCCTGCACGGACACTAGAAAATAAGATTCATCACCTTTATACGGAAGGTAATTAGACGCAATAGAGAAGAAAGATATTCACATTTGTAAATGACAGTGGTAATGGATGACCTTTGTTTATCGTTGCATTTTGACACATGCTTTTTGAACTCTCGGTTCGTTAAGAATATAAATCTTGTTTCAACACATGAGTCTGTTACAAGATAAATATGTATTAACAGGGTGATGTATAAATCAATGGTTTTCATTTCAGTTTAATTAAGTCTTGCTCACTTGATTGTTTCAATTGATACGACCACAACCATACAGCATTCAATATTTCGAACTTAAAGTTCATCGAACACGTGCTTTAAAGAAACCGTAAGTAAAAAGAGCTGAAAGGTATTTAGATAGAAGCATTGTTTTTTATTGTTGTCAATATGTAATTGTAAATAATATTAATTACTTAGCATATGTCTAAAATAATCACCGTAATGACATTGTCAGATGGAGTGCACTATGTTCCTTTCATTTCATATATTTTTAAGCACATTAAAACTTTGAAAAGGGTTTGTTGGTAACTATTGCTATTTTTAATTATTCTGACAGAATATTGAACTACTTATACATGTATATTTATATATTGTCAAAATAATTGTAGATTAGTAGATAGATATATTTCAAGGTGTAAGCTGGCTGATTTCACCATTACGTTATACGGTAATTTGGGGTCTTTAAAACCAAATTTTGAGATGCTCCAATTAAAGAT
This sequence comes from Atrina japonica, assembly GCA_030159075.1. NCBI lineage: Eukaryota > Metazoa > Mollusca > Bivalvia > Pterioida > Pinnidae > Atrina > Atrina japonica. The sequence goes on from BROG01000095.1 coordinate 310,724, forward strand.
TTAGGTAGGTTGCTAATAGATGTTTGTTCATAGTTTGACATATTATTGGTCCATATATAACATATAAATATTTTAACGAAAACTATATTGTAGAAAAGAATTAAGCCCGTTATCCTTATGAATATTTAAATTTTTGTAAAGATATTTGAAAATGACCGTATTTGTTTTCTGTATCATAATCTGCAAAAGTTTATGCCTGACAACCGATGGTATCAGAAGACAAGAAATATATAAGGCATTACTTTTATATGCATATATTAATTTTCTTTCTTACTATTTTAACAGTGTTATTTGAAAGAAAAAAGCACCCCCTTCGGTTTCTATATATCCGTCTCGACTGTTTATACACACGTATTTTATCAAATGTACACTTGACTTATGTATGTAGTCGACATTGCATTTCATACTAATGAACTAAATATTTCAGTTTTCGTAATTCTCAATGCAATTTTCGCCAAGTAAAATCTGCATAGTAATGTATGAAGATTTTGTTTTATTGACCGTCTGTCTGGCGAGAAATTAAGAAAATTCATTATCTTACTTCATCTTCTGCGTGTCAAGACGAAAGACAAATCTAATAATAATGACTGTAATTGGAATATAAGTTTAATTGGAAATAATGACACGTGTTTAAGTGGTCATTTATAACGAAATTTACGTTAACTGAATATTTCTATTATGTCATATCGGAATCTCATTGAGTTTATTTATTTATGGTATTGTGATTAAAACTCGGGTCCATACCAAACAATGAAGAAAGTGTGTCCAGTGGCGGTCAATATCGTAGCATCGTGACAGTTTCAAGTACTTTCTTTCACAAGAAAATTGACGCGACATGACTTCTGGTACTGTTATTTTGGCATCTGAATTTTAAAGACGGGTGCTAAAATTAATGCATAACCAGTAATGAATAACCAAACATAACACGGGTGCTCAAGTTAATGCATGATAATATGGAAATAACCAAACATAACAAGGGTGCTCAACCTAATGCATGATAACATGGAAATGGTACTCAACCTAATGCATGATAAGATGGAAATAACCAAACATAACAAGGGTGCTCAACCTAATGCATGATAACATGGAAATAACCAAACATAACACGGGTACTCAACCTAATGCATGATAAGATGGAAATAACCAAACATAACAAGGGTGCTCAACCTAATGCATGATAACATGGAAATAACCAAACATAACACGGGTACTCAACCTAATGCATGATAAGATGGAAATAACCAAACATAACACGGGTGCTAAACCTAATACATGATTACATGGAAATAACCAAACATAACACGGGTGCTCAAGTTAATGCATGCTAACATGGAAATAACCAAACAACATGGGTGCTCAACCTAATGCATGATAACGTGGAAATAACCAAACATAACACGGGTGCTCAATGCATGATAACATGGAAATAATCAAGTATATTCTTGTAATCTTATTTTGTCAAAACTTCGATCATGTTATGAAAGAAATTGGATTAAGTGATATTTACATTACTATGTAAGAAGGATTTCATTTTCACTTTAATCCCAATTCTCGTATTTTATAAATTGTATGTATTTTCATTTAAAACTAAATCAAATATAAAATTATCATTTCCTTTTCATAACTTCTCGTGGTGGCAACTGTAGTAAAACAATATCGTAATAATGGACGGTTTGGCAAAATTTGTGTCAGTGAAATGAGAGAGGCATCAAGCATAATATCGTATCAATCATGTATATTTATATATACATGATTGATATGTGATGTGTGTGTGTGTGTGTTTGTGTGTGTGTGTGTTTCAATAAACTATATTCAATAAACCAATAACAATTTCTAATAAGTGATGTATCCTTCATCGAATTTTTACAATAGTCACAGGGGAGCATATTTGAAATATCCAAATGAATTATTTCAGACGGCTTAAAATTCAGTAATTAACCTGATAATTCATTGATTAATACATATAATGACAATAGAGACAATATTCGTTTTGAATTACTATTTATTGACAAATCATCACAATGTAGGCACTTCAGGAATTATTTTCAGAATGATCATGCATAGAATAAATACAGATATGATACTTGCAATGAGAGAGAGAGAGAGAGAGAGAGAGAGAGAGAGAGAGAGAGAGAGAGAGAGAGAGAGAGAGATTTAGTTGTATGTTAGGGTGATATTAATACTGTGATTGCATAGGTTTTGTTTTGAATTTGGGCAATTTGTGGGACACTGATACATGTTACCATGGTAATGATGATTATCATTACCATATGATCTATTTGGTGTTGCATAGTTATTTTGTACTGGTCTAATGGAGCTAGAATAGCCATGTTCACCAGTGACGTCAGAATATTCTTTATATTGACTAATTTGATTGTTTCCTGAAAACGGAATGGTTGGTATCGTATCAGAAAATCGTCTTGGTCTATTTTCATTTGAAAGTCTTCTGAATGGTTTCAGTTCCACATACTTAGGACCCGCGGAAACAGACATCTGACAACTGGTGTTTGAAAGCGTTGAATTTTCATCGTTCTCTGACGAAACCTTTGGTAAATAATTATGAAAATTAACGTCAGTCTCGCCGGTGTCAGCATATGTATGAAGTAAACTTGACGTGTCAAAACCTTGTAAATTGACAAATTCTTCACAAAGTTTGGCTGTACTGATGTCTTGTAGAGATGAACTCAATACACTCGATATACTAGTAGATGGTTCTGAAGAACATGTTTGTTTGGAGACCGTGTCCCCTGTGGTCACTATACAGTCTGTTGCCTCAGATTTTATTCTGAAAGGATGTACATCCGCAATAGGTTTATCACGTTCACAAAACAATCCACAAATTACGTCTCGATTTTCCATTTGATTTCTGTGAATTCGACTGTTTCTATCTGGAGATTCTGAATTGGTTCGCTGTGCATGATCATGGATATCAATCGGAACAAGGTCATTGGTACTAATTCTTTGACTTAAAGAAGAAGTCCTTGGTATTATTTGATCGCTTTGGTGTCTTGATGCTGATATAAACGAAGGTACAACAGAATTCATTTGAATTTGTTCATCAGTGAACATAGGCATTTCATGATTATCAGCTGGTTGTCTAAATAATTGTGATTGACCGTAGCTTGTATCAACAGATGATGACCGTTGCCATGGTGATGGCGCTGCTTCATAAATTTGTGGTGCCCAGGACGTAGGACGTCTTGGATATGTCGCATGTTCATTCTCAAACAAGGCTTGTCGATGTTGGAAACGGAAATGACTGCATGTACATTCAAAAGGCGGACATGAGCACAGAATATCCAAACCTGAAAATAATTTCAAAAATAAATTTAAAATCTTGTAACAACATTTATATAATTCAGGTACAATTCATTTGATTATATTAAGCAAAACTGTGAGAAGACTTTATATTAATGGACTACTAATACTTTGGCTAACCGATACGGTGTATACCGATAGTCCATTGTATCACAGTTCTTAACGAGTTTCAGTGTTGATATGAATAATGATTTAAAAAGAACTTCTTGTTTTTGTTACTTGTACGTTTTCTTCCTTGTACATGCAAATGTTCTATATTTGTTTGAAAATTCACCATGCTACGAGAGTTGTCTGTATAAGTCTCCCAATGTATGGCGGCAAAATATTTGAACTACAACAACAAGGCCAAGTTAAGTGTTCACGGTTTACATGGGAATCAGACAATAACTGTCAAGCTAGTTTCTATGCAGCAAAATTTATATTGTAGAATAAAGGGAAGGTGGTACCAAATATTTTCTAAAAGTTCGTCATTTTATGAAAATAGTTTGAAATAAATAATCACATCATTGATTTATGAAACTCTAAACGCTTTTGCTGAAATACATCTTTTGAAAGACAAAATAGTTACATTGATTTGCTGCTAATAATATACATGTACCTCCATTACTTCATGAACGAAGATTTCCGAATATAAGAAATACTGATAAGAATAGGACCTGCGATACAATGGAAACGGACTATATTCGTTTTTAAAACTTCTCAAATGAGGAACGTTTACAATGTTGTCTAGATAACCGTACGTATTTGAAAGCAGTCAGTATAAAGCTTTATATATAAACATATGATTTATAACGATGTAGGCTAATAGTCTTACTTTGAAATCTTTTGTATGGAGTATCTTTGTGTCCATAATCTAAGGATGATCGTTTTTGACGTTTGTGAATACCACCCATCTGAAAGTAAATAAAATAGACATGAATACATATATAAAATGTTTGTTGTACTTTAAGTAAATTATCGAAAATTTAAAATAACATAGATAACCACTCCACTATATTGAGACTCTACCATTTTAAACATCTAGTCACATCAGACAAGGATGAATATTTCAGTATTTAGCATGCAAGTGAAATAACAAATGAATGGTTTAAAGTCAGAATGCCGATTAATAGTATGAAATAATTAGTTTCACTTATATAAATTATTCGACAATACATACCATGATTCCTTTTTGATGTTGTTTCATCTTTTGATGGCGCCTTGCCTCTGCAGACGACTTAATCTCTGGTCTAGGATGGTCATGGATGCCCTTTGCTTGAAAGTATATAGCATTGTTGAGATGTCTCCAGAAGTGAGTGACAGGGTAACCACAGTGACCTTTACAAGACAACAGCTCAAGCCTACCTGGACATTGGGTGTTCGGACAAGGTTTACCTGGAATTTGATAAATTGATAATGTACGTGAGAAAAAGACATTTAAAGAAATACAAAATTTCTATATTTTTCTTTAGCTGTTTTTTACACACATCGACAGAAAAGACATTAAACAACGTAGAATTTTTGTAAGATCACTACAAAGGAAAATAATTCAATGACATACCCACTTGCTTTCGTCTAGCTTTGTCACATATAGCTGGCCGGAGATGAACCTTTTCACCATTTTCTAATGTACATTCATTTGAACAAACAAAAACTCCAAGGCAAGATTTTTTTAGTATATGAGCATTATGATTGTTCGTGTTACGCATAGCCCAGCCACTAACATGTCGTCTGGCATCCTCTGAATGTACACTGTAGACATAGCGACAATTTCCTTCTGGCCATTCCTCGAAACCGTCCACTTTTGAAATCTAAAACATACATAAATAAACGCTTAATAAAAAAAAAAAAATACTTTACATGTTAGCTAGTACGATGGCATAAATTCTGTATATAACGAACAGCCATGATACATTATATCTATTGGCATTTACAACATTAATTCATTTACACTGCGACATATATATATATATATATATATATATATATATATATATATATATATATATATATATATATATATATATATATATATATATATATATATCCTACGATATCTAAAGGAAATTAACTTATTTGTCAAAATCTGGAATACGAAGAAAAGCTTATAGACATGCTTGTTCCATCAATACCAAGTATGGATGCCTGGATTTTATCCCTTGAAATATTCAATAAAATTTATCAAACGGATTGGAACAAATAAACTTTCATTTATATATTTGATTAACGGGTAGTCTTTTTACAACTACATTTTGTCAGACCGTTCAAAGCGGTCTCTTTGTAATGGAACTGATGTGATCCTATCAGTTACAATGCTCGTGTAGGTCTCAAAGCGATTTAAACTGAGTTAAATATTTTCATGCAATCGTAGTTCAAGGTAACTCAGTACCTCAAATAGTAAGAAGTGTTTCAATATAGTGTTGTCTTACTCACCTCCGGTAGTGTGTTGTCATTGATGTCCCACTCATGTCTCGCACCTGTTCGTTCTCTTTGGCTATCGTGTATAGATGGTAAGAATGTTGGCTCTTCTGTTAACGTCATTGCTAACGCCGAGAACTAGAAATTTTACATAAGAGAATAAATTAATGCTATGACAAAAGATAAGATTAAAATTGTGACTTTTGTGTCTATGTTAACAACCTAGGACTTGAACTCTAGTTGACCATTAATATCAATAACTAGGGCCAGATTTATGGATAGAGGTTTTATTCTCTTGGTTTTATTAAAATGGAGCTGATTTCGGTGTTGAAAGGATTATAATGAAAACTGAGAAAAATATTTTCAATGCGAATGTCCAGTTAACGACTAATGATATGCGTAGCTGTGGTTAAATATCGTAACACTCTAATTATATCAAAGCCAAGGCAATGCATGTCTCGGATCATTTTCATACAACTATTTGTATCGTTTTCCTTGAACTGACGCTTTCATAGATGACAAATTTATTTCTCAGTTTGTAACTAGTTCGACACATGCCTAATCAATGATTTTATTTTCACGACCTCACTAAAATAACATATATATTTCCTACACGTTCTTTTCGTTCACGTGCTTTGCATCAGATGTATCGAGACGTAAGTGATATCAATAATCGGGTGGTCTCTACATTATTTCCGCTTCGACGACCACCTACAAAAATGATGTTAGTTTTACAAATAACACTACATAATTATTGTTAGAGTAACAAATAGATGACTGGTTTTCCGTCCCACATAGTTAAAAATTCAATTACAACATTAGTTTAGTCAGTGACATGATGTGACAAAAATATTGCCTTTCTATTAAGAGTAATAATACTAACCGTAAATCACTCAACCTTGCTAATAACAGGCCATCCTACCATCAAATTGCTGAATGGACACCATAAAAATAAAGAGTTTATATCTAATATCATTTCTCAATACGAGTTCTGAATCCACAGATTTCATGGCGCTGACCACTCGCCCTTCGTTTCAAATTACTGGAAAGTATTCACAGTAATCGTTTTATATCATCGAACTGTTAGTCATCCGGCAATAAATATGAAAAATGTTTCAGATAATCAGACTATTGCAATATATTTTTTCGTTTTCTTTTGATATTTATAATAATATCAAATGTACCAAGTAAAACATTTTCTGTTTTCACTTATAAAATATTTGATCAATGTCACCAACAAATCATAAAAATATTGAATTTATTTAAATAGAAGTTGAATTTTCTTTTGTAAATTTTGTTGTAAGAATTTTTCATACTAAATTCTTCTTAATTTAGGTTCATTTATATTATATTGAAAAAATTATTTGGCTACATGTGTATAAAGGTGGTTTCATTAATAATAAAAACTATAAAATTTTTATCGCACTAACTGAATAATAAATATTTATTAATATAGTAATTGGATATGGTAAATATAATGTTTGATAGATGTCTAGATTGTGAAATATTTTACAAATTAATAATATTAGAGAAATAAAGCGGATGTCGAAAAAAATATGAAAGCTGAGGCATTACCTCGGAAACAAAAATTCAAATTTTGATATCATATCCCGTCTACAGTACAAGGAAACGAAAATGGCACAAAATTCTTATCTGCTCTTCTTTTTCTATACAAGAATTTCAGTTTTTATGTACAATAAAATCACTATATTATTTCAAATACTAATTTTACACATACACATTAAAATAAAAATAAGCCTCTTTGTCTTTTTCTCTCTGTGTGAATAAAACGGTGTATTTATAGCAAATGAAAAAAAAACACATTAAGAATAATATCGTACAAGTCATGAAAACAACTTTAACATACAATTGAAAAAAAACTATTACTATATCTAAAGCAAGAATTATTCTAAATGCATTTCTTGAGTTTGAGATGTCATTTGTAAGTATAGAGTAACGTGATATAGCTGCTGTTTTTGTTGACCTAACATTTGACCCTCGCACGACAGACTCGCGACAGTGATATTTATCAACTGTTTTCTGTCAGTCGATTAACAAAATGAAAGGCAAATTGACAATAATTCACTTGCAACATTATTACTACAGGCGATGCCTTTTCAAAATGTTTAAACTATATATACATCACAAGATAATTTCCTCATTTAAATGTGTTAAAACCAGACACTTGTCTATTAACAAAGTATAATTCTGAATCTATTTATCTGTTATTTCACATATTTGTTATCATATACTGATACATACATTTTTTAAAATCCCCCTGATGAAATCTAAGAAATTATCAATATTTATGCAAATTATATGCTTGAACATAATATTTTGCAGGTTATATTTAACCAGAATGAATAAAAGTAAAGAATTAATACTACTTACCTATATTTTCTCCAAAGATTTTTCGTAACTTTCCGTTTGATTGTGTAATTAAATGAACCATTAGAACTGCCATTTCCAAAAAAGGAGGATAAATTTATATTAAGTATGATCGATCGATTTAGAAGGGTTGTAACCAATCAAATCACGCCTTGTACGTTTGAGCCATCCTTCATTGTGTTTGCGATTTATATGAAGAGATTCAACATTATAGACGCACCTGTACCCCTGTTGTTTTGCGGAAATAATTTGATTCTCTTTTTTTCATTCGTTAATTTAATCTTACAAACTATTTCATACTAATTTCGGCATCTGTCTAAATGAAAACAAAGCATTTCTATATTCAAGATTTTATAAACTATTAAATTAAAATCAATATCACATTTTGAAGTACCTACTTCAGCTTGTTGATTTTTCTCTTGTATCTTTAAATCAGCCTTGCCAATTGATGACATTGCTAACCAGCGTTGCTTGTCATAAAAACAAGTGGACAAGGGATATTTGACATTACAAGCTGCAGATCGCCTTTAACAAAGTTTGTAGTGTATGTCCATATTGCTATTCTTCGTGGGTGTTTTGCTAAATACATTTTCAATAAACACCAGCCACAATACCCGATGCCTCTTGAGTATGAGGACATTTATTTAATTTTTGCACTACTTCTTTGATTTATATACGTTTTTCTGTTATTTTTAAAAATACTTTAAGTACGCACTTTTGTACTAGCATTCATGTATCAATAAAGCAGAATAAAAAAACGGAATTCTCAAATTAGTAAATGTATAGAATTGTCGATAGTTTCAGTCAACGGAAATCTGAATTCGTGTGATAAATCAACGTTTTCTCAACAAAAAAGCAAATGGCGAGGTTAAAAATGTAACCTTCCGAGCACAGACCGAAGTGTTATACACGGGATTTTTTTTAAATCTAGCACGCGCAATTGACGTGAGAGTTCATGAAGAACTGCTCTTATGAAATTCATATATTTCAGACATATTGTAAAGGCTAAATAACAGGGCGTCGATTTGTTCAGATCTAAAGACGTTTTTAATTGAAACAAATCGAGTAATAACATCGATACAGTTGACAAACATTAAACAGAATAGAAGAAAAAAAGTATTTCATTGAAACAATATAGTCATATGACGTGAAGGTCATTTTTTATTTTGTCATCTGAATGGTTATTATTGCAACACAAAAACCCATCATTAAGTAACGTTTATCCACGAATTTTGTGTATCATGTTTAAGAAATAAAAATCAGCAACACGCGTGTGGTGTTAAGCAAACTTTCGTGCCATCATTATTCGCTAATCATATCTAATCAAAGCTGGTATAGCACATGTTGACACAAATTTGATACATCTTAACCCCAAATAAACTGGACAAAAGATGCCACCCCTTCTTTATTTCTCCATCCACACTTAAACATGTGACACTGAATTAATTCGGTAGAACTGCTGAGAACAACAGGATGAGAAATCTTCTTTGGTTCGCTTCATTGTTACCACACAAAGATGAAACATTCTCAAGTGGGTGTCACACATCATTTGCTCCCGATATAACCACACGTTATAAATTCAATCAGAAAGTTAAAATGTCTCAATCACCCCTGCTGACAAGCTATAGATTTTGTCCGTGTACAATCATTGGACTAAGGTAGTAATGTAGTAATGTCCATGTAAATTCCCTGACCTATGATTTGTTTGTCATGGCTAATGCATTGAATATTCATTCCCAGTGGAAGGATGGATCTATCTTTTCTTACTTTAGTAGAAAATTCTAATACATATATATTTATTTATATTTATATAAACTTTATACCAACACTAAATTCATTCATATTATGGTATCATTTAGTTAATTATACACACAGAGAGGTGATATTCTGAAAATATTAATAAAATATTATTAAATCTTAGATAAATAAATATATAGAATAGGTTTCTGTGTATTACGTGTGTGTGTGTGTGTGTGTGTGTGTGTGTGTGTGTGTGTGTGTGTGTGTGTGTGCTTACATGGATGCGTCACTAGATATAGTTGTCAGAACATTGCTTGTTTTATTTGTTTTTATGATATTTTATATCACAATTACATGATGCCACACGATATATGTCAGTTGTATGGCAATTTAAATGGTGGACGGGAAAACTTAATTACAATGTACAAAAATCACAAGTCGTTTGCAAGCAAACTCAAAATATCATATTAGATTCCAGCGGGACTCGAACTAACACTGACTTACGATGATAGACTTTGTGATTCAAAATGCGATGCTCTAACCTCTCAGCCACAAAGGCATGAAAACTATTTCGATTTATGTATAATGTATACATACGTATATATATATATATATATATATATATATATATATATATATATATATATATATATATATATATACATACATACATACATACATACATACATACATACATACATACGTACGTACGTACGTACATACATACATACATACATACATACATACATACATACATACATACATACATACATACATACATACATACATACATACATACATACATGTAATATAATATTTAGATGTGAGTATTTCAAAATCTTCGACATAAAGATACACCTAACTCACCTCGATGTATGCGTGCAATATTTGTCCGAAATGACTCTATTATTTCAATTAATTTTGTTGTATATGAAGTGTGGCAGTGTTTCAGCAATAATAATTTAGTAATGACAGACAAGCACGTGGCCGAAATTCAACGCTTCTGCACTTAATTCATGCAAGTCTGCATCGGATGCATCTGAACTTTTATAAAATATATGGTCAGTTATACTTTTTGCACAAAAAATCCTCTTGTCATTGACCGCAAGTCGTCGGAAATCTGATATCGCAGACAAATTTGAACTCAAGTAGTTATTTGTTTTATCTGTAAAATGGACATAGAGATCATCAAAGTTCTAGTAGTTTGGTCAAGTGATCGCACGTCTTTGGTCAGTTCCAATCACTTTGTAACGAATCAAAAAAGGCGGAACTATCTAAATGATGCTTTTTATGAAAATTATAAGACATGGCTGTAACCAGTAATTTTCTTGAATACTGCCACGTGAGATGACCACTGCCTTTGGGGTATATCCTGCATGGACTATATTTACTTAACTTTGGTTATTTGAGGTGAAGGGTCATTTACAAGGTGAATCTTCAGATCATCTTCTTATGCACACGCGACTCGCATCAATCTTTTTCTACAGATGTTCTCGTTTTTAGTCCAATAAATTTGGACACAAAGAATTTTAACTTCTAATGCCTGTTTGACATAAATCATAATTTATCAGTAAAGAAAGTGATATTTTATTAGACTAATTTAAGAAAATTTATCTGACAAATATTTCTACGGACCAGAACTTGCGGGTTGGTGCTATACAGCTCATTCGTGCGCCTTGTACGTCTCGTGTTAAATTAGTTTTTTACTTTCTAAATAAATTTAAGATTTGTTGCATTTCTAATTATACGGGCAGTTTGTTAAGGTATCAAGAGACTACAAATTCAAAATGTTTGTGTGGAATCCATATCTTTAGCATGGCGTTTTGGTACAATGACATTTTGAAATTTAAATTAATCCCCATATGTCGCCAGCATGTTGAAATACATTTTGTAAAGTTGTCTAGGTTTTCTGGTACACATATTTCGACAAATATATAGTGTGCATGGCCATTCTAGTATACAAATGTATTTAAAACAATACAAAGCACGCCTTTTAATAAAATGTGATACCGTTGTTAATTTTGATACCACAGTTTTAATATGTTAAACTTTTTATTGTCTTTGTCAACAATATCAGATATAAATGAATAATGAACAAAAACATTATATAACGAGTAAAACATTATAGATGGTGTCTGAATTAGTATACCACGTGCCGCTAAATGCAAATATTATCGTTGGAACTGAAATTTTAATATAAATTTGATTTTGAGTACACTTAAAAATTATATTGTTATTTCTCCACGCAGATGTAGAATCGTTCAACTTTATATTTGCTTCGCATCATCGGTCGTTACACCTAGACTACTTAGTAAAATCTTAGATAATTGTATGACTTCTTAAGAAATAATTGGAAGAGTCTGTTGGTTGTATTGTGTTTGCGTGAACAAACAGAGTTTATGATACCATTATTTGTCGTTGTTGGTTCGTATTGTACGGCCGTAGTTTGTGTAGTGTGATTGTAACGTAGCTCACCTTGAAACGCCATGAAATGAACATTAAAATGTACTCAATGAGAAATTCTCCTTTACAAAAACAGTTTGGTCACCAAAGAACGATTTGTATGATCATTTTGTGTGAGCCATGTTGACTTTGTTTATACTTTTGATTTTAAGTCAAATATTTATATAAAGAGGTCACTCAAAAATGCGATGTATTTTCAGTTTTAAACGAACGACTTTTTAAATGTTATTAAAAGTGTTAATCTAGATGAAAACAGGGAGTTAAGATTCTGCTTTATATAACGTGGCTACCCTTACGCCAGTATCAGTTGCATTTACTGCCGAACATCTAGTGTGATGCGGGCTAAACCGTTTACTTTTTTTAATATGTGAAATTGATATCTTGTCGTGTTTCAAATTGATACAGTATTTAAATAAAAAGGTGGGATTGTTGTTTGGGTGATGTAATGCTTGATTTAATCAACCTTTCATTGTTGTCATATCGCTTGTAAATTTGACGTTTTTGTCTTTTTTTCTATCCCGAAAATTAACACGAAACATATTGAAACCGATACATCCGATCTTTATCGTCTACAGTGAGATAGTGCATAGCAAAGTTTTCATTTAGCTGTATACATGAGGAAATTTATGTTCGTTCAGATGGGTTAATTGCAATAAGTAACATGCTATAAAATATTCCCGTTCACAGTTTAAAGAGACAAGAAATTGACAAAGTGTAATTACCGGTGGGATCAGGATTAGATACATTTTATTTTTTGTGTTTGTTAGACTTGGCACGAATGTCACGCTAACATACCACTGATTACTAATTGTTTGAAATATAGAATATAATATAGTTTTATTACTTTTCATTTAGAAAATTAAATTAAAAAATGTTATATGTATGTACATAAGTATTGAATTTATCAAATGCAAATATTATAGAAGATGCTAAAATGATTACATTTTCTTTAGATATTGAGATTTCCTCTCATCTCTTTTCCATAGGTCTTCATCATTTACTTTCATTTTCTGGTGAATTACTCTCAATAATCTTGGCATCAAAGGAATTCATATGACATTATACACACTGTAAACCCTGCGAGTACGACAGAATTAAAATTCTGAAAATGCAAGGTATAACAATGTCATGAAAAACTTATTAGTGGACATAGGGCTATGAAAATCCTTGACACGTGCAGACTAAATATCTGAAATGAAATCATTGAATCATAATAAATGAAGTGAAGGATTGGAATCACAAAGTAAACCAATATAATAATCTATGGTCAGGTCAGATAAAATATATACAAAGAAGATAAAAGTATGATATTTGGAATACTGTTTCCACATAATCGAGTACAGATACAGAGTTATTGCACGTGGATAATGCTAATAATTTTCAGATTTGTTATTCCTGAGTATTATTCTGTTTACGTTTATACCTTTTAAATCCTTCAAATATTACAGTGTCATGAACATAAGGACTTTGATGTTATAAGTCAATTCATTCTCAGATTCCTTTAATGACTTATATTTCTACACTTTTACCTAATGTAATTTTAAAAATAGTAGAAAAGATTTAATATGTATTGACCTGATAAGTTGATATATCAACTTAGATTGGACTGCATACAAGTCAATATGGGGAATGCTTTCTTTTATATGTTGAAACATTCACTGCATATAAAAAGGACAATGCATACCCTTTATAATGTTCAGTATGTTTTGATGTAAAATCACAATAACTTTTTTGTTATCCAAGAGTTCGTGGAAATATACCTCGTATTCGAAAATTAAAGGAACTATGAAAACACATTACCCTTCTTTGTTCAGTGACCCAGAAGTGACAAGAGGTAGATGGATGGCATGGCAATGTGTATTGGTTCCAGCAGAAAAAAGCCTTAAATAACATAGTGTTTACTTGTAACGCACATTATTATAATTGTTAATTGTAAAAACTAGGGTTTGATACAACCCCCTTTATAAGCAGAGGTACATAGCATGGTCTAATCAGATCTGGATACTTAAAAATTCTAAACAGCTTTTAGAAAATTTGAATACAAACCATTTTTCTCAAATTCATAAAATAAACCACATTTCTAATCTTAACATAATCGATTCACGTAAAAAAACGTAAAAGAGAGACTTTTTGGCATCATCGAAAATTTAAATGTTTAGTCATTGATTATTATGAATTAATTTCGTCCAACACCACTCTGATTCTACAAAGAAAAAGATATAGCATTTGTAATGTTTAGAACACCTTGTCTTTCAACAAACTGTTGGCATTCACATAAGGACCAATTGTGCCCCTTTATTAATTAACCTGGTCCTTTATTCGTAAGAAGCAGTCTTCATCCAGAAGTTTCTGAATCAGAAGAAGAAAAAGCTAGCGGTGATCTTTAATTTGACATTTAGATATATTGACGACGTTTTATCAATTAATAATGACAATTTTCATATATATGTCAATGCGATATATCCCATCCAACTAGAAATTGAAGATAATAGAATCATGCACAGACGCTAGCTACTTCGACATTTTACTTACTATAGACACCGACAGGAATTTTTTAAAATTTCCTGCCGGTGTCTGTAGTAAGGCTAAACGACAAACGCGACGATTTCGGCTTTCCCATCCCAACTTTCTACATTTAAGCAGTAGTATCCCAAGTTATTGGCAACGGGTTATCGAAAATCGCGTTTGATGTCAACGTTCCGCAAAAATTAGGGTCTGTATAATAGAAATGTTTTCTGTTAATCTTTTTCACTAAATAAAATGTTGAGTAACCTGTTATATGGCGGTTGTTGAGTTGTCTGTATTAATTGTGACGAGGATTTCTTCCTCGCATATTTCATTTGAATTTGACTGTTGTTCACACGGTGGGTGCGAATGGTCAATAGGAGATGAATAGTCTTCCATGCCACCCGGTCCTGGATTTCCAGAGCTCCGTGTTTGTCTAGTATCACCAGATTTGTATATGTATCCTGGCCATCGTGAAGAAATCACTCTTTGGTATCCGAGATTTTATATGTTTGAACTTATAACATAACAATGATAATTGAGTCATTCAAAGTGCAGAGTGAATCTTTGCAGGACAATACGCAAGTATTACTTAGGGGAAAAGGATAACATACTGATTGCCCACATGATAATATGCCATAAATGCTGTACTCGCAGTTATACCTCTAAATAGTTTTGAAAAAAAGAAATGGCTTTTTTTCTATCTGGATCTGATTATAAAAATTAAATGAATATCTGTGGTTTGCTTTCTGTATTATAGATTTCCATATCGTTATCGTTTTCTTAAAAAGCAATAAATGTTATTATTAGAGTTTATCAATTTTTCTGTTCATTCTTTTGGTGTATAATTGACAAATCTATCGTAAACATCTGACCACATGCATGATTTTTGTGAAAAGATTTTTAATACGAAACCGAACGCTTTAGAATAAAAACTTGCATGGAACATAATATTATTTCAGAATGTCTCCGATAATGTGATTTATGGTTCATAATGAAATAAGGCACTTTCTTTGCCTTTATGCAACATTTCCTTCTACGTTTTCACCTTTTTTCTTCGCTAAAAAGAACTTGGTTGTAATTGTAGAATATATTCATTTTGTTTGACCTCCCTCCAACCAATTACCTGAAGCGGAAATGCTGAATTCATTAGAAATATCCACTAACGTGGCCTAGACCACAGAAAGCACTGAAAATATAAATGTTTGATTTAAAGCAAATCACGCGTCTAATGAAAATCAAATATTACGATTTATGTAGTATCCGTTTGACCACTTTAAGGCGCGTGTATAGGAAGATAAGCGGTTCTCTGATCGATGTATTTTCTGTACCGATTCGACACACTATCGGCGCCATTGTCAATTGCGATAATGAGTTTTCTGGGCCAACACGTCAGAATAAATACTGAAAACAACCAAGTGTTAATAAGTTTTATATTATGCATTCGATTGCAGTGGAAATAATGGTTTTGAGTTATTTGTTAACTTGTCATTTCACGTAACTGAAAGGGACATAAGCTGTGTTTTTCCTTTTTACTATTTGAATTGATATACAATAATAGTAAAAAGAGATATACACAGGCATAAAATTTTAAAATTCCAATATATTTTGTAAAAATTGCATGAGAAATCCAAATTATTCGTTTGCAAATTATCAATTCAACCTTACTATTTGTATATGCATAAGACACTGATCTGTGTTGGCACGTTAAAGAACCCTCACTGCTCAATGGCCGTAAGTGCCAAGCATAGGTCAAAATTTGAAAAAGTGAAAGATTCTTGAGTGGGATGTTAAATAACAATAAAAAAACCAAAGAAACAAAACTACTACTACTACTACTACAATTTCAGATAACAAAGTATAAATCTTTAGTATGTTCAGGATAGAGATACAAATCTCGTTAATATTGGAGGTGGGAGCAGGTGCTAATGAGGAGTAAGCATCCCTGCCGACCGTGAGTCCTGAGTCAAATTCAAATGAAATAAGTGAGGAACAAATCGTCGTCACAGTTGGTACAAACGACTCAACAACCGCTGTTGAACAGGTAACTCTATATTTCATTTAATGAAACAGAGTTATCGCAAACAAGGTATTGCACTGATCGTAAAATTAACATCAAACGCGATTTTCGATATCCATGTGTCAATAACTTGTTAGTAAGTAGTTATCCCTGTATATGAAATGTTGAACATTCCCTGGCATATCAGACCATTTGTCAGATTTAAACATCATATGCAGGTGGCTGTGGGGTATTGCTACTCTGATGTGGGAAATATAGGATGGAGAATTTGAAATCGTCGCGTTTGTCGCATGTATGTATGTCAGTCTGTATGTCTGTCTGTCTGTATGTATGTATGTTTCTAAGCATGTATGTATGTATGTATGTATGTATGTATGTATGTATGTATGTATCTATGTATGTATGTATGTATCTATGTATGAATTTAATATCTTTATTTCCTCCATAAATGAAGTTTTAGTTGAACAATAATAAACATAATTGAGTTAAGTTTTAGATATTAACGAATTACAAGAGGTGATATCTTCACATTTCGTATTATATCATTTGTGTCGTCTATATCATATCATATATATCAAAGTACAGTATTCTTTCAATGTCCATTGTGTCTTGTACTGGCACATAGAATCACACGTTAATCTATCTTTCAATTTTTGTACAATCTCAAAACAGTACGAATATTATTTAACAATGACATAAGTGTGTGCACATTTAGTTACGATGATACCAATGCAGCAATGAATGCTATTTTCCATACATATACTCAGCACATTTCTTTATGATATCCCATCAATCATTTGTAACGATTGGCCGAAGGTTGTAGTTATACATGTCACCAAGAATAAATTCTGATAGAAGATCATCATCATACAATAATTGAACACTTTCATTTACCGGTAATAGACCCACTATAAACGTTTTTTAAATTGTCGATTTCATTTAAATGTTCCGAACATTCCAAAAATATATGATTTAAAATATTATTTACCGCATTGTTGCACGAACCACATTTACAATTTGTCATTGCCATAGTACACAGTTTAACAAGAAACCCAATATGTTTTTGCAGTTCTGGTTTCAAATAGCAATATTCCCAGAATATATGTGGAGCAATCGTGTTATGAATAGAACTGTAACGACTTAAGTCATGCCTCTTACCGACACATTCATTCAATTCCTGTGCGGTTTTATTAAATAATGATTTTTTCACATTATTTTTCCACAACATTTAACTAGGAAAAGTGCATAAAACTTATAAGGAATTCACCCTAACCATATTGGAAAACCGCATAAATTATAGAACGGAATATTTCAGTACAATTTGAAATACCTTATAATGTCATCATTATAATATGGTCGTTGAACAGCTTTTTATGTACACTTTCTGAATTTGCCATGCATAATCTCCCAAAAAAGAGTAATCGAAATTTGTCCATATATATATAGTGTTTAAGTTTCATGAGTTTCTCATGTAGATACGGACGGTTTCTAAAACATTTACGTTGTATAATTTCAAGTTTTTTGGTGATTCGGTTTGCTGAGTTCACCCCAAGTTTCACAGCCATAGAAACCTGAGGGTAATATGAGCATAAACTTTATCAACGCCGAAGAAATAGGGATAAAACCATTGAATTTTATACCCAAATCACCGAGGGAGTAAAAACATTTTCTTAGTTTCACACATGCATTTTCAGCATGCATGTCTATTCTTTAGTTGTCAGATATGTCTGTTCCTGCATATATCATTTTTATATTTAATTTCATAATCCCCTAAGTAAAGCTTGTCTTATGAAGTATATTTATCTTTATTGAAAGAAATAATAACACTATTTGTGCCATCGTATTTTAGTTTCCATTTAGCTGCATATGAATTTACAATATTTAACGAATTTTGTAAATATGATTTTGAGGGTGGCAACAGACAGGTGTCATCCGCCAACAAAATAGTTTGAATATGTTGTCCGGTTATTTTTATCCCCAATTTGTGTTACATAACGTGTGTATAAGACCATCAATGTACAGTTGGAACATCAAAGAACTGAGAACCCTCCCTTGACTGACTCCACGAGACATACTAAGGTATTTGCTGGTAGGTCCTTTAAGTGTTATGCACACTTTCGTGTTTGTGTATGAGTTTTTAATAATTTGCCAAAGTTTTCCATGTATTCCTAATTCATACAATTTGTAGAGAAGTCCAGTCTATCTATTTATCTGTCTGTCTGTCTATTTAACGTATAATCAAAATCCGTCTAAGAGTAACCACTGTAAAAAAAAAGATGGCTATCCTAGCTTTAGAAGAATTTAGAAATTTGAATGTGCTATCAATGCCAAATATTACTTTAGTATAATATTAACAGCTGGTACGGAAATACCAGGTACTAGGTTTATGTATACCCTCGGGGACTCAAACGGTCCACCAGCAGTGAGAACGACCTATACCAAAGTTATAATGCTCAAGACGATCGTTTCTGTCAATTAAACTTCATCAGTTGAGCTATGATTTTAAATAGATTTTCTAAAGAGAAAGTGGTTTCAGACAAGGCCAAATAATAAATCTAAACGTATAATCAAAATCCGTCTAAGAGTAACCAGTGTAAAAAAAGATGGCTATCCTAACTTTAAAAGAATTTAGAAATTTAAATGTGCTATCAATGCTAAATATTACTTTAGTATAAGATTATCAGCTGGTACGATCTATATATCTATCTATCTTGTAGTTTAAACACAAACACTGTCACAAAATTCATATTTTTAAATGATATCTTTTCAGACCAGTATTATAAAACACAAAATGCCTTTTTATCCTTTTTATTTATGCTTTTATCATACATTAAATTGAACATTTGTATATGTTTAAAAATTATTGCAAAAATATTTTATAATGATTTACATTATCGTTTGTATATATAATGATGAGATATCCTGAAGACGAAAATAGATACTAACAGTTTTAACTGCTATATTTATTATTTGATTATAAAAAAACAATTATACAGATTTTTGTAAACAATAGATGATCAGAAATGGTGGTGTCTTTGTGGTATCAACATTCATTCCTGAAGTCGGCAATGAGACCAGGTGTCATAGACTATTGACTTGTCACAATTAGTTAAAATTGAAGAACAGTCATACGATCTATAGTTAAATCTTCTTTTGCAACTTTCATCAAATAAACCTAGCTTATTCTCATTTTAACTACGTAAAGATACCTCGAGTTTATATAAGTTAAACTTTACTATGGTCTATAACAAGTATTGTCTAAATATTTGATAATGGAATTTTAAAAACTTAAATAAAAATTTGTCTATTCTTTTGAAAAAGTCTGCTTTGAGGTAAAAAAATCCAGCCCATTATCATTATTTCTTTATAATTTACTATAATTGAAGGATAATCTTCATATTTTATCGAGATAATTGTTGATTTTAAATAAAAGGTGTTTGTATAATCATTAAAATAAAGGAAAATCAAGTTTCTCGAAATATCGAATCATTTTTGTGCATGAGTGTTAATCATGTTGTATCTATTTTGTTTATACCTACCCCTAAATTTAAATTTTACAACAAAAAACGTATATTAATCAGACGTAATTACTTTAAGGGATCGTTTTTGTCAAATACACTTCATCAATTGAGCTCCAAATTTTAAATACTAGTAGAATTTTTAAAGGGAAAATGGTATAATACAAGGCAAATAGCCAAGTCCGTCTAAGAGTAACCACTGTAAAAAGATGACTTTTGAATAATTCAGAAAATTAAATGGTGTTATTAATGCCAAATATTACTTTAGTATAAGATTATCAGCTGGCACCGAAATACCAGGTACCAGGTTTATGTATACCTTCGGAGACTCAAACGGTCCACTTTATAATTTAAGAAAGGTTATTTCAAACATATTAAAATTATTTGATATCAAAACACAATTTCGTAGTCTTTATAAATAAATTGAATTTAATTAAATATATAACTGAAGTGATAGAACATGCATATTAATATAAAACATAAACAACAACAACGTGAGCCATTTTCATGTTTATGTATATGGCTCTTACATCTAAGCATAACACATACCAAAGTATTAACCGGGAAGTTCAGGAGGCTGTGTTCAATATGGTGAACATTGGGCAAACACAGAGCTCTTCAAGATCCAGAGGTGATATCAGGTGACATGGAGGATATGTCGACCAGTAACATCACATTCAAATTCAAATAGGACAACTGAGGAAAAAATTATCGCTACAATCGATATAGCATATTCAACAATTACTATCGAACTCAATAGTTAACTCAACATTTCAGTAAGGTTCAATACACTAATCGCAAAAGTTGCGAAATGTTTACTTTAAACGCGATTCCTCATTTTTGTGACATTAATTTATCAGTAGGTAGTTTGCCTCTGTGTGTGAAGCATTTACGGTACCCTTTTACATAGCAGAAATACACAATGTACATCAGACATATTTAAAAAATATATACATAATACCATATATTATAATGCTCAAGACGCCATGTTTCAAAAAATGATGATGATGATGATGATGATAAAATAATAATAATAATAATAATAATAATAATAATAATAATAATAATAATTATAATAAATAGCATGTATGTGTTATGTATGTCTCTGATTTAACCGGCACTACTTTATGCAAGTTTTATAAACCCTTGATATAAATTTAACTTCCATATAATAGAAAGATAATAACCATGTCAGATATGTATCAGGATTTCATTTATTACCTTATCTGGAAAGTAATGTTTAATATTTCATTCTATTGTAAATGACACTGTTATTTTGATATCATTAGAAAATTTGAATGTGAAAAATACGTAAATCAAAATTTGAAAAACAAAAGGAAACGTTGATCAATCTCATCACCTGTTGATCTTTTTTTCATTTTTCACACTTTCTTTATGATACAATAAATACAGTCAAATGATAAAAGTCCTTTTATACTAAAATGTTACGGCGACTGATGTTTAAAGAAAATGGCATGTAAAAATTCAACATTAGTTAACTTAACACCACACCCCGATCATTAATATTCTGTTTTATACATACATGTATATGTATGTCTTACTGAATGTGTCACTACTTTTTATCAGCTCATCATTTATCTTTTTAAGAGGTAATTTATTTTACAAAACAACCGATTTGGTCACGCGGCCTGACACACTTCCCCTTGTATGTACTATACGGGACCCGCAGAAATCGCTGACGTAAACTATCTGTGTGTTCGTAGGATATATTCCGAATGTAACAGTCTATGCATTAATATCTCTAATTTAGTCGTAAACTCGTGACCAAGACATGCTCCGATAGATTAATTTGAAAAGAAAGGTTATTAAAGAAACGGAATCCTGTCCATACTGAATAGATCGAGCCACCTTTGTAATGAGGTTATGTAACCGTGCGACGGATAATAAATTAAATGCGCGTGTCTTAAAATTAGATAAGAGACAAAAAAGTGTGAAGTCGGGATATGAGTAGCAGGTAAAACTATCGCATTATGAGGTTATTGCTGGTTCTGCACGTGTATATCTCTATGGTATCAAACAAACACAAATTTCCCGTTTTTTGTCACAAAGAATCTCAATTTATATTGTCAGAGAGGTTCTTCGAGATCTATCCATATTTCTTTGACTTCGGATCTCCTATTTATCTATTCTGCATCTTAATTTTTTCAGAGACAACAGATGCAACGTATAATGGATGACCAAAAAGAAATAAATAAACAGTGAAGGAGAATCTGCTGACTTTAAAATTAAGCCTTTAACATTTTGAAAAAATCTGCTTTCTTTTACGGTTAACGTGACATTGATAAAAACTGTTTTCTGTCTCATGCGCAGGCGAGCATGAAAATCAAAAGTTCCATATTTCTTACAACATTTTGTTGGACTATGATTTAGAAAAAAGTAACTTCTTTCCAATTAATATGTTACATCTTTGAAGCATGCACTAGATTTCAAGGTACAGGGATATTAGATAGTGAGATGTCCTCATTAATCATTTAGTCATAAATTAAACGTTTGACCAGCCATATCATTATAAGAAAATAAAGATATCTCATGTCTTCGAATTATCAAACAAACAAGACCTGGGTCTAAAGATCACAAACCATGCATTATTTCGGTAACATTGAATGATGGATCGATTACATTTATAAAACAATATTTGAATGGATATCGACCTATGAAAACGATACTACCTCCAGTTTATTTTTACACTAATTAAAATCTTGTAAAACATGTCATAAAACATTTCTATTCCAGACAGTCACATGAACCCATCATTTGTTACAATCGTTGAATATACTATCCATACAACAAGCATATTTTACCAATATGTTACTCCTCTGTCTCTCCTCCACACCTGGTCAGTTTATTGGTAAACGTGATTGAAACTAACAACACATTTAGATCGCTATATGGCCACGATATTATTCATAAAATTGTATTATGTTTTGCAAATACAACATGCATCTGATTAAAATATCAAACTATCATCTTAATCCAGAAAAATGCGAGCCTGTAACTTTTGTGAAGTGTAAGCACGATTATAGCATATATTTGATGAATTGAATATTTGGATTTTCCGTTTTGGGACAGGCACTGACTGCATACACACTCAAACATATAAGACACTTTGGATTTTAAAATATCATAAACATAATAGAGCTCCAATTTAAAATATATGTATATTACATTCTAATCATTGATGTTGTATTATTGTGGTAACTTCTATATCTGTGCGAGTTTCCAAAGATTTCTGTTTGAAATAATCATTTTTCTGTACAAGTCTGGAAATTAAAATTTACTCTGGTACAGTTTGAAGTCTAAAATATAACTATCTGAAAATGTACAAAATATATGCACGTAGATCAGAAGTATAAAACTTTCTTTTTCGAACTTTACATTTGTTTTAAATTCGAGTTCAACTGATGAAGTTTCATTGAAAGAAACAATTCTCTTGAGCATATGTTTTTCTTTTCTTTTCTTTTTTTTTTTTTTTTTTTTTTTTTTTTTTTTTTGCAAAACTATTAAACTACAACTTTGGGATAACGTTTATAATATTTAGCATGATATGTGCGAAAAGTCTTAGAGGGGATTATATATAAATGGTAACTGCTGATTGAGATTTGCATGCTGACAATTCCTGTATTCCGAAATTATCAGAAAAATTAACGAATGAAATTACAGAATATAAAAAAATGTCAGATAAAAAGTTCAATTTCAGATGTTTATCACAAAATCTTTTAGTGATATTTTTCGTATACCTCAATTTGTTTTTTTATCTACCTAAAATACACTAAATTTCATTCCTAGTAATAAAATAATTCTAATACAATGTCTCTAGAATACTTTAAAATGATGGTAGATTATTACGGGGAAATTGAGTTGACATAAAATGGGATTAGTAAGATAATATAGGAGAAAAAAAATTATTCGGCAAATTCGAAATTTATAGTGGTCAAATAAATTATATTTTTAATCGAAAATTGTGAAAATGTTGTATGCTTTTTCGATACATATAGATGGTAATTTATTTGTGGTTAAAGATCAATGAATGCATCGATTAATGACAACGAATCAGTTCCAGTACAGTAATTACGGTATTTGTCCAAATTGTAAATCATGCATTCTCAACTCAAGTCACTTGTATTACATATTTGTTAAAGTGGCAGTCGGTGTTATTTGATTCCTAGGTTAACTGTTGTCAGGTGAAACCATATCGAGAAGAATGGAACAACACTTGCGGAGCATTCCACTTGGTGATAAGTATTATTTTGTATTTCATCGCTTGTTGAGGTGATATATACAGATGTCGACTACTAATTACGTCTGTGTAGTATTATTCTATAATTCATCCGGTGTATACATTTCAGTATAATAGTACAGAAATGTCAAAGGAGAATAAGGATGTGAATGTCAAGAAATTTAAACAACACGAAGATATATATTCCATTAAAACCGTGGACAAGTGATTAGTTTTGTGAAACAAAGAAATAAAGAATATTGTCTTGAATTGGATATCTCGGATATATCATGTTCATCACATGATGTTATTGATAACGAATTATGGCATTTGAATTCTACAGATGTCACTGTCATAACTGAACCCACTTACATCATCAGTTATATCTGATGAACCTGCATACTTGTCGTCACGAATGATACAGATGATAAATTATTTGAACTAGCTAAATGTTGCATATAAGTATACGATGGTCTTCGTAAAGATAAGAAAATAGTGACTACCTGAGATAAGTATATGGTAACCTTTCTAACCTTAGATAAGTATACTGTGATCTACATGTCATCAGATAACTGTAAGGCGACAAATCTGACGTAGGACAAGTAATCTATGACTTTCTTAACAATGCTTAAGTATAATTTTACGCACTTTGACATGAAATCAGTATACGGTTACCTTCTTAACATAGGAAAAGTATCCAAGTACAGCTATTAACACCTCAGATACACATACGGTTGCTTGCTTGACACGAGAAAAGTATACATGCCTGGAGACCTTAGATACGTATATGAAGGCCAACCTGACATGAGATATGAAAATGGTGCCCTACCCGATGTATGTATACGCCAACTTACTTAACGTTAAATATGTACTAGTATACAATTGCCTTCTTAAAATTAGATAAATATAGTGTAGTCTTCTTTGTATAAGGCAAGTATACTGTAACTTTCTTGACATTATATAGGTAAACGGCTGCCTTCTTAAGGTAAAAGTTTCATGTCTGTTAAGGTACTGTGATAGTTATATTTTATGATAGATAGGTGTGTGTGCCACGTACAGATATAGGGATATCAAGGATCAAATATCAAAAGATAACTAATTCACGACATTTCGATGCAATTTCATTTTTTCGGAACATATCAAGGGGGCGATGGAAATATCAAAATTCAACATACTAATTTATACAAAGGGTACTATGATAGTTAAATTTTATGATAGATAGGTGTGTCCCACGTACAGATATAAGGATCTCAAGGATCAAATATTAAAAGATAACTAATTCACGACATTTCGATGAAATTTCAATTTTTCGGAACTTATCAAGGGGGCGATGGAAATTCAACATACTAATTTATACAAAAGGTACCTTAACATTTGGCAAGTATAATGCAATCTTCTCAGCATTAGATAAGTATATTATAACCTTTTTAACATTATAAATGTATATGGAAATTTTCTGGACATCGTATAAGTATATGATTGCCTTCTTAGTGTCGGTTTTTGTGTTAAACAAAAAAACCCAAAGCATTTCGATTATTTTAACTTTTACTACTTGTACTTGATGTACAATATCAAATAAAAGCTATACACAGGCATAAACAATCTTATATTTCTATATGTTTTGTGAAAATAAGGTCAGGTACAGTGCGGTATTCATGGACAAATAGTACGGCTGAGTTAATCAATTTTTGGGGGGGTTATTGTGTATCAATATCAAAAATTTCAGATACCAAAGTATAAATCAATAGAATGTCCAGGACATAGATACAAATCCGGTAAAAATGGACAAACACGGACCTCTGGAAACCAAGAAGCGGGATCAGGTGCCATGGAGGTGTAAGCATCCCCTGTCGACCGGTCACACCCGCCATGAGTCCACAGGCAAATCCAATGAAACACGTGAGGAGTGTATCCTCGTCACAATTGGTACAGACGTCTCAACAACCACCAACGAAAAGGCAACTCAACATTTCACTTAGTGAAACAGAGTAGTCGCAAACAAGACAATTTGCGGAACGTTGACATTAAACGCGGTTTTCGATATCCCTGTGTCAATAATTTGTCAGTGAGTAGTTTACCTCTGTATATGAAATTTTCATATGTTGTACATGCCCTGGCATATCGGATCATTTGTGAAATATAAACTCCATATGCGGGTGACTGAGGGATATTACTACTTAAATGTGGAAAATTTACGATGGGAAAGCCGAAATCGTCGCGTTTGTCGTATAGCTTAGTTGCTAATTTCCCGTCTGTGTTTATATTAAGTAAAATGTCTAAGTATGAAGCGTTTGTGCTTGATTCTGTTGTATCTTTAATTTCTAGTTCGTTGGGATATATCGCATTGATATGTATGAAAATTGTCATTATTAATTGACAAAAAGTCGTCGATATATCTAAATGTCAAATTAAAGGACACCACTAACTTTTTCTTCTTTTGATTCAGCAGTTTCTGAATGAAGTCTGCTTAGTATGAATAAAGGAACAGGTCGGCCAATAAAGGAGTAGAATTGGTTCCCATAGGAATGCCGACAGTTTGTTGAAAGATCAATCTAAGTAGTAAAAAAGGGAATTTTAAAAATAAAACACAGCTAATGCCCCTTTAACATTAGAAAAGTGTACGGAATTTTTTACGTTAGACGTAATGACGTTTGAATATTGTTGCATTTTTAACCTGAGGATAGTACATATGTGCTGTGACCTTAACCAAAGAAAGTATAAAAAGTATACAGTGACGTTAACATAAAGTATATAAATGGTTGCTTACCTTTTATTTAAACTTTATAACATCAGCTGAATATTTTATACATAAGAAATAAGAACTGAAAAAAGAAAGGACAAGTGAATGAAATGCACAACAAAACCACCACTGTCAACCAAGATTCATACAGAAATGTTCACAAGAATTACAGTGAAGTGCCCAGTGGACGGTACAGCCATAATACCAATTTCCTGCCTAGGCAACTGCTCCCTCAAGGAGCACGACTACACGGATTTCGCCCTTAGGTGGGGGTCTTCCCAATGTCATCTTGCTACTTTTTTTCCGAGCGGCAACTACGTATTGACGAGTTATTGTCACAGGGTTATTGAAATTCGCATTTGATGTCAACGTTCCGCAAATTTTATGGTCGGAATAATAATCTTGTTTGCAATTTCTCGGTTTCAATTAATCAAATGTCGAGTTGCCTTTCGATAGTGTCTATACCGATTGTGACGAGGATTTGTTTCTTACATGTATCATTGGAATTTGACTGTGTACTCACGGCGTGTGTGACCGATCAACAGGGGATACTAACACCTGATCCCACCTCTGGATTTCCAGGTGTCCGTATTTGTCCAGATTTTGTATATGTATCCTGGACATCCTGAAGATTTATACTTTGGTATCTGAGATTTTTGTAAATATACACAGTGACCATCTTAACATAAGAAAAGAATGCAGTAATTTGTTAAATATATGACAAGTTTGCTTTACACACTATACGTTTAGAGATACCTACTTAAAATGTTACAAGTATACGATAATATTCCTAACATGAGATAAGTATATATGTGACATTCTCAACACTACATTGATACATGTATACTTAAATCTATTTTAGATATGATGAGTGTATCAGACAAAAAACGATGACTTACTTGATATGTGATTAGTAAACTCTTATGCGATAGATACAGAGTGAAATTTTAAATATGTGATAATTGTACAGTCATAGTTATATTTGCACAGATATAAAAATTACAGATACCAAAGTATTAATTCCAAGATGTCCTCGAGACGAATACACAAATCTGGTGAACATTGGACAAACGCGGATTTTCTTGAAATCAGAGGTGGGATCAGATGTCATGGAGGAGTAAGCATCCCATACTGACCGGTCACACCTACTGCAAGTCCACAGTCAAATTCAAATGAAATAAGTCTAAATTAAATCCTCGTCACAACTGGTGCAGAAGACACCAACATCAACGATGCGAACTGTAAATCTATGGATTTTTTGTGGGACATTATTTTCGCGAATTACGGGTTCTAAAATTATTCGCGAGATTATATTGTTGCGATTACGAATGCCTTTTTCTTAAAAATTAAACACAAGAACATTGCATTGTGCCTTTCGGTTTCACTACCAGTATCAGGTTACAAAATTAAGCAAGAATTTTATTTAGAGCAAGATATCTAATTACGCGTTAATAAAGTTCTCGAAAATAAAACTGGATTTACAATTTTTAGTCATCATCGATAATTTAAAATACTGTATGAATTTCTTAAATTTCTGAGTCTTGTAAATATTGAAAATGGTATATTTCAGATTCCAGTCAGCGTTTACTCATGGTGTTATAATTTGAAAAGAAAAACCGTGTTAAAAGCCACATAATACTGATGATATACAATCTACACGCAATAAGAGTAAGTGTGGTACAGTTGACTAGTATAAAAGTAATAAATAATAATAAAGCATCGTCATTTCGACTGACAACATAATTGTTCCGAACTTATAACGGAACTTGACATGGAATTATCGAAACGATTGTGACGATCCGTAGAAAATATTATCTTAAAGCTGTTATAATTACTTTTATAAACACAATAGTACTTCCAAATGAAAAAAATAGATATCTGAGATAGTTATCGTTTCCTTAATTTTGAAAGACAATTTACATAAAATTCGGTCTGGAAAAAATAATACTATCGTTTTGGAACTGATATAGACATTAATTTTTAATAAGCAATCATTTGATTGTAAAATAATTTAGGCAATAGTATTAATTTTGATTTATTAGTACATGATGATCGATGTAACAGATATAGTTTTTACAGAGAGATATACCGTTTTCCAAATCATTCATTTTGTGCGTGACATTTCATATTAACTGGACATGACTCATTTACCCCATTACACAGGGGAAAACATTGTGTCATGTAGCTTTTGTCTATTTCATTTTCTCACGAACAATGTGTCCATATTGTTTCAGATGTAAACAAAAGTAAGGCAGCTGTTTTGAAGAAGCCATTCTCTTGTTATTCATTTGACTGGTCAAGAACTACCCTTTCTGTAAAAATCTCCCATTTCATAGACTATGAAGTTGTGGTATTCTTGTGTAATGGTTACATTTCCGATAATTATCGCCAATATGCTAGGTTACACAATGTGCAAGTTTATGCCTGGATGGATATGGTGCTTTATGGTCATACTCTTCAATGAAATAATAGCCAATCATTCATGTTACAGATACTGGTTCACTTATTACCCAGTGGAAGCTTATTGATATGATGAATTTCAAATTGAAAACCCACAGTTAAGATGAATATTTAAAGATTTTTAAATCGTATCCCGCATAGTGTCCTGAATGGTTTTGTATGACCAATGGATAGGACGTATCTAAGGTAACCGCAATCAATCTTCTGAATGTTATTCTGGAAAGGGACACTTGAATTTTTTAAGGTGAGATAATATTTCCTATGATAATGATACTGTATCCTATAATTGTCCATGGGTCAACAAACTTTCAATATTTAGTCTCAAGCGATACTACAATTGCAAAATCAACACAGAAGCTGCCGGTCGTTTTAGATAGTTATTCGATATATTAAGTTGAAAACAATGTTATCGATCGAATAATTTACAATTTTTCATATTAATAAAATTAAATTAACACTGGTATTATTAAAGAAAACGCAATCGGTTACGTTGCTGTTTATATGAATTCATTGAGGTTAAATATCATGTCATCAAATTTGCATTTGAATTTCTTTTATCGTTTAAGGAAGATTTTATCAGAAAAGCAACAGGAGACCCTTATTAAATAATCTAATTATAAAATGAGGAAAATTCTGACAAACGTGAGTTACATCGACACACCCGTTTGTCTGCAAACATACAGTAGCAAATTTAATGTCAATATTAAAATAGCAAATAAAATTGGTTGCTATATAGTTGATAATTTTTCTTTCTTTTCAAACTAGACAAATATTTTACCTTTGCTACCCAGATCAATTATGTTTTGATAAAAGTTAGATTGACAATAGAGAGAAATGAATAAAGACTTAATATAGTTTATTTTTAATTAGTCTTTGACCACAAATCTAACTTTTCTCCTCCAAGCGGTTTTTCAATTGAAATACCATCGTCAAAATTTAATTAATGCATACAGTTTGACAGGCTCCCAGTCAGTAGCTTTCATTTTCGTTGACAACTGAATTTTTACTACTGGAACATATTCTGGCCGTTGTTTCTTTTAAATAAATTCCTTCCATCCATCCATTAGTACATACATACGTAAATACATACATACATACATACATACATACATACATACATACATACATACATACATACATACATACATACATACATACATACAGGCAGGCAGGCAGGCAGACAGACAGACAGACAGACAGACAGACAGACAGACAGACAGACAGACAGACAGACAGACATACAGACAGACAGACAGACATATATACACACATACAAACGTACAAAGTGTGTGTGTGTGTGTGTGTTTTGTC
Organism: Atrina japonica; assembly: GCA_030159075.1. Taxonomy (NCBI): domain Eukaryota; kingdom Metazoa; phylum Mollusca; class Bivalvia; order Pterioida; family Pinnidae; genus Atrina; species Atrina japonica. The sequence continues at coordinate 341,821 of BROG01000095.1, forward strand.
GTTTTGAAGTGTATGTGCCAAGGATGGTTGTTGTATTATATTTTAGATCACTGAGTCTAATATATACGTCTTTGTTTATACCTTGTCAAAGTATTCGCAAATCGAATTTCGCTAATCGAATGTCATAAAATATGATTTTTGCCATGTAGCTATTTGAGTTACAATTTGCCTTATGATTTCTAGTTAATTTGGACAATAGCAGTAAACTTTATCTAGCATTTTATAATCCATATTCTGCATATATAATTAATTGTTTTTCGTATATTCAAAAGCAATTTTATATTTTTTATCTATAAATCTATATATGCATGTATTAGAAATTCTATATCAAAGGCACTCTTTCACACAATTTTATAAGATTTATAATAAAATATTTTATGAACTGACAAAAAAAATTATTATTCACTACATTTTTTAAAAAAATATAAAAATCAAAGTATAAATCTTCAAGATGTCTAGGAGACAATATACAAATCTGGTGGACATTGGACAAACACGGACCTCTGAAAATCCAGAGCGGGAATTAGGTGCCATGGAAGAGCAAACATCCCCTGTTGACTGAATCCCAAATTATGATTTGTCTATGATATTTCCAGTTCTTTATATAAATGCGTACAGAAACTGCCGAACCACAGGCATTTTAGTACTGACATATTTAAGTCTAGGAATTAACTCATTATACCACTACCAAACAAAACACAAGTACACGTGAAATGAACTTTTAACCCTTATAACTGAAAATCTGTGAAAAGCATCCTTAAAAGCTGGCGAATTTTATGATAAAAATGATGGCCTTGTTTGCAAATACATACACTATTTTGCTATGTTCTTATTTGTTCTACGCAAAGGATTATGAATAGTTTATAATAGAAACATAAACACTTATTTGGCATGAAGAACTCAGATGAGTGCATTTTTATAAATCATGTTATAACATCTGTAATCACTAGAAAAGTCCAATGTCCACAGGATATTTTCACAATCATAACCTGAAAATACATTCTATTTGATTAATAATCAACAAAATGAATCACGTCATGAAATTATATTTTAATGTCATTTAAAACATTGTATACATAAAAGGGTTTTGTGGGTGATAAATTAGACGACTGACAAGCGTGATTACGCACTCAGAGTGACCTTTGAATGACCAGGAGAACAAGAACAGTATAACTGGACATATTATCACGTGATGCTATTACTATATTTAGAATGAGACATTAATAGACTTGCCAAATAGGTTATAAGTTCATGTATATATGTATATAATAATTGATAAATTCATAACTAACTGAAATGCTGAGAAGCCAGTTCCATATTAACTGTTGAATCGTTTATACCAAATCTGACAAGGATTGTGTCCTTACTTTTATTTGGATTTGATATGTGGAATTACGGTGGTTGTAACCGGTGGATGGATATGTTTACGCTTCCATGATACCGGATCCCACTTCTGGGTCTTTCGGAGGTCCATTTTCCAAGTGTTAACAGATCTATATAGTGTCTCTTGGACAACCTGACGGTTGATATACAAAAATTACGCTACATTTTAATTTCGAAAAAGCTTGGGTATAACAAGGACCAGACAAAATCAAACACCTGGAGTTATAGTTTTAGTGCCAGTGTTATAGTTTTATTAAGGATATATTAATTACTGTGACTACTATTCTACAATTACTGTACACCTGGAAATTTTCGCTCCTGTTGAATTTTCAATTTTCCTTAGATTAGATCTATTCAAAATTGGAGCTCAACTGATGATGTCTAATTGACAGAAACGATCGTCTTGAGCATTATAACTTTGGTATTATGTTTATAATATTTATAACCACTAGGTCGTTTCCACTGCTGGTGGACCGATTGAGTCCCCGAGGGTATACATAAACCTAGTATGTGGTATTTCCGTACCAACTGATAGTTTTATACTAAAGTAATACTTCGCACTGATAACTCCATTTAAATTCTAAATTATTCAAAAGGTAAGTCATCTTTTACACTGCTTACTTGTAGACGGATTTGGCTATGCATTTAGATTTATTATTTGGCCTTGTATTATATCACTTTTCCTTTAGAAAATCTATTTAAATTGGAGCTCAGCTGATGAAGTCTAATTGACAGAAAAGCTCAAAAATAATTAGAGGTACTAAAAGACTCAGGTATAGAATATATGTTTTAAATGAATCATTTAAATGTAGCTTATGATTTTGTCTTCGCGCTAATAGATTTTACTTCAAATGAAAAGACGGTTTGCAATAAATTGAGATATGATTCGAGTTCATTATATTCATCTGACATTTTAGCTCAAGAAAACAACAAAATACTTCCTCTCTGTATCCAGTCTTTTAGCTACGTCATCGTTCCGCAAATTTTACGGTCGGCATGATACGTTGTTTGCGATTACTCTGTTTCGCTAGGTGAATTGTTGAGTTACCTATTCTATGGCGGTTGTTCAGACGTCTGTACCAATTGTCACGTTTTTTCATTTGGATTTGACTGTGGACTCATGGCGGGTGTGACCGGTCGACAGGGGATGCTTACTCCTCCATGGCACCTGATCCCACCTCTTGGTTTCCAGAGGTCCGTGTTTATCCATTTTTACCAGATTTGTATCTATATCCGGGACATCGTAAAGATGTATACTTTGGTATCTGAGATTTTTTATACTATATAACTTCAGCATGGATGATTTTCTTTCTCCATAGATGGTCATTAATGACATGAACTAGTAAAGTATACTAGTCGTTTGAAAATATAACTGCAATGTACTACTTTTTTATCCGTGAACTTTGTCAGACTAAGTTCTGTTTAACTAAGTTACTTAACGGTGTTTGCTAAATTCTAATCCGACTTTACCTAAGTTCTAGTGAATGTTTGTCAGTTTCAACAAGTAAGAAATTGCCGTTCTATAATAATTGATTTACTGTCTTCTATGACCTTATAGAGAAATATTGATAATCAGTTATTACATAAATTTGTCGAATACTTAGTCATATTAATCTGTTCTGTATAAAAGATACATATTTTTATTCCTACGAAGAAAGCTAATAAGTCAATCATATATTTCATTACATAGACTCCACAACTATATAATAGAATTTCTAAAAATTATTATTTAATTATTTAACACGTAGCCATTTCTTTCGAATATAAGAATCACGGATACCAAAGTATTACTCTTCAAGATGTCCAGGAGACAGTATACAAATCATTTAGTGAAATGTTGAGTTACCTGTTCAATACCGGTTGTGGACTCGTCTGTACCAATTGTGACGAGGATTGCAAACAAAGCCATTATACCGACCGTAAAGTTTGAGTAACGTTAACAATAAACGTGACTAATGATGTCCCTGTCACGACAACTTTTCAGTTAGTGGTTTGTCTCTGTGTATATGAACATTTTTGTTTTTGTTTTTGCTGTTGGGGACTTCCGGTTAAATTGACTTGTTCAAATTGTGGTTGGTAGTAGTATTGTTTGTTTGACAAGAAAATATATATCCATAATGATGGGAACATATAAATTGGGGGTATAAGTACATGCGTGCGCGCGCGCGCGTGCGTGTGTGTGTGTGTGTGTGTGTGTGTGTGTGTGTGTGTGTGTGTGTTTAAAAGTAGGACTTTTATAAAGCGTAAATTTATTATATACCGCCTTGGGTTTTAATTAATTCTGATATGTCTAACATGATATATCGTAAATTTGATATGGTTGAATAATCTAACAAAATCAGGTGTTTTAAGCAAAACACATCTAAGTTATTTCATTTGCACGAGAGAGGTGTATACAAGTTAACGATAAATATGTATGAAATGTAACAAGACAGTTAAAGGTTAATGATATTGATAATATATATAATATACATGTATTATATTGATATAAAATAACATGTAAGCCATAGCAACACGGGGTAAGTATGAAATAAAAGTAACATGATTTCTAATACACGAGACCATTGGGAAAATCAGTAACACAGTGATGTACTATATTTTAAAAACATCGATTGGTGAGGCTGCTTCTGTGTAATTAATAAATTTTGTATAATCCTCTAAACTAGTAGTCAAATTGAAATTTTCGAAAAGAAATTAAAATTTAAAGTAAAGATGGGTTAAGAATAGTTTATGTTTATCGCTATTTCTGTAGTCATATATGAATGAGATAATTATTAAGATCATTTTCTCTGGTCTTAACAGTAAAGTCATTGATACATGAAACGTACAAATATTGTGATGTTGATCCATGAAGCCAGAAACAAAATATATATATAATAGGAAGGCTATACCGATAAAGAAATGAAATCAAATATGAATACATAATGTTAATGCTAGATTGTGTTCTAAGTGATCGTTAATTCATGTCTTATTTGAATGGCGCAAATATGAATTAAATCAAATTCCTTTATTCTTGCAATCCATACATGTTGATGGTACACATTTCACATACATTCATTTGTCTTGAAAATGTATTTGACATTAATTTTTTGTTTAAACGTCATTGCGTCAAAACTCCATATCTTAAAATTCTGAATCTATTAAGAAATTAGGTGGTCAAAAAGTTGAGTTTAGAATTTTTATAAAGAATTTCGAAAATGAAAAGTTTCAGTCATTATCACTCGACATGATGCATGTTAGCTTATACCAACATTATCTAATGTATGATATCATTGACGAGAATATATATATATATATATATATATATATATATATATATATATATATATATATATATATATATATATATATATATATATATATATATATATATAATTATTATTTCAACATTTCGCTAATTTTAAAATCGGTATTGTTTGCAGTTACAGTGTTCAACAGAGTGAAAGTTATATTGCCTGATTAATAATGGTTATTGAATCATATTCACCAATTATGACAAGGATCCATTCTTTAATTGTTTCATTTGAACTTAACGGTGGACTCACGGCAGATGTGGTCGGTCGTTAGGGGATGCTTACTCCTCCATGAAACCTGATATCCCACCTCTGGATTTTCACAGGTCTGCATGTATCCATTTTATATATATATATATATATATATATATATATATATATATATATATATATATATATATATATATATATATATATATATATATATATATATATATATATATACCCGCTTCCATGTTTAAAGCGGTTCAATTTTCAACGTTAAACTTGCTAGGGTTAGACTTTCCTATCGATCAATTTACAAATTGTTTCAATATTGGTGACCTCTTCTAGCCATTGTAAACAAATATAAACCTGTAGCTACATGTAAATATGATACAAATATCACAATAACGAAATGTTGATATGAACTTTGGATCTCTAAATGAATACGACCTTAGATAGCTGAGTAGTGGTGACGGCGTGCATGAAAGCCAATTTTAGTGACGGAGGTTGAGAGATCGAATCCCAGTAACGAATTTGGTGATGTTTATGTGTTTATCAAAAACGTCATGTACTTTAACAATACAAGTGGTATCGATAAAGAGATCTAGAAAATGTCACTGATTCACACGACACATTTCCCGCTCAACTGTTCTGCTAATATAAATGTCTTAATGCATGAGGCAAGTATATAATTCGTTGATATATGAGTCCGGCATAAAAGGGTTACGCATCTAGTAACTGAATGATGGAGAGGTCTTTGTCATTACAGAAACCTAAACATAATAAATAATTTGCAATTTCAAACAGTCTCAAGAAATTGCCTATTTTATTCCTTATAAAACACTTCAGTTAAGATAATCGAAAAGGAGCACTTTAAAATCCCTTCGACTTCTTTTTTAAGAGTAGCTTTCATCATAAATTTTTATTTAGACGGATGCCTTTTGTAATTTTCGTCGCCTGAAAGTTGTCGAGTCGTTTGATCGATATCTATACACTTTATGTTCAAGTGCTTGCATTAAAAATTTACCTCTGTCATTTTGGCTTAGTTTCGTTCGATTGTCCAAATATTAACACTTTCAAAAAGGCAAAATAATCGGAAGGAAAAATAAATACTCAAATAAATCTGATAATTTATTTTATGTTTTTGAAAGAAAACAAATCAAAATCCGAAGTAAATAATATTCAGCACTTCAGTTAAATGGCAAAGTTTGTGTGAACTTTTCGTATAAATGCAAAATCCGTGACGGAATACATATTAAGTACAAGATACAAAGAATTAACAATTCATTACTTAAAATGGTATATTTTTCTAATATATATTATGCGCATAATCTACACGATCCAATTGTTTTTACTTTACAATCGATATCTGACCGCAACCTTGGAAATAAAAAACAAGAAAGTGTTCATTTATTTTAACTTTGAATTCTAAATAGTGTTTACGTCATACTCAATAATTTGTCAATTATATGGTGGCGGCCAGTATATTATGGTGGATGTTATAACCAGGTTACAATGTACCCGGAAAGAGACCACCATCCTTCCGCAAGTAAACTTTTCAAACTTTCTCAACTTTTGCTGACTATAAATTAGAGACTTCATTGTTAAAAGCGCAATGATCTAACCACACGGCTGCGGAGGTCCTATATAAAGTACGAGTAACAAATAATTAATGCAAGCATAATACAAAAATAAATAGCAATGGGCAAATGTAGACTGTTTGAAAATCTAGAAGTAATACCAGGTGTCATGGAGTTCAAATAAGCCGTGTTTTCGTGGAAAACTCAATGTCATAATAAAGTGCATTCGCCCTTAGTAATAATCAAAATCAAACAAAAAATCTAACGTTCACGTTAGCGACAAATGGCGCTGATATCTTTGAGACGCCATTTTTCGCGCACTTAAGAGTTCTTGCACAATATCTTTATATGTAAATAAATAAACGCTAAATTACATACTTTCATCTATTGTTGGTTGTTAAATTTGTCTTGTAAATCAAATAAGAATATCGGGAACAGGAAACCGGAATGCACGATTACCGGAAAAAATAAATGGTCGGATCATAATTATAAACCATTAAGTTCGAGAATTTAAACTTGGCGTTTGTATGCAAAGTTAAAACGTATAATACGCAGTGTTATAATTTGTTTCTAATGTGCAACGTAAACACGTGTATGACGTAATTTTACAACTACACACATCTCCGTTTCTGGTGTCGTTATTAGGACTAGCTAGATGCAAGGATATTAATATATCATCTCCTACTTACGTCGTGGGTTCCTGTGCACACGTATACATCTAGAGACAGTCCAGTTAACTCTGCGGACATGAAAATTCTTGCTGTATGAAAGAAATGCCATGTCGCAAAAGCATGCATAATGTAGAATGAAAAGTGACATGAAACGTCTTGCTTTATTTATATCGATTATGCGCATTATCTACTTTTTACACAACAACTGTGACGTCAGATAGTAGATAAAAATCCTCTTGTATCTAATGCTAGTCGTCGACGTTCAGTGAGATACATTTAGACGGGATTATCCATTTAAAAAGGAGGAATACATTAATTCATATAGCTCAATCATTTATCATTGAGGTGCATCGTGCACCATTGAGTCCATAAATAAAAAAATATATATTGCATCACTGCATATCACATTTACAAATATACAAAACGATATATATTTCATATCCGCTTACGACATATAACCTATTTCCTTAACACAAATGAATCGATTTTGTCCTACTTACCTACTGTCGGGGCTTACAACGTAATAAACTAAGACATGATTTTAAGAATTCACCCATTTAATTAAAATGTTCAAAAATATTTTGTGATAAATAATATAGTATTTAGCGAAATTGTCTAGTCTTCCCATACACTTGTCGCATAAGAGAGAATTAATAAATGAATGAATAAATAACACCTTTGAACGCTTTTTGAATTAATTTGTTAACCGAAACCTTCATCGAATCTTTAATCTGGACCACCCGTAGTTTAAAGCATTGGTATAAATACAATAGAACACGGAAGACATTTCGAACTGATATTTGTTAATTTGTTACCTTAAATTACTGTTTTCTTTAACCCATATCAATTACCAAATCATTGTTTTCTTTTGGAAGGTAACAGTCTTTTGCCGAGACAGTAATAAAACGTAGTTTACCTTAACTATTCCAATTGCTTTCCTATTCTTGTGAGATACATTACCAATAAATTAAGTTAATTAACTTCAGAACATTTCATCACTTGAAATGATTGTGATCTTGTTCCAAATTTAGAAACAGAGATCATTGAATGCGAATCTGTTCACGACGTTAGTGTCTTTTAACAATTGCAATTGTTGCTTTTCTGATTTTCAGTTTGAATTTTAATAGATTATTAAACGTCAAGGAGGCAGATTGCGATTTGATTGTCATCATTCTGGAGACTGGAGAAACTTTAATGAACGAAAGTTTTTAATTGTTTTTTTTTTCCTTCTTTAAAAATTCAAGATGGTAAACTTTCAACCAATCTTTAGATCTAGATTAACGTTACCAACCCGTCTTTTCATTATTAAATTGGATCTCAATCGTACTTCTTTTCATGCTGATGGATGTGTGCGGTCAACCTTTCAAATAATATTAAATGTCCGTATCATGAGTTTGTTCACCTTATTGCTGTAAAGGTTAATTGTATCAAGTCTGTAACCAAGAAGTACTTAAACATTTTTTTAATTGAACTCTATGATAATGTTGAGGGAAATTGTGCTTTTCTGTAACATATGTTTCAATTGGTCTTTTTAATCATAGCTGTTCGTTTTTCGTGTTTATTTCATTTGCAGTATCACTGTGTAACTATACTTTATTTTTAAATTACTACCGACCTTACAGTTCAATGTCTTGCCTTGTTTAATGTAGCTAGCACTTAATTCTTGAAACTACTCCCATGCGATTGAAAACATAATGATGAAACAAAGTGCAATGTTCATCCTACAGGATTATACGTAATTAGCACCTTAATGATATGAGTGATGCTGGCATAACATAGGGCTAATCAGCTTCTTTTCTCTGGCAACTCCCCTTGAATTTGACTGCCAAAGTGAAACTACTGCGGGTGGGATACACGTGGTACGGGTTTTCTCTGCATATGTCGATCATAAGTTGGAAAGATATGGTGTAAGTCTGGATGCGGGTTACTTTTACAAGAAAAAATGCAACATTTCATTTTGCTGTAGAGAGCAGGTGCCAGCAGCTGTTAAGGGAATATCTGCAATATATTTTGTTTTACCAATTCTGTGGTGAATGATATCACTTATTTCGTAATACTTGCAACTGATCCCTCTTACGTTGTGTAGCAACGATACGAGTTCGTAGATTCCATTTACACTGGAGTTGCCCTAATCTCCAAGACACTCCTTCTGTTCGGATTTTCCGAACGTTTTTCCGTTATATTGAAATTCTTTGTTTTCAAATGCTTCTCAAGTAGCAATAAATCATCTGTTGAGATTGCATATAACATTTATTTTGTGTACTCGTCTTCAAATTCTCTACCGTTACGGCTTTGTTTAAGTCATCTCACCTGCCAAACATCCAAAAACTCTTCATCATGTGCATGGCGTCTCTTACAAAGGATAAAGACCCACCAAACAAATACCCTGTATCGGTTTTTGTCTATTCTTCCATTATAATTATCCCAAATAATCGGACATTACACGCAAGAAACTCTGAAAAAGTTCCAAACAAAAGCGGCAAAGGAATAGAGCTATTGCTTTCCTCGTTGCAAAGCATTTTTTACATAACGGCAAAACATCTGCAGCAACTTTGTATAAAGGGCACAGCGACAATATGCACATTATTTAACTTTTGGATAATCAAGTCAGCTTGAAATTAAATCAAAACGACAAATATAAATCAATGAAACCTTCTGTTAGTGCACTGGAAAGAAAAGACTGTTTACCAGGTGGAATGAGACATAGACTGTAAAAGGGTCATTTCGGTTTTGACACGACGACAAACGATTATTTCCTGTGAAACTGTTGGATTCTTTAAAAACAGTAAAACTGGATTAAAGAGATTAAAAAGAGTTTTCCGCACCGCAACTGAAGAACTTTTCCCGTCTTCAACACTTCAAGTTTCCCGCCAGCTGTAGAGGTTTAACGATTTTTAGAGTAATCCACCTTACCTGTCATTGTGTATTGTGATCGCTTGATGGCGCTGTTAACTCAATCTAACAATAGAAATGCGTCCATGTTTACATTAACCTTGTCGCGCGAGTTTCAACGTGATGGGGCTGTTTGATACAGCGTTTTAGAAGGAAAGAAAAAAAATTGGTAACTATTAGATCTAATAAAACATTTCATTTTTCTTACTTTCAATATTTTTGTTCATTGGTTGTTTGTTTTGACGAAAAGAACAAAGGAAAACGCGGGAAATAATAAATGTTTGTTTCACTATAGAAGTTGTGCGTTATAACATAAAAGTGGGTGTTTGCAAAAACGCATTTACACATGGCATTTAAAGCCTTTTTAAATTAACTTAAAATATTACTCTTTAATCTAAAGATACATAAAAGTTAAGGTAATATTTAATTTACAAAGAATTTAATAAACGATTCTATTTATTTTGATAGGCGCTGGGAGAGCGTTGCATGCCAGCCGTCTATTCACGGAATTGTGTGTTTACATCAAACAGAAACATGTGCTCTCTGCTGGTGACAGATACGCGCCATCTGACGTCATCGACCGGGTCAGAGGTCACCACCTGGAGGAAGTTATATTTATCGTCTGCTTACATAGGCTTTGTTATAATACAGAGAAATAAGGAACATTTTGACAAATGAATTAGGTATACCGTTTAAGTTGTAAAGGATGAATCATACTTCCATACTGATTTAAAGTAAAAAAGAAAAAGTTGGATCTACATGCTCCAGTTTGCGGGAATAGATAAAAACATTCCTCACACAGTCACTGATTGACGCTATCAATGTGACTCGACATCGCATTTCGCAGATGCAGTGTTGCCTGGTAAGTGGTGGCAGTTGCGCTCAACTCCACAAGCTGAAAAGATTGGGCTTGGGATTGAAAATCATATGGTAGACCCAGTATATTTAGGCCTAAGCCTAATACATTTTTTACCTATATTTTATATCATTTGAAACACAATTTTGAATAGAATTAAAAACGTATGCACGTACAATCAATGCAAAAGTTCCAATATTCATAATCATATTGTTTCATTTTTTAGTTCATTAGTTAACTACAGTATATCTGACAATGGGCGTTATTCTTAATTGGTCGATTTCCCCATAGTACTATACATTATTGCTCTCACATTTACATGTATTTTTTTCTAGCCCAAATGTTAGATTTTGTTTTTCTTGACAACTAATAACATGCCCACAGACACAGTACTGCATGAAATCTACACTCCTGTGCCAAAAGTATGTCAACTTTTAAAATTTTCCCATTGCTTTCTCTTTTAGATAAACCTTTTTTTAAAATAATTGACCTGACTCATATATTCAATGAACTATTGTAAACTTTTGCCCAATTGTTTGTGTGGACTAAATTAATTTGGAATGTGTCGGTTTCTTTTTTAGTTTTTGTGTATATTTACTGCAAAGATAAAAATTAACTTTTCAGAAATAAAGCTTAAAGAAATTTCTACCCAAAACCAGGAGAAAATAAAAATACTTTCTGCTTATCAAGTGAAATTTTGCATGAAACTATTGATTTGTGATTAGCTCGACCAAGATAGCTCAGTTGGTAAGACCATCCTGTGAGTGTTTGGTTCTGGCCAATCTGGAATCGATTCCCTCGCCTACTACATTTGGCGCCCAACTTAAAATAACTCAGAATGGTTTGTGTTAAGAGTCTTATTGATTTCTAGGGTCAGAAATCTTGTTAAGGGGAAGAGTGTAATGGTGCAGAGGGTAAGAGCATCATGTGTTAGCTAGGAAGGTCCTAGGTTTGATTCCTGGTCTGGTCGCACATTTTTCCTCGCCTACACCAAACATAATTTTGTGAGATGTTTTAAGATCATTCATAAAATGTTGGACATTTTTCCCAAACAGAAGGAAAAAATATTGTGGTACATACTAAAGACTAAGTCGCCCCATTGGTGGCTACTGGTCAGCGGCTAGTAAGGGGATGACCATTTGATTTCTTTGGGGGAGGGAGTGGGGCTGGCAGATTTTGGAAATAACAATTCTGGCCTTGTAAATATCGAAAATCTGTCTTCTAACAGCTATACAACAAAATAAATAATATGACCTTATGGGGAAGAAGGGTACTCTGGGGTATACAAAAAATCAATAAAATTGCTCTGATTTTTGCATACACGTACTTATTCATAATGAGTCATTGAGTGTATGAATTAATAAAATGAATAATCTGGCACATTTGTGGGTATATGTATATAAAATATATTTACATATGCCCCTTTCCCAAATTTTGATATATTTTTTTCATATAAATATTTACATAAAATATTTTAAAAACCAGTCATTTATTTACAATTATATTTTTCTAGTTGGTAAAATATTATCCAAAGCTATGGTATCAATGTGTTTTTATGCTTTTATTAGAGTTGGTGGATAAAGAGGATGAAAGATTTAAAGCTGTGACCCCAAAAGTACCAAATTTTTATCGCACTTAAATCTTAAATTCGGTCGTTGTAAAAAATTTAGTCATCAATTTTTTTTTTCTGTAAATGATCAATTCAGAATGGTTAACAATTATTTAGATTCAATAAAACAAGTTCTGGGTATATAGCGAAGAAATGACACCTTGAAGTTTGCCAAAGTTGAGTATTTTTTAACAAAAAATCCTATAAGAGAAAATTGTACCACCATTTGACCTTGAATGTGACCTTGAACATGACCCTGACTGGGCAATGCATCTCATAAAAATGAACCTTTCCTGTAAGTTTCACAGAAGTATCATATACAGTATGAAAGTAGTGATAATTTATATCAAAATGTGACTACACAGAGAAACAGACAAAAGATGTCATACAGTGTGAAGCTATGTTTCATAGCTGACACAAAAACATGACTGTTAAATAATTTTTTTCACAGAGAACAACTTAATTTACTTCTTTATGTGAATTTACCATTCAGTTTATGTCTTCTGTGGAAAACTTTGCATTGTTTTTATCATCTTTCTTTACATTGCCTACATCAGTTCCAGTTTTGACATTCTGGTCACGTGATTAGGTATTCTTCTTCCCCTTAACTGGTGCCAAAGTTGTGGTTAAAATCAGTTGTTTAAAACTTTTTGGCTAACTATCCTTGCCATATATCATTGCTCAGTTTTTTTCAGCTCGCTGTGCTTGTCATTTTATTTTAATTAGAGTCTAATATATAAAGACATTTGTATAGAACAACAAAGTGTGGTTGAGGACTTAATACAATGACTGCCTCCATCCAATTCTGTGTCTGGACACTGATCAAGTACCAGATTTTGAATAGTGTTTTACAACACAATGAACATTTTTATCAGTTATATTAGTGGTGGCCAGTTTTTATTGGTGGAGGAGAGAATCTGGATACAATGTACCCGACGAGACCACCGACCTTCCGCAAGTAAACTGGAAACTTTCTCACAAAAATCAGCTTAGGTCCCAGTGAGGCTCGAACCTGTGCAGACCAGAAGTGAGAGACTTCATGGTTCAAAGTGCAATGCTCTAACCACTCACTGACTCAGTCATGGAGGCCAATAATCCAGTGTGCACTGAATGAGGTTTATATTTTATAACACTTTTGAATAGTACATGTGTATACTTATGTTACCCGCACAATTCCAGATTTGAAAAATTTCTAGATCTGCCACTGCAATACTAGTATATATTGATCTGTTTCTACTTGAAAAAAATATTTTGTCATGTGATGGTATGCCGTATGAAAGGGTATGAAAAGTCTGAAAAAAATCATCCGAGTCAACAAAATTTGCCAAACTCCCCCCACTCCCCTCAGAATCAGTTGGTTGTCCCTTAATGTTATTTGAGACTATTTAAGGAATGAAGGCTTGCTAGAGTGTATCCATATTTAAAGTAAATGCATGCTGACAAGCATTCATTCATTATATTTGTTTATCAAAGTTTTCATATTTTGCTATTTGCTTATTTTTTTAATCTTAGTTTTTATTGTCAAGCTGCCATATTTCAACTTTCACAATGGTTGAAAATATCAGCATAAAAATGAGAAATAGTGAAAAGATGTTATGTTCATGATTGGGAATTTTTGGTAAAAATTGGGGAAAATAGATATGATTTGCGATTGGGAATATAGCCCAAAATCGGCCATAAATTTGGAGGAAAATACCCCCCTGAATAACAGACAGTTTGTCTAGGTCCCAATTTACATTGTTATATAAGAGTTGTTGGCCCCAGTATGCATATTTCTGTATTTTTAACCTTGAGTTAACCAATAGTCTTCCTATGTTTGAATTCCATTGCCACAGGCAGTTTCTCACTTACATGTAGCTGTTGACTATGTCCTGATTTCTATTTTGAGAAATACTCATACAATCTTTTATTTTGGTTTTGCTTATTATTTATTTCCTTGCATTGCATCATAACAGTTGATTACTAGAACAATTTGCATTGGTTATATGTCTGAATCTTTTAGCAGTGAACGGTCATTCATCCTTTAGCAGACACCTCTCTATAACAGATGATTTTACAGTTATTCAATACATAAAAATATATATTGTCCTCACTTTAACACATCTTTGTATTTAAAGATGGTTAAAAAAACAAGATCTACAATAATGCAGTTGTGGTACAAATATATGTGTAAGACTTGTTGATCTATAGCTTACCACCCACTGAGCCTAATTAACACATTATCTGGAGCACTGCATTTAGGTCTTCGAGCGTGATAGGGCTCGGCCTGTACACCAAATAATTTATTATGTCTGGATAAGTAATTCCAGGCAGTTTCTCGGGTTCTGTTGAAAATAGATTGTTATCTAATGTGTAGGGGTCCACACCTCCAATTATTGTTAACTTCTGCTTATATCTAGCTTTCACATCTCGATCCAAACTCTCCATATACCACATGTTTAAACTTTTGAATTTTCCTGAGTAGTGCACCAGTTGGGTTGTGATCCAATATGGCTACCGACTCGCATGTGCACCAAGCATGGGAATACTCTATGTATTATGCTGAACTCCATTTAGATGTGTTTGTTTGATATCCTGTATTAGACATTATTGTATAATTTATACAAATCTGAGAGTAAAATTTGTTCCGTTTCAGAAATGTTAATGTTTCTGTTTTTTACTGAAACAACTTAAGATGTCAAACCTGAAAGATTTTATAGAAGATAGTCTCTACAAGGCCTGTGATTGGGAAGATGTTCAGTTTGTTACAAGATTTTCAACTTTGTGCAAGGTAAAAACATAAAACTATTAAATATACTTCAAATTTTGTTGTATAGGTAGGTCCATGTACAAAAATGTATCAAGATATTGGAATACACTGCAGTCGTCCACTTAATTGCATGACAGCATACATGCCATATTTTTCAGAGGTCATTCTGGGATTTTTTGGGGGGACAAATATAGCAAAATTCTGCGACATTTTCTAGGACGCTTTTGAGTTCACTTTTCAGGTGTTAAATAAACACAAAATTGTTTCCAATTCTTTATTTTACATGCTGCAAGCTTTTTGCATTGACGATTACTTTGTATGCCTTTTCAACTCACCTGACCCAAAGGGTCCTGCGTTCATCTGTAGTAAACTTTTCAAAAAATCTTCTCCTCTGAAACCACCATGCCATATGGAACCAAACTCGGCCACATACATCCTTGGGGTGTCTAGATTAATAATTGTATCTAGTATGCTTGTCGACCATCCAACATGACCACCATAGCTATAAATAGAACATGGGAGGTAAAACTGCAGTTTTGGGCAAATAGCTCAAAAATGAAACAAAATGCGTCAAAACTTACTCACCAGAAATAACCGGCAGGACAAGATCTATCTACCCTTGAAATTTCAGGTGTGTCGGATGACCCAATTTTGTGTTATTGCCCCTAAAATGTTGAATTTTTAAGACGTTTTTGACAAATGGCTCAAAAACGAAACAAAACGTGTCAAACTTAATTAACCAGAACTGATTGACAGGACAAGATCTATCTACCCTGAAATTTTCAGATGAGTCTGATGACCTGATTTTGAGTTATTGCCCCTGATATGTTGATTTTTAATGATTTTCGGAATTTTTCACAATTTTTTCTAAAATGATACAAAATGAATCAAAACTAGCTGGCCAGAAATGATCATTTGGACAAGATCTACCTGTGTTAAAAATTTAGGAAAATTTAATATATTGATTTTGAGTTATGACCCATGAAATGTCAAATTTTTTGTTATTTTAATAGTTTTCAAATATTATCTCCAAAACTAAAAGGTATAATAGTTAGCTATATAAATAGGTGGATTGGAACCATACTTTACACAAATGATCCCCGAATACCCTAATTGTGCCTTTTCGAGTACTAAGGCCAGTCTGACCTACTTTCTGGAAACTAGGTCACAGTTACTGAAACTTGTTTCCTGAGCAGAAATCCTAAACTACTTGGTGGATTGGAACCATACTTCACACAATGTGCCTTAGATGTGCCTTATGTGGTACTAAACCTGTCTGACTTACTTTTGGGAAACTAGGTCACAGTTACAGAAACTATTTCTGGAGCATGCTTATTGTCTAGGTTCATTACACAACAATGCAGGGGGATATTGGTTGCTGTGGCCTAATGTTGACCCAAATTTTTAGCCCACCTGGACTTACTAGTAGTCATTTACTATATAAATAGTCCTGCATTAAGCTTTTTTCAGTACATTGTGGGCAAAGTTATGCAGCTACAGCCATGAAACTTCACATGCACATTGTCCAGGGTCATTACTTTACAATGGGGGGATGCTGGTTGTTAAGGCCTAATTTTGACACAAATGTTTAGCTCGCCTGGACTTAGTCATTTACTGTATTGTATAAATAGTCCTGCATTAAGCTTTTTGTTTCAGTCCACTGTGGGCAAAGTACTGCAGCTACAGCCATGAAACTTCACATGCACATTGTCCAGGGTTATTTTTCAACAGTGCAGGAGGATGCTGGTTGCTGTGGCTTTATATTGACCCAAATTATAACAAGCATAAAACAGGCAAGCTACATGGTATACCTTTGCGATCAACTATATTTTTAGCTCAGCTGGCCAAAGGCCATGTGAGCTTTTGTCATCACTTGTGGTCTGTCATCCATCTGTAAACTTTTACATTTTGATCATCTTCTTTGTCTGATCTGCCAAAAAAAAACAAACAAAAAAACCATGGCTGCCAATGCAGGACATACCATAGTTTAAAATTGGACCCTATGGGGAAAACATAATTTTATCATCTCCACTAAAACTATTGAACCAAGTTCAACAAAACTTCACAGGAATGATGCATTTAAGGTCCTTTAAGTAAGACTGCTAAAATTTTGCCATCAGTGCAAAACATGGTTAAACATTAAACCCAATGGAAAAAACACATTCAGAGATATTCTCGACCTCTGAAACCACCAGGACAGTTGGAACGAAACTTGATCACAGTAGTATTTGGTTGGTCCCCTGTAAAAATTATGTTCAGCAGGTCCACATCCCATCCAAGAAGGCTTCCAATGGATAACATAATTTAACATTAGATCCTATGGGAAACACATCATACATGTGCTTTATGACAATTTAGACCTCAAGGTAGATGCATTGCATGTTTGATTATACAGTGAAACTTGTATATAAAGGCCTCCTTAGGGACACAACAAAACCAGTCTTTATAGGGAGGTAGTCTTAATATAGGGGTTGATTTGTACACAAATGGTACTATTGGGGATGGCAAAAACGGTCTTTGTGACCAGGTGGTTGCTAAAGCAGGTTGTACTGTAAATAAAATAATTTTTTAGTTAAAATACATTACAAATAATCTAAGATATTGTAATAACCATTTTTGATGGCTGGTGTCATGCTTTTAATCATTGATGATCCAAGCTTGTGTCACAAGACTTCAAGATTTTATTAAGTCACTCTCAACACGCCAAGTTAATGGCATAGAGATATACAACATGTAAATGATAAATACAATAACAATTGATTCAAGAAATCAAAAAGTTAACAGAAATCTGTACCTCGCATCAAGAAGGACAGACCTTATTATTTATAACCTTGATAAATTTACAAAGTTTCTTCATTTTACAGTTCATTACACTGGAAAATTTGTTGAAATTTCAGAGTATTAGGGTGTTTACAAAAGTATGTTACCAATAATTATTTTTTTTCTTCCATTATTTCTGAACATTCAAGTATATAATGGAATTCGTCCCCTATTTTATTAGTAGGGCTGTGTATTGACTGAAATTTTTCGATACAATATGTATTGAATATTTGTTTTTTTAATACACAATGTGTATTGATGTATTGGTCAAGTCTCAATCAACAACAATTTAAGCTTAATTTAAATTCAATTAAGTGCAATTTACATCTTCTGTGTTAAAATTCTACATATTTGTTTTTTATGTAGTTATTACATGTTCCTAGCATTATGAATTGTTCTAAATATTTTACAACAGAATGAATCATCATTTTACAAATACTGAATTACCTATCGCCAACTACTAAAACCACAATGTAGGTCAAATAACCAAGTGTATTTTTTTTTAAATTATTACAAATCTTAGATAATATAAAATATCAAGTTACAACAAAGATAATATAAAAGATAAAATTAAATATATCATTCATTCACTAAATTTATTGAGTATGATTTTAAATACATGATTGTAATCCGGTGTTGCCATTTGCTGAACTGGTTGAACTATCAGTGTTTAGTATCGTCAGTTGGTGTGATTTAACACTCCTATGGCACGAAACACTGACTTCAAACATTTTAGGTGTGTTGCCATGTTGCTGCTGCCTCTCCATGTGTCAACATACCAATTACATACTGTGTATATCATCATTTACTTTCTTAGAGTAATTCTGTGGTCTTTGACCTTGGATGTGACATGGCCACAGGAATACACATAGGCTCTACTTTGATCTGTTTCATACAGATGTTAAACAAATTCAACATGATTTACAAACATTTTGAAGACCTATAATACAACTTGTGTACTGATACAGACAATTTTGAGTATCGATATATTGAAAGGACTAGTGATACGGATATGAACCGATATAACGATATATTGATTCGCCCCTATTTATTAGAATTACAAATATTACATGACATACTGCACACTGTCTTAGTCTTGGACTTATCAGTGGACTGGAGAATATTATATAAATATTTACATACCGACTGTAATTTCCTTCATTACAGTTATACAGAACGTCCGTTTTGTTGTATCATTAAAACCGGTGAGTCATCACGTGATCTTAGTGTTAACCCCTAGCTGGCGTAGGAATACCTGAATATCTAAGAAACCTTTTCCTTGACCATGTTACGGCAGCGATTTGTCAGACAAGTATTCTCTGAACATATGAATGAATCAATAAAGAATAAATTAACACATTCATTCCATATTTTTATTTAAAGCCATTAATTACCACAAAACAAACAAAAATCACTGAAAGAAATTGAAAACACAAGACTAGGCCTGCATCTGTAGCACACTGTAGATACCCATATCATAGGCCTATTGTGATAGATCTAGGACATATTATGAAAAGAAACACAGGCCAAAATATTATATAGAATGGCTGCTTCCAGTTGTTATCAACGAATATTAACAATCACACTCAAACTTTCTGTGATATATTCCACTGATAAAATATCAGAATTCAAACAAAAATTTGTTGTAAACAATGATCATCTGTTGCTATCCAAATCACACATGGTAGACCTATCAGCCATTTGCACACGGCCCATTCGGGCAATTCTCTTCTGACACATTTAACCCGCCACTTTTAAATGGTCGAATATTAAAAATTGTGAACTAAATCTGAGAATAAGTATTCAAAATTGTCCATATCACTAGTTTCTTTCAAAATGATCTTAAAAAAAAGAAATTAAACCTTAATTTCATTAGTATTTGTGATCAGAAAAGAGAACTACTTCTCATGTCAAAACAGCTGTTGAGCCATTACGTCATATGAAAACACCCTCCGCAAAGTCAGTGTACTGGAATGAATTTAGTATCCAGTGGACTACAGTTTCACTGAAAATTCGTGCTGCACAGACTTTTTTCCATTAGCAATTGCTTTTATACCCCGATGATGTTCAAAAAATGAAAAACAATCCTTAATTAAAATTAAAAAATTTCCGATGATTTCATTGGTTAACAATCCAGAAAACATTCTAGTCATACATCAATGACGTGAACGATAATTAGGCCACGTCCCCAGACGGCACTACTTTTGTAAACATGTCGGCCATTTGCAATACACAAATGTGTTTTACGTCATGCAAGATAAAAACAGGTCATTGTAGTGAAAGTGGTCATTAGTTACAGTCGCGAATGCACCACACATCAGAAAAATCTATTAGTAACACCCTGTCTTCCATTTTAACTGGTAATTTTGAATCAGCCCCAAGTTCAAGTGCATTATCTTCAAATTAAATTCAAGTACAGTCAGGCCTATTCCTTATTGTACCGCTACTGCAGTTAGGCCTACTTGTCCTACAAAGGGCGATCCAAAGCAATGGACATATTAACATTCCAGTATCATTGAATACCGTTAATACTCTCTCCATGGAATTTATTTCAAATTCCTCTTTCAATAACTGTAATTTTAACTAAAGCAGCCACACATCAACTTCTCTTCCTAGATTTGTGGTGATGATGACATAAAAATGACGTAACAGTCTAGTGTTGTTCGTGGTTGTCATAACAACACAATTAAAGCGCAACAGTTTAATTTGTTTGTTTATATTATTTGGGAAAATCAATAAATAAACACTGAATGTTTTTAAAAAATACCGACTTGTTATTGAAATTTAATTATAAGCATTGATTATATATTTTTTCTGTGTCACTAGGAAATGACCTGAATGAAGACTGTGCACACTTTTGCATAATTCGCGTAGCGAATTACACAGTGCAACTTTTCCTGCACACTAGCCGTCCCTCTGGGACATATGGCATGTATGTGACAGATATTGCATAATTCTGTTAATTGCATAGGAACTCAAAACACAGAACCAAACCCATCTATTCAATGTTAAAATGTTCCTTTATTTGAATAGAAAAAACGTCAGAATTTGTTTCATTGCATAGCGAAATTTTTAAGACCGAATATTTACCAAGACGTAAATGCCCTCGGGTGGCAGTGCTTGGTCTTTAACTGAACAATAAGTGTTTGCACATATATTTCTGCTACTGTAAATTATTTTGTGGAGACTTCACCCCTACATACATGTATCTGTTACTTAGACTTAATTGATCGTTTGGGTAGTTATCAAAGTCTCTTTATTTCAGCTGTACATGTATGATGTAGGTAGACCATGTGACTTGGTGGGGTGTTGATCATGATTAGCTAATATAACTGGCTGTGTACAGTCTAATCTGTACATGTATTTTACAGTCTATAGATCAATACCTTTTTCTCCAAAGTTCTGCCTTTGACCTATCCACTACATCAACCCAAGTCAACTATCAAGATATTGATATGCATTTCCTTATTATTTCATCATATTAACACTTTAATTCATAATTGTTCAATCTATTCCAAAACAAATGTTTATAAATACACACCTTATGTGTACATTAATTAATATACAATGTACATGTACATCATTTAGTGGCAATGATCTTTTTTTCAAGAATTCAAGATTACATAAAATACAGTGTCAGAAACTGTAATAAATGTCTAATCGTTCCCTTATCTTGGCACCCTACTGCAGAGTTGAGGTCTGTATACAAGACACTTGAAGCTGTGTCATTGGCTTATGACCTGCAATTTGCAAGAATTGGGCAGCTATCTTTGAAATTGGGGAAGTTTTGAAAAAGTTTTAACTGTGACATGTACATATAGCTGTTTGTAATTGGGATGCTCATTTTTGTTTTTGAGTGTAAATTTTATCATCATTGCAACATGGATGCAGATACTGAATAATTTACGTAAAGTAAGGATAATTAACAAAGGTAATTGAGATCAATGTAGTGTTAGAATTACAGTAAAATGATGAATTTAATGGCAATTGCTCAGTAACATCAAAATCAAGTTTTTGTAAATGTACAGTCAAATACATATAGGATATTTGACAATTGTTTTTGAATAACATGTTATTAAAAAACAACTGTCAAATATTCTATTTATTACATTTTTCAGGCATGTTTTGTCACCTGACGTTTTGTAGTCTTGGAGTCAGGAAATTTAAACAAACCACTTGACTTCACATGTTGCTTGGAATCTATCACTCAGATGCTAAGAAATTATTGCATTAAAATGAGGAAAATATAGGCTAAATAGTTTAAAACATTGGACAAAAATACATATATTACTAATAATATTTTAATACATGTGTAATTCATGTTTCATTGAATATTTAAAAACTGAAAAAAAATACAGGCGCATTAATATGTTCACAAACTTGAACAACGGTGAAGCGAAGCAGGAATCACATGTCAGTCACATGTTAATAGCCTCATGACTCATGTTGGATGTGTGAAGATGTACTGATGTGATGTTTGTTTTAATTATGATGTTGTAATGTTGACTGGTGCGTTTAAAGTATAGTTGCTTGAGATAACTCCTGATAAGGTGAAAAGGCTTCTCTAAATGTAATTGTTTGGTTTAATATTTGACTGCATTTTGATTGACTGAAAATGGAATATAGCATTTTCCATTTACTTTGCATTGAGTTACATGTCAAATCAGTTAAATAATCAAGGAAAAATAACAGTGAAAAATAAAGCTCATATTTAATTGATAAATTTAATTAAAAAAATGTAATAATACTGTTTATTCAGTTCTATCGTAGTTACCTCAGATATTATACATAAATGATGTAAATGTAATTCGGTGATTATCATTTATCAATTCCTATTAATTTTCATATCTGCTGTTAGACATTGACCAATCAAGACGAACAGTCATATATTAGCATTATTTGATTACCAGTAATTGCATAATTTTTTTTCCCCTGACAATTGAGCTTTCAGTTACATGCAAATAAACAGATTCTACTGTATATTGGCTTATTAAACAGAACTTTGTGATTTTTTAAAATTTTTATTTATATGTTTTACAGAGGACAAAATTTGTGTGCAAAAATTCAGAAGAACTACAAAATGTACATGATTTATTGTGTGTCATACAGTGCCTAGGAAAAAATGGTGATGTTGGGCTAATAGAGTTTTACGTCAATTATGGCCTCTCAGATGTGATAAGTATTCTTTAATGAAACCATTTGTTACCTTAAGTCTTGCTGTTGAAAGAGTTAAAAGGTGTAGTTATTACTAATAAAGTATTGCATCTGAATGGAATGTACACATTAAAACAGATTGCCTGATTTATTAATTGAAATTCCATCATTTTTGTTCCATCTATCAATTTTCTTTCAAATACTGCTATATTTATTTCTGTCACAAATATCTGCAAATAAGGGATCATTTTCCCTTGAAATACTTTAAAAAGTAACTAGAGATGTTATCAGATATTGTCATCTTGATAAATCACAATACTGAAAACCACTCAATGGTATTGTGAAAATATTTAAGCATAACAATATCACCCCCATCCCTTTCAGAAAAAGAAGTCTGAATATACTTGAGCTGATTAGACTTTATTTACATTTGTTGTATGTTTGACTTACTGAGGCAATATTATATATGTAATAAACAAAAGACAAACACTGCTTGATCAGCATGTATTGCAAGAATACTACTGAATTTATTTCTATATAATCTGTTGAATGATGAAGCCTTTAGCCAGTGCTTCAAATGAAATAGGGTATGGTTATACATGTATATAAATGACTTATTAACTCAAACTGATTGACCTTTAAGTTTTTACATTTTAGATATGTGAAAAGGTTGTAAGGAATAATCTAAGGATCATTATAATGGTTTCAAGGTCATTGGGTCAAAGTTCGAGGCCACAAACACCTAAGTAAACAAAAAATATGAGTCACATAATTATCCAAAATTGCCAGGTGAGTGCCTCAAGGCCTGTGGGACTTTTGTTATATTATGATTTCATTTAATCTTTACATTTCAGATATATTTGATGAAGTCTTGGAGCTTCCATATCTTCAGCATACAGAAAATAATGCATTCATAGAATTACTGCTTGATACTGTAAATGTAAGTAAAAGGACAACACAACTACACTTATTTGATGTAATTTATAAATTATATCACAGCTTTTAAAAATATACATTCCCTATCAAAAATGTGACAGTTAAAGCAATGTAAAATGTTGTCGGCGCAAAAATTTTACATGCAGATTTTATTCAATATTTTATCTTGTATACATCCCAAACAGATTACCTGGTGATTTAAAAGAACAAACAGATAGGCCAAAAACAATTAATCATTAGTTTCTCAGGCACTTTTTTTAAAAATCTAATGAGGCAGGCAGTTTTTTTTTTATTTTTATTTTTTTTTTTTTGCCAGAAAGATTGTAATTTTCACGCACTTTAAAGCAATGTACATTCATATAAAATTTTAACAAAACCAACACCCTTTTCATTTATATCATTTATTAAAGACATAAAATAAATCCGTTATATTTTGAAAAACAGCTTGAGTTAGTTTCTTTTCTTTTTGTCATGTTCTGCAGCCATAATATGCTTCTTTTTTAAGGGGCACTTTTTGCTTAGCACTCGGAACATACAGGGTATGAACCAGTCTCCTTGTGGAGATTATCATCAGTACCACAGTAAAAACAAATATCTCTGAAACAAGCACTACTGAAGTAAGGCACCTCAATAGGTTTTATACATATCAAATTACTCCCAGGATTAGAACTATGTTGAGGAGTCACAATCATTATCATCATTTTCTTGAAGGTTTTCATTTTTATTATGGCTGTCAGACTGTATGTGGTATCTTATATACCTCCAAAGACAGACACAATATCATTTACTTGTAGAGATTTCATAACTTTATTGGTACATTCACTTTTACTTCTCCCAATTTCCACAAAACTTACAGAATATGACTTGTACTGTGCTGGGGTACGACGAATTATGGAATCGGCACCTTATATTGTAACTGGTTTATTTTTTTCAAAAAAAGAACATATATATGTTAATTTAACAATAATATGATTAATCTGAAAGGATTACTTCGACTAGACATTTCTGATAGGTTTAATTTAACGGAGTGTCTATTTGTCCGGCTAACCGGACAAATAGCTCTCTGACTATTTGTCCGGTCACACAAAATGCGCATGTCATTTGTCCGGTCACACAAAATGCGCATGTCATATCTTATCTCCAGCAGCAGGAGCCCGCGTCAGAGCGATGGCGAAAAACGGAGAAATTGGTATTGGGGACAAATTTTCTTCATACAAAGAGCTAGAATAAAAAATTCGTGTGTACGAGTTGAGCAAAAATTGCGAATTTTATTTATATTGGATATATGTCCCTTCAGCCCGATAAATAGCCTCACAGATATTCCGGTTAGCTGGACAAATAGCCTCACAGATATATATTCAGTTAGCCGGACAAATAGCCTCACAGATATATATCCGGTTAGCTGGACAAATAGCCTCACAGATATATATATCCGGTTAGCCGGACAAATAGCCTCACAGATATATATCCGGTTAGCCGGACAAATAGCCTCACAGATATTTGTCCGGTTAGTCAGACAAATAGCCTCACAGATATATATCCGGTTAGCCGGACAAATAGCAACTGCCTAGTTTTAAACATTGGATCCTATTGGAAAACAAAGTTCTTCTTCTCTGAAATTATTGAGCCAATTGAATTGGAACCAAACCTTGCAACAAAAGGTTGGGTTGTCCCCTGCAAAAAGGTGTTTTTCGGGTCCTTGCTATATCCAAGATGGCCGCCAGCAGGGAACATGGTTTTAACATTGGACCCTATGGGAAAAACATTCAAAGATTTCCTCTGAAACTGATGAGCCAATTGCAACCAAACTTAGTAACAAGTCTTTTGGTGGTTCCCCTGCAAAGAACGTGTGTTTCAGGTGCGCACAATATCGAAGTTGGCTGCCGACAGGGAACAATAAACTTTGCAAGCTATTGGAATACACATTCAAATGTCTTGTTTGAAACTTCTGAGCCAATTGAACCAGTAGTCACAGTAATCTTTAAGTGGTCCCCTGCAATGAAGGTGTTTTCCACGTCTGCACTGTATCCAAGATGGCAGCCAGCATATTGGATATATGTCCCTTCAGCCCGATAAATAGCCTCACAGATATTCCGGTTAGCTGGACAAATAGCCTCACAGATATATATTCGGTTAGCCGGACAAATAGCCTCACAGATATATATCCGGTTAGCCGGACAAATAGCCTCACAGATATATGTCCGGTTAGCCGGACAAATAGCCTCACAGATATATATCCGGTTAGCCGGACAAATAGCCTCACAGATATTTGTCCCGTTAGCCGGACAAATAGCCTCACAGATATATATCCGGTTAGCCGGACAAATAGCAACTGCCTTAATTTAAATGTAATATACAGGGGTCCATTTCAACTTTGGCGTGCAAGTCCATACTAATGTACATTAACGTTATATGATTCTTTATTCCAAGTTAAACTAGCAAGTTACGACAGACTTTCAAATGAACATAAGTAAAACGGACCACTGTATCCTACATATGAAAATGAACATATCACTCACAAATAGTCGAAATATTACTTTTAAATCAATAAAATTATTGTTAAAATGACATATTTTGTGGGAACAAATGAACAAGTAATAATTTAAGGTGTCAATTTGGTAAATAATTGCCGTTTCGGTAATTTGTCGTACTGCCAAGCTGGATGCGCCCAATTCCCAAGGTCTATATTTCCATCTGTAATACATGTAAACAGTTCGTTTACACTGCAGTTTTCTGTATATCCTCCAATTATACTCCATTCAAGAATAATCCACGCCCCACAGACAATCTGTGTCAATAATAAACTTATTTTACCACCGGCACCAAAGTTCAAGCACATAGTAACTAAATGTAACAATGATCTACATCTTAGTCAATTAAATGCTTAATTTTCAAAAGAGGTAAAGAAAAATGATAAAAATTTAGAATGCAGCATCATTTTTGGTAATGCAGCTGTGCCCGAGAAACTAATGTTGATTTTTTTTGGCCTTACGTATAATTACAATAATCTGGTCAAACATACTCTGTTGTATCCTTCCGATGAATCAGCCATCATTCTGGCCATTGCTTGTTAAATTTCGGAAAAATTTTACGAAGATTACTGATTTTCAAGGAAGCACATGGCGAAATGTGTGCATTGACCATCCAATGTATGATAATTTGTCAAATTTCTCAGTATCAAAAGAATATTTAAACACTCCACATATATTAATTCTACACAACTCTATGTTCTAAAAAACAGATGAACTGTACGTGTAAAAAAATCGGACAGGCAGCATCCCCCTGGCAAACTAGATATTCGCTGTATTGAATTATATTCACATTATTTTCGTCATCTCTGAATGTCTTAAAATCATTTACTTAAAAATTATTGACTTTTGAAAATAAAAACAAGGGTAGATATGCATCTTTATTGATGTGGTTACATAAATTTAAAAAAAAATCTTTTTAAAAAAAGATGCAGCATTCCACAACTGATTTTTATATCCCTCTTTTGAAATTGAGGGAGATAACTTATATACTTCTTTTGCACTTGTGTAGTCAGCCACAGACTGGAAAATACATGTGTATGTCAATCAACTATCAAAATAATTGTACAATGTTACTATATTTTTTAATATTTGATAAAATAGTAGGTCTGAAATGCCAGACTGTAGTACTTTTTTAAACAATGTACATGTACATACTTGAACCTGTATTACATGTACATACTTAACTGGTGTCAATTTCAGGTGAACACTGAAAGTGTTTGAGTCATGTTTCTGTCCGTCATATTTTGAATAAAATAAATAGTGTAAAATTTAGATGAAGTTAACAGTTAAAAATATTAAGATATTTGTCAACATTTTTTATGCTTTGTGTGTGTGTGTGCATGTGAAAGAGAGAGAGATTTACGTTTTACTACACCACTGTGACATCTATGAGATTCAGCATTTAACTGTATAATTTCTTTCAGAAATCAACTGTAACTAAAGTTAATCTGACAAGTTCTTTTTTTAAGGCAGATCAACATTTACTACATTGTATCAAGGAAAAAGTTTGACATGCAGCCAACGATGATCAATACATTAAGGTTACTTGGTCTGCTTGGGATGGGCAAATAAATTTCAAAGCTCTCAGAAAAGAAGTTGTTGTAACTTTTGGTGTTTCATGTCATAGTTTTAGCAGTAGCACTATTAACAACAATTAGTGAAGGGCAAAATTTATTTATATGCATGGGTACAACTTTACATTATGAAGCAACTGTAATATTCTCTGTCTAACAAGACATGGGATTTACATCTTGTTTATTACCTGTAGGGCACGAGGATGTAGTGATAGTTAATGTAGGCACCCCATGTAGAAGTTTAATCCAAAAAGCTTCAGCTGATGATGTCACAGAAATATGCTGTCATAGTGTAGAGTGAAATTTTGTGTATGATTACACCTTAGTTAGAAAGACAATCACAGTAAATGATGGTGTTTTTTGTCATCATTTTCGTGGTGTAGAGTGTTTGACAGAATAAACACCACATCATCATTTTAGCATTGTAGAGTGTTTGACAGAATAAACACCTTGTTTGAACAGTAAATTATTCTTAGGCTCACCATATTTGGTTTAGACATATATCTTTCACAGGTGGGGAACTATTAATTCTCAAATTAGCCTTGTTCACTTGAGAACAGTGATGGTAAGATAACGACTCAAATAATTAGTATCTTTGAGTGGCACTATACTTTTGAAGTGAAAACTTCTTTATGGGGTCTGCATCTAAAAATATATAAGATATAAAAATTTATTTTAAATTGTCAAATTAATTCTTAACCATTCTAATACAGTAGAAAATATCTTAACATCAAATTACCTCCTTTATTGTGATTTCAATCCTAGAATATATATAATATTAAAAAGCACAAATGTTACTTTTATCCACTGTGCAAAAATATTTTCAAGACGTACAGAATGTAATTTGTTTTTTGACAAACTTTTTTAATCATAGTTTATGTTAGTGGCAAGCAATAATTGAGAATGTGAAGGTGGCAAACAACAGCAGAAATGCAGTCTAATTTGGTATTGTTCAAATTTTTTAGCTGGTCCTGCCCTGTTCTTAGTTCACCTAGCCTCAGGACAGGAAGCTTGGTCCTAGGATGGGGCTTTGTTTGCCACTATTGAAAATGAAATCTGTTCAGAAACAAGTCTTGAGTGGGCACATTAATTTACATATTGTATGGTTTTATACAAATAAATGGCTTATTAACTCAAAACCGATGGACTTTTTGTATACCAAATTAAGGCCACAACATATTAATATCTTGTTCGACAGAATCGCCGCTTCGATTTTTCTGATTTTTTTTTTTACTTAAAAAAAAAAATCATTTTGATGGGCCAGTGAAAACTTTAAAATTATTATAAAGTTCACACAAGAAATTGAACTTTTTGTATTTCAATACACCAAGTAATTTTAAAGTTTATTGTTAAATCAATAGTTGTGATATTCCAAGTAGTAATATTTTATCACTGAATAATACTGTATTCTTACATTATTGTATTGAATAATTCTTTTTAAAGATTTTGATCTTTTTTATCTCCCTGGGAAGTGAAGGTTGATGCAGATATGGCATATATATCAAGGCATAAACATTCCATTCACTGAAAGAAATGGTGACTGGCTGAAAATAAAACATCTATACATGTAGATTACCACAGTATTTATATCACCTAAATATGCAGAAAAATACATAATTTACAGCAGTCATGCAAATGAAAAGTCTTTAATATGGAGTGTAAGTTAAAGATATTATTTTGAAAAAAAAATTTCGCTTCACATTTATTTTTTAAAAAAAAAATTCACTTGCAGCCCGTTTGTTTTTGTCATAAAAATCTGAAGAACAAGATTTTTTTTGGTGTGGCCTAGGTAGGAAAGTTGTTAAGAATTATCTAAAGATTATTGGGACAAAATTACAAGGTCATAGGGTGAAATTTCAAAGTCACAGACACCTTAATAAATGGATAATAGTTTGAATTTTTTTTTGTCAATTGATATAATTCTTTTTCTTCTTTCCATGAACCAATAGGTCAGTCTGTTACAATTTCCAGTTCTCGTTTCCGTGAAAGTTGGGGGTAAATTGCCATGTCCATTGTCAGGTGTTTACACAACAATTATCACAACTTTTGAAGTTAATCACAATTAGATCGGGATGTATAAACCTAAATTTTCTATGTAATTGGTCTGTTCATAATGGATTTCAAGCTGAAACGTCTTCAACAAAAAGCAGAGTTTTATCCATTGCCGAAAGCGTTGATATCTAAAAGTGAAATTGGTGATAGATTGTTTTGTTACATCGCGCTTTAGGCCCGAATTATGTTGATGAAAACTTATTTCTTTAACAATAAACATTGGGTAAACTGTCTTTTTCACCCAATACAGTTATTTATATTAATTAATACAAGATAGAGAACGTTGTTTGGTTGTTTATATGTTCATGTACCAGGGTAATAGTCCAAAATAGGATATTACAAGCCCTAAAATTTGTTTTGAATCACAGACATTTTTGCTATGAAAAAAAATTATTTTACCTGTTCCCAGTGTCATGTTTGGTTTGAATTTAAGTAGGTTCCAGATATGCTCACATTTTGTTTTGAAATCGGTGTTAATTCACGACAGACAATATTTAAAGTTGGTGCAGAAAATAGGCCTACAACAAATAAAATTGAGAATGTTAATTTTGAATTTATTTAGAGGTTGGAAATTAAAGGTTTTTTGTTTTTTTTTTTTTAGATCTACATCAATTTGATTTAATTTCATTTCATATATGTTAGATAGAAGTAGTTTGAATTCCATGGTTATTTTGCCAAAATAACAACCCATTTCAGTACTTTCAGTACTTTGATTTTATCTATAACCAAACATGCAAGGCATTTACCTCAATGTCTAAACTAAAACAAAGCACATGTAATGGCAGACGTACTTCTGGAAGTATTGAAAATGGAACCAGACCGGACTGGTATTTAAATTATGGAAACTGAATTTTTTTTTTATCATAAACAAAGTTGTTACCGTATGTATTATTCAACTGGTACATGTATAAACTTGCAAAATTCATGTAATATATATACAAAAGATATGCAGTTGGCTAAGTAATTAAACAAAAACAAAACAAGGAAATGTCCAGAAATTATAAGAACTTTGATTTAAAATCTCCAGCTAAAAAATTTAAAATCTCCAGTTGTGGCATAGCAGTTGAACTGATTTCTGTCACATGTATGCCTTAATAAGTACACATTTAAAAAGACTGGCTCGGAAGACTCAACAATGATATTATACATGGTCATGGCATAATATCATGTAAATTTAACATTTCAGGAACATGCTACCAGTCTATGTTCCAAAAAGTGTAAAAGTCACTGCAAAAAAGCTTGCAACATAAAATAAAGAATTGAAAACAATTTTGTATTTATTTAACACCTGAAAAGTGAATTTAAAAGTGTTCCAGGAAGTGTCCCAGATGCCATATTTCAATAATTTGTCCGAGAAAAAATCCCAGAATGACCTCAGAAAAACATGGCATGTATGATTGTGCAGTGAGTACTGCTGATAAAGTGTTGGCATATGTCATATGAATATGGGTGGTTTTAACAATCAGTTTTTATCTACCAAGCTGAGACAACAATTTTTTTAAGTGTAAAACATTGAGAAAAAAAAATTGATATAAGTAGGGGGAAAAATTGGAAATTATTTTATATATATATATATAATATTCTGTTTTTAGTTCACAAATCAGCATTTCTTTCAAAATTCTTATTTTAGTGAAAATTGTAGCTACTATATATTTTTAAGAGTATTATACTTTTCTTTCTAAAAGTGTCTTATTTATATTTGATATTCTTTTTTTTTTATTTAGTTCACAAATCAACATCTTTATTCAAAATTCTTATTTTAGTGAAAACTGTAGCTACTATTTGTTTAAGAATAAGAGTATTATATTTTTCTTATGTTTCAATTTAGAGTTTGTCAGAATCATCCCACAGAGGTGAGTTAACATTGTATTTTATATTTAATTTGGCTTAGTATTTGAGTTGTAGTTGATCCCCTGTTTGAGCTCACCTAAATGAAGTTAGGGTGCTTATACTAAAACCCTGGCATTGCCGGTTTGAAAAACTGGTTGAGGTCAGGTTTACCTGCTTCTGCTCATACTTCAACTAAATTTGCATGTCATATACACTAAAACAGTAAAACCTGTCTTAATGGTCATCTTAATTCAGCAGACACCCTCTGATAAGGGACAGTATGTCTAGTTCCCAATTTACATTGTTATATAAGACCAATAGCGTATGTTGTAAATAAACAGACACTTCCCTTACCCAGACTATGGACAAAGTTGTTGGCCCCGATGTATATAATTTTTTTTTATTTTTAACCTTGAATTAGTGGAGAGTCGTCTGATGATCGACTTCCATTGCCAAATGCAATTTCTCAATAAGCTGTAGGCCTATGTCCCAACTTCTATTTTGAGAAACAATCTTTTACAATCTTGTATTTTGTGTTTTTGCTTGATATTTATTTCCTTGAATTGCATCAGAACATTTGATTACAAGAACGATTGTGTTGATTTTGCATATGAATGTTTTAGCAGTGAATGGTAATCCTTCATTCAGTGGACACCTCTCTATGAGGGACGATTTGATCAGTCAGGCAACTGTCCGCTAAACACAGGTTTTACTGTATATACATGTATCCATTTTCATCACATGCTATGCTTTAGATCCTTGATTCCAAAAAATGTTTGGTCTTGGGTTTGTTTTTTTGTTTTTTGTTTTTGTTTTTTTTTTTGGTTTTTTTTAGAGGATCAGGTTAATAGAAGATCAAAGTAAAATATGTTGGTGTGAGGTTAGCTTTATATTTTTTATTACTTTAAAGTATTTAATACTAATTGAAATGATACTTAAAGGGGTATTTGCTGTGTTTACCAGAAAGTATTATTTAGATTTTTCTACTTTTACTGCTTACATACTTGATGTACAGTACGGGCCACACGGATTCCGCAAAAGTCATGTCATCGCGGTGGTCATATAAATCATGCTCATTAAATTCGCCGCGAATCCGCAATTGAGCTATTGAGCTCAACGCGGGTCGCCGCAGTTTGCAATGTAAAAAATCATCGCCGCAGTTTGCGATGTAAAAATTTATCGCCGCAGTTTGCGGCTGTGAACGACTGAAATTATATCGATGATTAATCAGTTAACATTGCTTTACATTTGTTAACATTACTTGGAAAAATTTTCGCTGTGAACGACTGAAATTATATCGATGATTAATCAGTTAACATTGCTTTACATTTGTTAACATTACTTGGAAAAATTTCGCCCAGCATGGTCTGCTGAAGTATTATCGATGTTTTGTCAGCATAAGTTACTTAGTAGTATGATGTGGATAGTAAACATCAAATGTGTTTTATACTGGACTTAAAAACAATTTATTCCGCTGAAACTGCCAACTCATAATCGGTGTGAACATGTTATCACAAAGTAAAAGTATGTTTATTTCTCTGTAGCTACCATAAGTTTGACTACAATGCTGAAAAACTGTATCTCGAATCATTAGCATAGTCATCATACTTTGAAGTTTTGCTTACGTGACTTAAAGTCTCGCCAGTTTCATCCTGATTTGAAAACACGGAGTTCGACAAACTTGCGTAACAGTAAGAAATATTTTTAGTTACGCAACCTAATTTTACTAAATATTTATCAATAAACGGTTAGTTTGAGAATAATGCTTTATAAGTGACGCCAGTCTCATCCTTAAAAAACCGCATTACAGACACAAACATCGACCCGCTAACCTATCGCTGAAGCTGAGAAAAAATAGAGCAATTAGCAATGAGAAATACCCATACCGGAATACAATGGTCATTGTCATACTTGACCTGTGATCTGTCGTGCAGACAAGTTCTTATTTTTGAATAAAAAAATAACCATCTAACGCATGATCTTTGATATCACTTTCATAACCTGAAGTCATGAAGTCCCGCCTTTTCGATAACGTATTATCCTCAGGTGATTATTTTACCCCGCCTCTACCTGTATACGTAATTTAGTTTGACGGTTTGTCTGTCAATCATCGTTTCGATTCATGAAGCTCTGTGGGTCATATATATCTTTAGTCGAGAGAGAAACAATCGAAAGTAAATAATGTATTTCCAGACCAACATCATCTAATTGATGTTTTGATATTCACTACTCTGAGAGAGTGAGATTGTTTGCCTTTGATGGAATTTTCCGTTTTAAAAATTAATTTTGCTTAATCGCCATGTAATCTAATTATAAAAGCCAAAATGACTTGATAGATTCTCGGAGTAAAAATAAAAATATGTCACCGTAAACAAAACTTAACTATGAGCATCGAACTGTAGAATATTCACCCAAAGGAGTCGAATTAATTAATTGGACAGAGGAAGATTTCGGATATCAAAATTCAAAGGCTTGGAACTATACCAACAATCAAAACCGTAAACGTCTGAGAAAGTTCTGTCATGTTGTAAAATTTTACTTTATTGGGAGGATCATGTAAATACAAAATGACAGTTCTGCGAATATAGATCTATATTTGATAAAATTATAAGTTTTAAAGTAGTTTTGACGATTCATATTAATATTAATCGGGAAAGCGATAGCTGATCAGAATTAAAAATAAAAGTAGTTTTGTTAAATTATTTTATACTTCTCAATTACATAAAATTTCGAACACACATCTGAATACTGCGGCAATATAGTTAAAATGTTTTTCTTAACTCCAATATATATCCCAAAATATGATTAAGCTAAGAATATTTTTTCTGATATTCAAATCTTAAAGTATGGCTGATCCAATCTATACATATTTCCATGTTTCTTGTCGCAAAAAAAAATCTATTGCTGCCTCCCCCGAAGATCCACTATCATTAAACAGAATCACATAATTTGATTAAGTTACAAATATGGCTCCTCGATCAAGACAGCAGACCAAAGCTATTACATAACAGGGACAAAATATTGATTCTGAGTGAATGGGGTATCCATAGCTACAGGGTCATAAATCAATGTCAAAAGATAACTCAGGTTGATGTGAGTGTATGTGAGGACTTTGCATTGACGCGTGTGTGTCATTATTATCAGAGGGCATATCGAAAAAAATATTGATACTAATTTAAAAATTAGTAAAACTTAGAAAGGATATATGCATTTAATATCTTGTATGATATATTTTTTAAATGCCCATCATGTTCAGACACTCACGTGTCACAGTAGGTGTCGGCACGTTAAAGAACCTTCACTACTCAATTGTCGTAAGTGCCGAGCATACGCCAAATTTTTAAGCCTTTCAACGGCATTTGGTGACGTCTCCATATGAGTCAAATATTCTTTAGTGGGACATTAAACAACAATAAACAAACAAAGAAACATCGCATCTTTGTGAAATATATTACGCAAGTAAAAAATTTAAGTACAAATGAAATAATAATAAAAAAAACTAAAATTATCCGTGTTTCTCTGTTAAGAACTTTTGGAATTTATTTTCCAAGTTTTAAAAACCTATTCACAAGTTGCAGAATTTCTCCAGACTGATTCAGAATCGATATACTGAAAGCATAGCAATATATTGGTAAAATAAATACGCGTTAAAATGCATGTAAAACTTTATATCCTTTCATATTCGACCGGTAGTTCAAATGTGGTGGGGGCGTACATAGTTTTAAAAACCTATTCACAAGTTGCAGAATTTCTCCAGACTGATTCAGAATCGATATACTGAAAGCATAGCAATATATTGGTAAAATAAATACGCGTTAAAATGCATGTAAAACTTTATATCCTTTCATATTCGACCGGTAGTTCAAATGTGGTGGGGGCGTACATAATAGTCAATTCTTTCAGTCATTTTTCAACCAATCATTTGATAGTGTAGGCAGTATAATGATGTCGTTGCATAGTTCGTGTCACCTGATGTGTGACTGGCGGAATTCATCAGTTTGATTTTTGAAACCGTAAACATCCAGACATTGAATTATGACCTCTTTATCGTTAAAAATATTTCGTTGATAGATTAATTCTATAGCCCAGTGAGGTATTCCTTTCCCCATGATCCAATTGTGTTTGCTTCCCAGAAATGGCATGATAGAAAAGCCAACTGCACAGAGTTGCTTATCACACTGCGACTCGTCTTTATTCCAGCCAAATATTTCATTTAACAGACACACTTTTAAGGTGCAAATCAAGGAATTTTCCAGGAGAAGCGTGAAGTTTTTGGAGGGCGACAATGTACCGCCGTATACATGGTGGATTTGAACCTCGCTGGAGGCAACTGGCTTTCCCTGTCCTTCAGATGAGCCGACAGTAAAACCGAGGTCTCGTGTCACAGTAGGTATCGGCACGTTGAAGAACCCTCACTGCTCAATGGTCGTAAAAGTGCCGAGCATAAGCAAAAATTTCAGTTAAGCCCTTCACAGGCATTTTGTGACGTCTCGTGCAGTTTGACTTTCTAGTATGGCTTTTTCATGATTTAATGCAAATTAAGGTTAAGCATAGAGTAACAATGTGTATTGTTACGGTAGATCTACGTGGTTTTTCACTCAAGACATATCCCCCCCCTCCACTAAATTAAAATGCAAGAATTACCATGTAGACCTATAAATAAAAAAATTATCAAAACAAAAATTATTAAACTAAATATATCTCTCCATGTTATCTTCAAAGATATGAAAAGGGCTATTGCAATAAACAAGACTGTGTCTGTGAGCATCTTAGCGTTTAACTTCACCCGACAGACTCCGTACTTTGAATATACATGTATATTCCTTATGAGTGGAATGCTGAAAAAGTAAAATTCCCAAAACTATTGTAGATAGAGATATCATGTTCCCATTTTTTGATTTACTTGGGGTTTTACCAAAAAGTGGGAACATGATAATTAATTATCATGTTCCCACTTTTTGGTAAAACCCCTGGTAAATCAAAAAGTGGGAACATGATAGAGATAACCTTTACTGTTATAGTTGATTAAGTCTAATTTCAGCGATATTTATTTGAAGAAAAAATCATAAATCGCTAATAATTTACCCGAAAAGTATTTTCAAAATCAATCTGACATGCGTCAAATATGAAAATTTAGGAAATCATCAAGATTTCATTTCATAATTTTTCGCTTTAATATTCAGTAAATTACACATTATTTTGAGTTTTGATTATCATGTTTATGTCATTATCAATACCGATGAGAAATAATCAACCACACAAAAAAAAAAAAAAAAAAAAAAAAAAAATGCCTGTTAGACTGTAAATATCGCTGATTTAATAAATTTTCAACAATAGGTCTAAGCATAGGACCATAAGAAAGTAAATTTTTCCTTTTCACAGAGTCGGTAGGTTATCTTAGTCTATTTTATTTCAGCAATTATATGCGACCAGACGTAGATATACTGGTGATAATATGTTGAACAATAAAACTGGTTTTTTTTATTTTATTTAATCCATTATTCAAAATCATCTTTATTAGGAAATGAACAAATTATATTTCAAATAGACTAATGTTTTAAATTTCATGATATAATGGTGAAATATGTAACAAGATTTGTCACTGCAGTAGGAGTCGTCTATGTAAACTACGTGTAACCATTGATAGTTTCACCCAGTAGAAATGTATGACGTCACGCCGGATGCCCCTATATTTTCCCGATATTAAGACTAAATCTTAAAGTACGGCTGATTTAAATCTGGTGTGTTAGTAAAAAAAATCTATTGCTGTCTCCCCCGAAGATCAATCTTCGTTAAACAGAGTCCACATTATTTGACCAACTTACAGATATAATGGCTCCTCAATGAAGACCACAGATCAAAGCGATTACATAACAGGGACAAAACATCAAGTCTGGGTGAACGGGGTATCCATAGCGAGGGGGTCATAAATCGCCTTCAAAACATAAAACTCGGCTTCTTATGTACACAGATATATACGCGCAAGTCATGAACTGTATTTAGTTCAATGGTGGCGTACCCGATGATTCAAAATGAAAATATATACATATATATATATGGCCAATTTAAAAAAATAATTGATATCGAATATATTAATAAAACATCGGGGATATTTATGCTACATGCATATCTTACCAATTTTACAACAAAATGCATGTATATCGTTGTCGTTACGGTAGAATGCGCTACTGGGTTAGGGTGGATGTAGATATACACCGATTATCGAACAAAATTTTACTGTAGACTGGAATACATGTAATTAATGTCAATCTGATTTTATTATTAAATATAATATACAAGTTTAAATCGTGTTGTATTCTATTTAAAAAAAAAACACCAATCAGGCTATTTAAACCCTGTGCGGTAGTTGACGATTGCTAGAATCATAATTCGAGATTAATCGGCATATGAAAAATCAGACACGACTTATCGAAAATAAAACTTGTTCAATTTTGATCAGCTATCGCTTGTTATAGCACATGTTCGATCAATGCTGAAATCGATTTTCAAACGTAGTTTTACATGGTCTCTTCACGGGTACATTGTGAAGATATACCATTATAGAATTCTTAACATATACATTTCTGCTCTGAAAGAATAGAATATCCAGATGATTGGTATTCCTCCCAACCTTGAAAGAGTTCATTTGTTGATGTTAAAATAAGTTTTTGAAACCTGGGAATTTTACTTGTATAAAACATCGAATGTTAAAAAAAAAGACTTTGTAAAAAGTTTTACCCGCGTGAATGGATAGTAATTAGTATGTTTGGTATTACGAAATCGGGTACAGATATTCTTGAACTTTAAGTAATACATGCATGTTATTTGTACCTTTTTTAATTTTCTGAAAAAAAAGTAATATAGCTTCGATATATTATAAGCTTATCAGTAATTAAAATAGCGTACACACATACACTGTTATACTTTACTTTAACTGAAGTTCATGTTAAAGTCGGGTAGAAAAAGGTATCAGCAACCCAAATTACATAAGGTTTAGCATATAATAAACAGTGGAATCGTCAGGAGACCAGCAAATTCTATACCTTTTTACTATTATCACATACATGATAGTTCTATTGATGTAAACCTTTTCTGTGATTTTAAAGTATGATTAAAACGGTATTTTCAAAAAACTTATTTTTGGTGGGAAAATTAATATTAAAAAGTAACGAATTTTCTCCTGAAAACAAAATGCTTTTCATAGGTACAAGTATACAGATTTAAATCAATTCAAACAAGATAATTTCGAGATATAACTTTTTTTTTTCATTTTACTTAAAAACTGTGGTACTTCACATAGGGTAGGTTTAGTGGTTAAGTTATCGCATCCCAAAAACCTAGGTATCTCTTGGATTTGACAACAATCAGTTCAGGGCCGCATTAACCTTGATCTTCAGATATATATATATATATATATATATATATATATATATATATATATATATATATATATATATATATCTGAAGAACTGAATAAAACAGGCATTAAACCATTGAAACAAAACAAAGTACCTACAGATATCGGAATGAGAAATATATCTTTTGACCCAGCAAAAATAAATGTGGAGAGAGAGAGTATTACAGAACTTATAATTTTTAAGAGCTGCTTGCAGTTTTTGTTTGAACGGATACGTAGATAACCACACGTTATACGAGGTAGGTAGGATTGAAAGAAAATAAACCACGTTAGGATTAGTCGAAGTTCCGTTATTTCTTTTTTTGCATTTTTTAATCGACGTTACAAATCTTATTTTAATTGACATACAATGTGTAATATCACGATTACGGATAGTGGAAAAGCTATAGACATGTAAGGATAGAAAGAAGGTCCCACGTGTCCAACTCTGCAGAGGTGTGATTACATTTCACGTACGGATAACTTTGACTTGACGACTTGGGTAATCAATTTCAATACTTGACACAGAAGAACTTTGGAATGTGATGCAATTATAACATAACTGTTGAACAAAGTGAAAGTTGGAGTTATTGTTTGGCTTGGGATCAATTTGAAGGTACATGTTTCGGGCACCATAGAAGATAATGGTCGCATTTAAGCAAATAGTAATATACTTTGATATTTAATGAAAAGATTGATCACACACACACACACAGAATTCAGGTCGACAATTCCAGTAGTATACGGAGATCGGCAGCCGCTATTTGTGATGATTTTCAACAGCCGTGATTTGTGATGATTTTCAACAGCAGCAATTAGCAATGATTTTATTCATCCCTGCGATTTGTGAAGATTTTTAATCGCCGCGATGACGGCAACTGCGGTGGATAGCCGCGATTTGAACGCGGACGTTCACTCAAAACTAACCCCACCGCGATGACGTGACTTTTGCGGAATCCGCATGGCCCATACTGTACAATAGCAAATAAGAACTATACACAGGCATAACAAAAAAATCTTACACATGTATTCCTATATATTCGTGAAAATAAGGTCAGGTCCAGTGTAGTATTCATATACAAATAGTAAGATTGAGTTTATCAATTGCAAATGAAAAAGTTTCAGACCTTGGTTTCATGGGCAATTGTCACAAAATATATCAGAATTTAAGAATTTCTATGCCTGTGTATATTTCTTTTTTTGTTATTGTATATCAATCTAAGTAGTAAAAAAGCAAAAAGAAAATTTGAAAAAACACAGTTAATGCCCCTTTAAATTATTTTGTTATATGATTTTATCTTAATTTTTCTTTCTTCTAAAAATAGGAAAATACAGTAGAATTTTAATGAGTCAAAGTTCAAGGGACCATCTATCAAAGTTTGAAACATTGGGACTTTGACTCATGAATGGGTAACCAAGAATCAAAGATGTTTAGTTTCAAAGATGTTGTATGAGATTTATTAGATGACTTCAAAATCGTGTAAGACATAAGCTGTCATAATATCTCATGATTAGTGCTAGATTAACTTTATTTTTATGAAATTAAATGTTTATGAGGAGAAGAATTGTCATGGGACACTTTCATACACATGTACATTTTGACTTCAAATTATTTGTAGGAATTTTTTATGTTTTATATAAATGGGCCCTAAAACTTTATTTGAAACATCGAGAAATTTGACTCATTAAAGTTTGAATTATAATTTTTTTTATAATTAGCATTAAATAACACAATTATTCAGGACTTTGTCAGTAGTTCAAAACATCAAGAAATTAGCTCATTAAGTTTGACTCAACAAAGTTCTACTGTAGATACAATGATACCACCATGCAGTCATTTAAATTAAAAACATCACTGCATGTTATGTAGTTACAGATAGTATTTATGTTTTTTATGTACATAGAATTTATGTCTTTCTTTATACATATATATTATTATCTGTTAGTATCTACAACTACATGATATTGTAAAGTATAGTTAAAGAAGATAATAGTAAAATTAAATTAAGCAGAACTGGCTGATATCTAAAGTTAAAGAATGAAATGACCTAATGTATTGCTTTATTTATATATATTTCTATGATTTCCTGAATCACTCAGCGACCTATTGCTCATTGCTCATTGCTGTCAATACAGATAGATGGTCTATAGAATAAGGGTTACAGAAAATGTTACGTCATGACTGCAGACTCCTCACCCTGGGTCAGCAGGGTTTTCCCTGGCACGCAAGTCCTATTTCATTTTCACGATAAAACAGCAAATGACCCCTAAATAAAAATCATTTCCATCATTATGGACAAAGTTAAAGTCCTCATTGATTGGTACTAAAAGTCAGTAAATAAAGCTATTAAATATTACTACAGACTGTCATAATTATACCTTAATATTTACATACATGTGATGATTACAAGTGATGATACATAAAGAAAGCATACATGCATTTGTTCACTTTAAAAGAATCAATTATATCCTCCCAGATTTCCAAATGGCCCTTAATTGCAGTTAAAAGGGGGTCAGTTGGACCCCATAATGAAAATTTCTATGGGAAACCTTATGTCAGTGATTCTGTAGATTGGACAGAGACTCAGATTATGAGGAGGGCCCTTTAGCCTCTAGTTGATAAAAACATATTTGGTTGGATATGTAATTAATTTGAATAAAGCATAGTATTTAAAGTCTTTACTTTCTTATAAATGATTTGTCAGGGAATTTTGTTATTATAAGTCACAGTTACATGCAGTCATCACTGTCTTATGAAGATCATCAACAGTATTTAATCTGGCAAATATGAAGAAGATTGGGATAACATTAAAACAAAGTTCATCTTAGAAGGAATGCTACATGAATCCAGTAATTACTTTGAAACCATTTATGATAATGGTCTAGTGTAGTAATTGTGTCAATGATTTACATCTGAGAATGTGTATTTTTGGTATTTTAGCTTACATTTGAGCTGGTGACCCAACTGATGTCTCTTGCTCAAAGTTTAGTCTTTCTGTCTAGTTGTCCTCCAATCTGTACATTATCAATATTTCCTGGTGGATCATATTTAGCAGTACTGGTGTATATACTGGTAAAGACCTCCAAGAAAAAGAGGATTAAAAATCATATTCATTGAAAGAGCAAATACCATTTGTAGTCGTAATAATTATGATCGAGATATCAAATTTCATATGGGGTCTTATATATAAATCAGATTGAACTGACTAGTCATTCAGTGACAGAATGAAATTTGTTTGGAGACCTGGTACTAAGTCTTAGTCCTAATTTTCGTGGGACTGACCAATCATTGATGCTTTGCCATGGTAAAAGGATTTAGGACTTAAGACTTTTCGTAAAACGGGCCACTGACCTTACATGCATACATGTAATGTACAAATCATGAACAGAAAAGATGAATGGCCTCTTGAAAATAGAGTTCATTATGCAACATATTACTTCCTGGGAAACAGATATTTATACACTAAAATGATTGCAGATATACTTAAATAATAGTCTATATTGAAATAAATATGTAATCATCCTAACAATAACAAGCAAAAATGATTAGGATTAGTAGGTTATATATGATTGATATTGTCATTCAGGCCTTTATAGGAGTTATTTTCCCTTATAAATAATATTTGGAATTGATTTGGGCTATCATCTTCAAATATATGTTATGTTAAGACAAAATCTTAGAATGAAAAGCAACTTAAAATCTGCATAAAAGATAGTGTGAACAAAATCTCAGCTACTCATTATAGGAGGTACATGTATCAGCTCTCAATGATAAGTTTAGCATAAATGGCTGCTATCTCAAAATCTGTAATAGAGAAACTGTGAGATAAGCCAAACTGACCAGTAAGATAGTATTTACTATGTCCCTATGGTTGAGCATTTACAACAAGAATAACCTATTTTTTTATTGTTGTACATTGTGTAGCAAGAACTGTCATGATCACTCGATTCTGCAAGTGTTACTTTGACATGTTGATTCAAAGAAGTGGAGACTTTCATCATCAGATGGAGGTAAGTCAATTAAAAAACATTTTTACTGTTTAAAGGTCTTTCATGATATTGTCAGGCAGTAAAGTTTGAATTTTTTTTGTTTTTCACTTAATGAGTTGAACATATGGAAACTACATTGATATGAAAATACATATACAGTAGAACTTCGATGAGTCAAAGTTCAAGGGACCACCTAGAAAAGTTTGAAACATTGGGATTTCCTCTTATACATGTAGATGGTAACTGAGAACCATACATTTTTAGTTTCATAAGTTCTATAAGGTGTACATGTATATGACTGCTTCGAAACTATTAAAGCATATAAGGTTATTATGATTAATAATTAGTGCTCAATTACATTAATTTTTGTGATTTTAAAACATTGAGTATTTATGAGAAGGAAAAGAATGATCACAGGGCGATTTTGTACACAGGTAAATTTTAACTCCCAATTATATGTAGGAATTTTCATTGTTTTTATAGAAATTTTTTTTTAATTTTATTTTTTTATTTGGTCAGCATGTTTACGATAACTGTTTGTCCAGTCAATGTATATTTTTGCACTAAGATAAATAAACAAAACCAGTGTCAGTTATATATTGGTGTCTTAATTATAAATGCCCCCAGTACTACAGCATTTTAAGTTTCTGAAAAAAAAAAAGATTATTACAAAGTAATGACTATCAATTACAAATGTTATATTTGAGATAATAAAATTCTTTCATTGAAAACTTACTGGTAGCAGAAATTAGTGCAA
Source organism: Atrina japonica (assembly GCA_030159075.1). NCBI lineage: Eukaryota > Metazoa > Mollusca > Bivalvia > Pterioida > Pinnidae > Atrina > Atrina japonica. The sequence continues at coordinate 386,098 of BROG01000095.1, forward strand.
CATGTCAATCAAGGTGTAGGGTGATACCATGCTAGTGACAGACATGCATTGATTACTACTGTCGTGAATTATAAGTATAAAACGCCAAACGCATAGAACTTTCCCGATTCATGCATTGTGGTGACGTCACAATTATATGACGTTATTGTTGTTTATTGTTGTTGTCCTTACCATTGTTATTTGACGTCACGCTCATAAAACGTCATCATTGTATGTTTTTGGGTTATATAGTTGTAAAATACAAGTCGAACTGAAATGTCATCGTAGTCTTACCTCATTTGTTCATATAGCTAAACCCTCATATACCCATTACATTTTGGTGCCGTGACCAAAGAAGATGGAATTGACAAAAGTAAAAAGAATACGGAATGGACATAAAAGTGCGATAACACGTCTTTTTACAAAACTTGACGAACTTTCAGTTTCAACCGCAGAGAACGCAACTCAAATTAGAACGGCATTGGACACTCTTGTACAGAAACGGGAAACAATTCTACAGTTAAACGAGAAGATACTGCTAGATGATGTCGTGAATTATAAGTACAAAACGCCAAACGCATAGAACTTTCCCGATTCATGCATTGTGGTGACGTCACAATTATATGACGTTATTGTTGTTTATTGTTGTTGTCCTTACCATTGTTATTTGACGTCACGCTCATAAAACGTCATCATTGTATGTTTTTGAAATCGGTTATATAGTTGTAAAATACAAGTCGAACTGAAATGTCATCGTAGTCTTACCTCATTTGTTCATATAGCTAAACCCTCATATACCCATTACATTTTGGTGCCGTGACCAAAGAAGATGGAATTGACAAAAGTAAAAAGAATACGGAATGGACATAAAAGTGGATAACACGTCTTTTTACAAAACTTGACGAACTTTCAGTTTCAACCGCAGAGAACGCAACTCAAATTAGAACGGCATTGGACACTCTTGTACAGAAACGGGAAACAATTCTACAGTTAAAACGAGAAGATACTGCTAGATATAGGTGAAGACGACGTTGAAGAAGAAATTACCGAGGCAGATGAGTATATTTTTATGTTAGACTGTAAGATTGCCCAGATAAAAAAATCATTAGACGAATCAAGAACAAACTCAGAAAAGCCCGCACAATCGCAGCTTAACGCAAATGCTCAAGATTTTATTCCCGACAAATCATATTCGGATATACAGTTATACCCCGAGCGATCAATCCCATCATCAATTTCGAGTAATTTCCACAAATTACCCAAGTTACACTTACCGAAGTTTAACGGAGACATTCTCACCTGGCAGTCTTTCTGGATTCATTTGAAACAACTGTACACTTAAATAATTCGTTGACAGAAATACAGAAATTCAATTATCTCAAGTCGCTACTTGAAAATGAGGCTGTTAATGTTATTATGGGCCTTACACTCACCAACGACAACTATAAAACGGCTATAGCATTATTGCGTGAACGCTTTGGACAAAAAACATAAAATTGTAAACGCATACATGAAATCGCTCCTTGAACTGCCTACACCGTCTTCTAGCGTCTCTGATTTAAGAATTTTCTATGATCGTACAGAAATTTGCATTCGGGGACTTGAATCACTTGGACAAACTCAAGATATGTTTGGCGCGCTGCTCATTCCGATTATACTGGACAAATTACCCCATCCTATCAGAATGACTATCACTAGAGAAAATAGGGGTGATGAATGGAGTATACAAACACTTAGAGAAACACTCAAACGCGAGCTAGATATATTGGAATCTGGAATGGGATCGGGAGATAACGTCGCGTTGACAGCGAATTTCTACACCGCAAACGCATCAAAATCAAAATCCGTAGCACCGGTAGCTAAAAATCAGAAAGCCGCTAAAATGTCACATCGTAACACGGGATCAAACGATAAAAAACTGTGCATGTTTTGTGACTTAAGTCACCCTAGCCGTGATTGTACCTTACCTACTAATGAAAAACATGACATTGTGAAACGGAAAGGTTTATGTTTTAATTGCCTTGGCAATCACAGAATTAGTAAATGTGAATCAAAACACAACTGTAAAAAGTGCGGTAAACGACATCACACGTATTTGTGTCGTGAAATTAATGCGGACAAAGATGTCGCACTTCATGTATCATCTGAAGATAATGATTCTATATCTCAACAAAAAACTTTAAGTGACAACGCTTCAACAGCTCTTTATACATTGATGAAAGACCGCTCCGTGTTACTAAAAACTGCAATAGCAAACGTTACTTTTGAACATCAAATGGTTGAGACCAATATTCTGTTTGACGAAGGTGCACAGAAATCGTACATTACTGAAGATTTAGCGCGAAAACTTGACCTGAAACATACTGGAACAGAAACGCTGACTATCGCTTCTTTCGGCGGGAAGGAAATGAATCGCACATTGAAAACAGCAACTGTATTTTTAGTAGCAAATTCTGATGAGAAAATTCCAATAAATGTCATCATTGTACCAACTATCGCAGCTCCTCTCCAAATAAATAGGACATCTATGAAAACCCCCGCTTACTTGCGGAATTTAAAATTAGCCCATCCTTTATATGACAGTGAATTGACGTTTAACATTTCCCTTCTGATAGGTGCTGATCACTATTGGGACATTGTGGAGGATCATGTAATCCGTGGTTCCGGACCAACGGCAGTCAGTTCCAAAATAGGTTACCTCCTCTCGGGACCGTCAGACAACCGAAAAAAATTCTAAACGCTCAGCGGCATTTAATATTCTAACGTATCACAAACCGGAAGAGGTTGATTTAGAAAAATTTTGGGAAGTTGAAGATTTAAAATATGCGGAAAAACTGCCCTATGCGGAAAAAATGCCCGTCTTTAGCAAAACGTCAAATGAATTGATTTCTTATAAAAACGGACGTTACGTAGCACATCTGCCATGGAAAGAGGAAGTAACAGACTTACCCACAAACATGGAAATAGCAAGAAATCGGACTAAAAGCACCATTCGACGACTATCACGTGACCCCAAATTACTGGAAATTTATGATGGAATTATACGTGAACAGGAGAAATTGGGATTCATAGAAAAAGTAAATGACAATGATTCTACAGAACAACGTGTACATTACATACCGCACCATCCTGTCAAAAAGGATTCAAATACTACACCTATTCGGATCGTCTACGACTGTAGCTGCCGCACCAACTCGGAAAACCTCAGTCTAAATGATTGTTTGGAATCTACACCTCCCAAATTAAACGAGATTACTTCTATCCTAACCCGTTTTCGTGCTGAGAAATATGCGATTACAACAGATATTGAAAAAGCATTTTTGCAAGTTCAACTTCATGAAGCGGATCGTGACATGACACGCTTTTTCTGGCTAAGTGATCCAAAAAACTCGGATAGCCCGTTGATAACATACCGATTTCGAGTGGTTTTGTTTGGTGCAACGTGTTCGCCATTCCTGCTAAATGCAACGTTGATGAAACATTTCCAAAACAACCCAAGTGACGTATCTTCGGAACTTACTGATTCAATTTATGTGGATAACGTGTTAACAAGTTTTAGCTCAGAGGAATCAACACTTACCTTCTACAAGGAGTCACGGAAACTTTTAACAGACGCAGGCTTTAATCTTCGGTCGTGGAACTCAAATTCTGAGAAATTACGGGAAATAGCGCACACGGAAGGAAAACTTGATACTGACAAACAGGTGAAAATTTTAGGACTACGATGGAATATAGACGACGATACAATTACATACTCAAAACTAAATATTGAACACAACGCGAAGTCAATTACAAAACGTGAAGTATTAAGTCAGTCGGCCAAAGTATTTGATCCGTTGGGGATTTTAAGTCCTGTGACAGTTAGAGTGAAGCTGATGATGCAAGATATATGGCGCAATAATCTTGAATGGGATGAATGTCTACCTACTGATTTACAAGACACCTGGCGTTTGATTGCGGAAGATTTAATGAAATGCACAGCGATAAAAATAGAACGAAATATCTGTGATAACACGAGGTCAACCAAAGCTCTCCATGTGTTTACCGACGCCAGCATGAAGGCCTACGGAGCTTGCGCTTATTTATTATGTGGCGACAGATCTCATCTTATCATGGCTAAAAACAGGGTGGCTCCCATTAAACAGATATTAACTTTACCCCGCTTGGAACTTATGGCAGCCCTTCTAGGAGCACGACTAGCAAAACACCTTACAGATACGTTGTCTGTGGAAACCGTGACACTATGGTCCGATAGTCAAATTGTTCTTCATTGGTTAAATTCAGACAAACCGTTAAACAAATTCATTATGAACAGGAAACGTGAAATAGAGACACTTACCAAACAGCACGTCTGGAAATATGTCCCGACCACTTCAAATCCTGCGGATCTTCAAACGAGAGGCATTTCATTTAAAACATTTTCTGATAGTTCCCTATGGATGAACGGACCCTCATGGCTTGCCAACAAATCCCAATGGCCCCAATGGGACATTTGTAAAGCTACAATTTTAACTGTACAAACACAGCAAGATGACGAATACAGTTCGCCATCTAGTACCGGTTTCTCGGGTATTAGCGAGTTAATCAACATAAACAGATTCAACAACCTTGGAAAACTTATAAGAGTTACAAGTTACGTACTTAGATTTATACGCAACTGCAAGCTTACACTTGGTCATCGGTTACGACAAAACACATCAATGCGTGTGGAACCCCCTCGACTATCGGAAACAAGACTTGCCTTAATGACGTGGATCAAGGATGTACAGCAAACGTGAATTTCAAAAAAAGAGATCGAGACTATGGAGAAAAACAAAAACAACTCTACATTAGTGAAACAGTTAAAGCTCTACATCGACTCCCAATGTATCATACGTTGCCGTGGTCGAATTGACAAGTGTCCTTTGAGAGACTCAGCAAAATTCCCAATACTCTTACCAAAAAAGCACACATTTACAAATCTTGTAGTTATGGATGTACATGCAAGAATGCTACATTCGGGATGTTCACAAACTGTTACTGAAATACGACAGACATTTTGGATACCTTCCATACGACAGGTGGTAAATCACATCTTACGTGCATGTGTAAAATGTCGTAGAGTAATAGGGAGACCATACCAATTACCAGACCCTCCTCCACTACCTAAGGACAGAGTCTCAGAATGCTTACCTTTTTCCGTAACTGGAGTAGATTTTACAGGACCACTATATGTTAAAACAAAAAATCAACCAAACAAGATGTACATATGTTTATTCACATGCGCCGTTTCACGAGCAGTTCATTTGGAACTAGTGCAAGATTTATCCGTAGATTCATTCGTTTTAGCACTTAGACGTTGTATTTCCAACAAAGGAATGATTCATACCATGTACTCGGACAACGGAGCAACTTTCAAAGCAGCCCCAAATGCAGTCATGAATCAAATAGGACTGAGCATCAACTGGAAATTCATCACAAAAGGAGCACCTTGGCAAGGAGGATTCTGGGAAAGAATGATCGGCATAACAAAAACTACATTGAAGAAAATCTTAGGAAAATGCTTCGTGAATGAGGTGACATTACGGACAATACTTTGTGAAGCAGAAAGTGTTATCAACGACCGTCCATTAACATATGTGTCATCTAGTGTAAATGATCCCGAACCTCTAACACCATCGCACTTGTTACAAGGGACGAAAGAAACACACCGGCTATTTTTGCGGCCCGGAGGACGACTCGGATAATTTTACATTAAACTGCGAAATGGCTAATAGATGTTATAAGCAGAAATTGGATCTAATCTCGAACTTCACTAAAAGATGGAAACACGAATATCTTACAGCCTTACGCGAATACCACAGAACTTCAGGGACGAATAATCAATCTGTGGCTGTAGGAGATGTGGTACTGATCTATGATGTGTGTCCGAGAGCTAATTGGAAACTAGGCATCATTATCGAACTTATCAACGGAACTGATAATTTAGTGCGATCAGCCAAAGTTCGCCTTAAAACTGGAAATATTACCTCAAGACCAATATCAAAATTGTTTCCCCTGGAACTCTGACTTATTACGTCTTGAAAATATATTTATATATGAAAAGTGATTTTATTCAGTTAAACTCTGACAATCTATAATATTAAGTTTATGTTTAATCATCAAATATGAATTCTGTCATATTTTTTATATATCAAATGAGAACATTTTTTATCTTAATATAAATGAGTGAACTGCAAATTTACATTGTGCCGCCCGGAGGATGTCGTGAATTATAAGTACAAAACGCCAAACGCATAGAACTTTCCCGATTCATGCATTGTGTGACGTCACAATTATATGACGTTATTGTTGTTTATTGTTGTTGTCCTTACCATTGTTATTTGACGTCACGCTCATAAAACGTCATCATTGTATGTTTTTGAAATCGGTTATATAGTTGTAAAATACAAATCATATTCGGATATACAGTTATACCCCGAGCGATCAATCCCATCATCAATTTCGAGTAATTTCCACAAATTACCCAAGTTACACTTACCGAAGTTTAACGGAGACATTCTCACCTGGCAGTCTTTCTGGGATTCATTTGAAACAACTGTACACTTAAATAATTCGTTGACAGAAATACAGAAATTCAATTATCTCAAGTCGCTACTTGAAAATGAGGCTGTTAATGTTATTATGGGCCTTACACTCACCAACGACAACTATAAAACGGCTATAGCATTATTGCGTGAACGCTTTGGGACAAAAACATAAAATTGTAAACGCATACATGAAATCGCTCCTTGAACTGCCTACACACCGTCTTCTAGCGTCTCTGATTTAAGAATTTTCTATGATCGTACAGAAATTTGCATTCGGGGACTTGAATCACTTGGACAAAACTCAAGATATGTTTTGGCGCGCTGCTCATTCCGATTATACTGGACAAATTACCCCATCCTATCAGAATGACTATCACTAGAGAAAATAGGGGTGATGAATGGAGTATACAAAAACACTTAGAGAAACACTCAAACGCGAGCTAGATATATTGGAATCTGGAATGGGATCGGGAGATAACGTCGCGTTGACAGCGAATTTCTACACCGCAAACGCATCAAAATCAAAATCCGTAGCACCGGTAGCTAAAAATCAGAAAAGCCGCTAAAATGTCACATCGTAACACGGGATCAAACGATAAAAAACTGTGCATGTTTTGTGACTTAAGTCACCCTAGCCGTGATTGTACCTTACCTACTAATGAAAAACATGACATTGTGAAACGGAAAGGTTTATGTTTTAATTGCCTTGGCAATCACAGAATTAGTAAATGTGAATCAAAACACAACTGTAAAAAGTGCGGTAAACGACATCACACGTATTTGTGTCGTGAAATTAATGCGGACAAAGATGTCGCACTTCATGTATCATCTGAAGATAATGATTCTATATCTCAACAAAAAACTTTAAGTGACAACGCTTCAACAGCTCTTTATACATTGATGAAAGACCGCTCCGTGTTACTAAAAACTGCAATAGCAAACGTTACTTTTGAACATCAAATGGTTGAGACCAATATTCTGTTTGACGAAGGTGCACAGAAATCGTACATTACTGAAGATTTAGCGCGAAAACTTGACCTGAAACATACTGGAACAGAAACGCTGACTATCGCTTCTTTCGGCGGGAAGGAAATGAATCGCACATTGAAAACAGCAACTGTATTTTTAGTAGCAAATTCTGATGAGAAAATTCCAATAAATGTCATCATTGTACCAACTATCGCAGCTCCTCTCCAAATAAATAGGACATCTATGAAAACCCCCGCTTACTTGCGGAATTTAAAATTAGCCCATCCTTTATATGACAGTGAATTGACGTTTAACATTTTCCCTTCTGATAGGTGCTGATCACTATTGGGACATTGTGGAGGATCATGTAATCCGTGGTTCCGGACCAACGGCAGTCAGTTCCAAAAATAGGTTACCTCCTCTCGGGACCGTCAGACAACCGAAAAAATTCTAAACGCTCAGCGGCATTTAATATTCTAACGTATCACAAACCGGAAGAGGTTGATTTAGAAAAATTTTGGGAAGTTGAAGATTTAAAATATGCGGAAAAACTGCCCTATGCGGAAAAAATGCCCGTCTTTAGCAAAACGTCAAATGAATTGATTTCTTATAAAAACGGACGTTACGTAGCACATCTGCCATGGAAAGAGGAAGTAACAGACTTACCCACAAACATGGAAATAGCAAGAAATCGGACTAAAAGCACCATTCGACGACTATCACGTGACCCCAAATTACTGGAAATTTATGATGGAATTATACGTGAACAGGAGAAATTGGGATTCATAGAAAAAGTAAATGACAATGATTCTACAGAACAACGTGTACATTACATACCGCACCATCCTGTCAAAAAGGATTCAAATACTACACCTATTCGGATCGTCTACGACTGTAGCTGCCGCACCAACTCGGAAAACCTCAGTCTAAATGATTGTTTGGAATCTACACCTCCCAAATTAAACGAGATTACTTCTATCCTAACCCGTTTTCGTGCTGAGAAATATATGCGATTACAACAGATATTGAAAAAGCATTTTTGCAAGTTCAACTTCATGAAGCGGATCGTGACATGACACGCTTTTTCTGGCTAAGTGATCCAAAAAACTCGGATAGCCCGTTGATAACATACCGATTTCGAGTGGTTTTGTTTGGTGCAACGTGTTCGCCATTCCTGCTAAATGCAACGTTGATGAAACATTTCCAAAACAACCCAAGTGACGTATCTCTTCGGAACTTACTGATTCAATTTATGTGGATAACGTGTTAACAAGTTTTAGCTCAGAGGAATCAACACTTACCTTCTACAAGGAGTCACGGAAACTTTTAACAGACGCAGGCTTTAATCTTCGGTCGTGGAACTCAAATTCTGAGAAATTACGGGAAATAGCGCACACGGAAGGAAAACTTGATACTGACAAACAGGTGAAAATTTTAGGACTACGATGGAATATAGACGACGATACAATTACATACTCAAAACTAAATATTGAACACAACGCGAAGTCAATTACAAAACGTGAAGTATTAAAGTCAGTCGGCCAAAGTATTTGATCCGTTGGGGATTTTAAGTCCTGTGACAGTTAGAGTGAAGCTGATGATGCAAGATATATGGCGCAATAATCTTGAATGGGATGAATGTCTACCTACTGATTTACAAGACACCTGGCGTTTGATTGCGGAAGATTTAATGAAATGCACAGCGATAAAAATAGAACGAAATATCTGTGATAACACGAGGTCAACCAAAGCTCTCCATGTGTTTACCGACGCCAGCATGAAGGCTACGGAGCTTGCGCTTATTTATTATGTGGCGACAGATCTCATCTTATCATGGCTAAAAAACAGGGTGGCTCCCATTAAACAGATATTAACTTTACCCCGCTTGGAACTTATGGCAGCCCTTCTAGGAGCACGACTAGCAAAACACCTTACAGATATACGTTGTCTGTGGAAACCGTGACACTATGGTCCGATAGTCAAATTGTTCTTCATTGGTTAAATTCAGACAAACCGTTAAACAAATTCATTATTATGAACAGGAAACGTGAAATAGAGACACTTACCAAACAGCACGTCTGGAAATATGTCCCGACCACTTCAAATCCTGCGGATCTTCAAACGAGAGGCATTTCATTTAAAACATTTTCTGATAGTTCCCTATGGATGAACGGACCCTCATGGCTTGCCAACAAATCCCAATGGCCCCAATGGGACATTTGTAAAGCTACAATTTTAACTGTACAAACACAGCAAGATGACGAATACAGTTCGCCATCTAGTACCGGTTTCTCGGGTATTAGCGAGTTAATCAACATAAACAGATTCAACAACCTTGGAAAACTTATAAGAGTTACAAGTTACGTACTTAAATTTATACGCAACTGCAAGCTTACACTTGGTCATCGGTTACGACAAAACACATCAATGCGTGTGGAACCCCCTCGACTATCGGAAACAAGACTTGCCTTAATGACGTGGATCAAGGATGTACAGCAACGTGAATTTCAAAAAGAGATCGAGACTATGGAGAAAAACAAAAACAACTCTACATTAGTGAAACAGTTAAAGCTCTACATCGACTCCCAATGTATCATACGTTGCCGTGGTCGAATTGACAAGTGTCCTTTGAGAGACTCAGCAAAATTCCCAATACTCTTACCAAAAAAAGCACACATTTACAAATCTTGTAGTTATGGATGTACATGCAAGAATGCTACATTCGGGATGTTCACAAACTGTTACTGAAATACGACAGACATTTTGGATACCTTCCATACGACAGGTGGTAAATCACATCTTACGTGCATGTGTAAAATGTCGTAGAGTAATAGGGAGACCATACCAATTACCAGACCCTCCTCCACTACCTAAGGACAGAGTCTCAGAATGCTTACCTTTTTCCGTAACTGGAGTAGATTTTGCAGGACCACTATATGTTAAAACAAAAAATCAACCAAACAAGATGTACATATGTTTATTCACATGCGCCGTTTCACGAGCAGTTTCATTTGGAACTAGTGCAAGATTTATCCGTAGATTCATTCGTTTTAGCACTTAGACGTTGTATTTCCAACAAAGGAATGATTCATACCATGTACTCGGACAACGGAGCAACTTTCAAAGCAGCCCCAAATGCAGTCATGAATCAAATAGGACTGAGCATCAACTGGAAATTCATCACAAAAGGAGCACCTTGGCAAGGAGGATTCTGGGAAAGAATGATCGGCATAAACAAAAACTACATTGAAGAAAATCTTAGGAAAATGCTTCGTGAATGAGGTGACATTACGGACAATACTTTGTGAAGCAGAAAGTGTTATCAACGACCGTCCATTAACATATGTGTCATCTAGTGTAAATGATCCCGAACCTCTAACACCATCGCACTTGTTACAAGGACGAAAGAAACACACCGGCTATTTTTGCGGCCCGGAGGACGACTCGGATAATTTTACATTAAACTGCGAAATGGCTAATAGATGTTATAAGCGGAAATTGGATCTAATCTCGAACTTCACTAAAAGATGGAAACACGAATATCTTACAGCCTTACGCGAATACCACAGAACTTCAGGGACGAATAATCAATCTGTGGCTGTAGGAGATGTGGTACTGATCTATGATGTGTGTCCGAGAGCTAATTGGAAACTAGGCATCATTATCGAACTTATCAACGGAACTGATAATTTAGTGCGATCAGCCAAAGTTCGCCTTAAAACTGGAAATATTACCTGACCAATATCAAAATTGTTTCCCCTGGAACTCTGACTTATTACGTCTTGAAAATATATTTATATATGAAAAAGTGATTTTATTCAGTTAAACTCTGACAATCTATAATATTAAGTTTATGTTTAATCATCAAATATGAATTCTGTCATATTTTTTATATATCAAATGAGAACATTTTTTATCTTAATATAAATGAGTGAACTGCAAATTTACATTGTGCCGCCCGGAGGATGTCGTGAATTATAAGTACAAAACGCCAAACGCATAGAACTTTCCCGATTCATGCATGACGTCACAATTATATGACGTTATTGTTGTTTATTGTTGTTGTCCTTACCATTGTTATTTGACGTCACGCTCATAAAACGTCATCATTGTATGTTTTTGAAATCGGTTATATAGTTGTAAAATACAAGTCGAACTGAAATGTCATCGTAGTCTTACCTCATTTGTTCATATAGCTAAACCCTCATATACCCATTACAACTACATTGTCGAATCATTGGTTGGTATTTTGAGATACATGTGCATAATTCATCTGCTTCTCGGCTGGTAGACTCTTTCATATTGAATACACATTTCGTATTACTTAAAATATTTGTGCGAATAAACATATATGCACAATACTTAATTCAGTTCTGACTATTTTACAATTTTAATTAATTTTGATAGGAGTTTGGAAAAATTATGTTGGTGTAAATCTGGCTTTCATCTTCAGATTATTCGGGATGTGTACTGCTGTAGAGCTATGTTTTTATCCCCCAATATCTTACAATATAACATGCTCTACCTGAAAAAAGATCTATCTGCACATTTTAAGAATTTGAAATTGTGTTCATTACACATACACATGTATTTCATGAGCATTATTTTAGGTCTAGAACATTGTAGGACAGTCCGGGTGTGAATGCATAATACACATTTGAAAACCATCACATTTTCGTGTCGTTGATGTTTAAGTTATTTCAAATGAATTAATATGCATGCACAAAATAAACAGATGTGATGAGGCAATATCTTGTGTATTATTTTATATTAATTTTCAATTTGGTTATAACGTATGTTCTATAAAATTCGATCTAGAGACATTTTATTCCAAGGTGATCAATGTCAGTCTGCCGTGTGGACTCCCTGCTGAGTAGTTCAATGGATGTTTATTGTAATTGCCACGGCACACTAATATCTTGACTCAATGGAAAATAATATTATGTAATCATTGACACTATGTAGTGACAGAAGAATTTGATAAGCCATGACACAAGTTAATCTTGCCATGACCACAACATATAGTGGCAAATGATGAAAACACGATGGGCATACTGTATAAAAACCTATAATTCTGCCTGAGTTTATATAAAAAAAATCAGTGTCTTGGTTGCTATAGCTCTTTTTCAGCCCCATCATTTTGACACAATAATAATGTATCTTACAATATGTATCATAGCATAAAATCAACACTGAATTTTCCTGTATGTTGACATTCAAGTGTACGATGCATTTGAAGAAATGAATGATTTTTTATATCATTCTCACTGTGGAGTATTTAGCTACCAACACAAGGAACCATACTAATTGAATTTGCCTGTTATTGTAATCATTGCAAACATGATGGCCATATTATGTTAAGTTTGCAGTACTCTGGTAGTTTGAGAGTTAGGGGTTGCTGGGCAAGGGATAAATAATTTTGTTATCTTGTAATAATAATTCATTCCTCTACTCTTAAAATGTATGTATTTTAGATACTCAAATCTACGAATATGCTGCTAGAAAATTGTCCGATTGTCATTAAAGAAGAGCTACTAGAAATACAAGGAATAGTAGAAAGACTGTAAGTTTATTAGAACTAGCAATTAATACAATGATTCAAACTTGGAGAGTATCTTAAAGTGATGTAGCTAAATTTTGAAATTGTGTGTTTATATTTATAGGACATTGCAATCATTTATTAAGAATAATCTGTGCAAACATGTTTTTTTCTTAAAAATAGGTATTTTATGTTGAATGTAAAATTTAATGAGATATGAGTAAAATCATGTTTCTGTGGGTGCTTCACAAAGCATACTCTGAGAAGCTAAATGTAATTTCTGATGCCGTATAGGATTGTTTTCTGACACACTAGCATCAAAGGAAGAGATGGATGTATGATTTTTTATGAATCATAGATAAAACACCTTCTAAAGACCAAAGCAATAAAATCTCAATATTTCAATTCATTGATTTTGTTAAAATATCTTTTTAGCTCACCTGACTCATTGGGTCATGTGAGCTGTTGTCATCACTTGGCATCTGTTGTCTATCTGGTGTAAACTATTTTTAAAATCTTCTCCTCTGAAACCACCAGGCCATATGGAATCAAACTAGGCCACACACTTCCTTGGGGTGTCTAGATATAAAATTGTATTTGGTATGCTTGTTGACCATCCAACATGGTCGCCATAGCTATAAATAGAACATAGGGGTTAAACTGCAGTTTTTGGCAAATAGCTCAATGACGAAACAAAAAGCATCAAAACTAATGGAGCCAACTGGATTACATCCCTTTAATTTATGACTGTTGCAAACAACTAGCACCACCATTTTCAGTAGTTTTAGTTTAAATCTATCGTGACCTAACATATGAGTGTGCTATTTCAATCATGCTTATTCTACATTACTTTAACTACCAACTCGTGATATTATTTATTCTGATTATTATTATTTATTCCGAATATTAACTTTGGTATTATCTTATTTTTGCTTGCATATTTTGTGATTTTTAATCATCCAATTGTTTCAAAAGCGTAGGTAACTTCCGGTCTCGATACGACTGAATTTTTGTTCTTACCATACATCATAGCCTATGTGTTACAAATATCGGTGATTATCGTCCATATAGATATAGATAACATGACAATAACATACAAATACAAATTTTGCATGTCAATCAGAAAATATGAAATAAACAAGTTATATTAAGAAACAAAAAACCATTTAAGTTTTCTATTTTTCTTGCATGCATTGCCTACATTTAAATATTAGACTACATTTGAAAACCACAGATACTCATAGCATTGGGTGCTATCCAATTGATAAAAATAAAAATTCATATAAACCAAATTAAATTCATCTATCCATGGCTTGATTACACAATCACTGACTTTATACTTTTTTGGGAGATTTGTCCGAGTTTTAATTGATATTCCGTATTCTCTATGTATATCAGAATTCGGGCAAATCAAAGCCAGTCACAATGCCACTCAAAGTAGGTGATCTGCTGATATTATATACGTCTGTATACAGTCAGAGAAATTGTCGATATTTACAAAATCATTGTACTGTCTGAGTATTTTCTTAACACAAATACATCAGTGTAAGCAATACCTTGCAAATCACTGCATCTGTCGAGTGGAGATGAACTAGATCTATTTAATTAGTACTGCAAAACCTATTTAGAAGTAACCGTATCATTTCCCATGAAATTAAAATTCACATTAATTCAGCAATCTAAATATTTTCCAATCGATCTCTCTCTCTCTTTCTCAAAATTAATGGTAATTTATTACTATTTTATACATATTTTAATTCTATTACTGATATCGGAGGCATATATCTCTGTTGATATACAAAGATTTATAATTAGAACCAGCAATATATAAAACTCTGAATTATCTCCTTCCTCTATCATGAATTGATATTATGATACTTTTAATTTTTAATTTACTTTGTTGTTTTTAATTTTGATTTTCAATTGTCAATTAATTGTCAAGAAATCTAGATATAACTATATTATATAACAGACTTGTAGTTTTTGCATTCGATAAATTTGGGACTATACCATTTAGTACTACAGGTTATTCAAATAATCGTTTCATGGACCACCTGGGTATTGTTTATTGGGACGGCATCCTGCTGACAGGTGACTCTCAGCATGATATATCTGATCTTGATAAAGACAATCGATCTATGCTACTTAAGTGTCCTATTGGTAATACAAACCAATATCGGAGAAAGATTTTGGAAAACTGTCAATATATGTACTAATTGTCTTATTTTTTCACTATCTTATACCAACTCACAATAAAATAAGTTATCAAAAATTAAAAATACTACAACTTTTGAACATATTTATTTACACATGTGAAAATTATAAATTAGTTAAACTGATCAGTTGTTCTGTTGGTAATCCATATCACCCAGCCATGCACATTTCTCACTGATAGATAACTGTAACTACTGTCCTCGCATGTCACATCTTCTTGATTCTGATTCGTTGGGTTAAAAGCACTTTAAATGGCAATAGTGGTAGGCTCCCATAACCCAGAAATAATCAGCAGGACAAGATTTATCTACCCTTAAAATTTCGGATGAGTCTATGACTCAATTTTGAGTTATTGCCCCTGAAATGTTGATTTTTTAATGATTTTCAGATTTTTTTTACTATTTTTTCTAATATGATACAAATGTGTCAAAACTAACTGGCCAGAAATGATCAGCAGGACAAGATCTACGTGTGTTAAAAATTTTGAAAGAATCTAATATACTGATTTTGAGTTATGGCCCCTGAAATGTCAATTTTAACGATTTTCATAGTTTTTAGCTTACCTGAGCCGAAGGCTTAAGTGAGCTATTGTGATCACTCCCCATCCGTTGTCCGGCGTCCGTCTGTAAAGTTTTCATACTTTCAAGTTCTTCTCTGAAACCATTGAAAGGATTTTGACAAAACTTAAAATTTCTAGAATTTTTTATGAATTTTTTAAGACTGTAACAAAAAGAGGGGCTGGGGGTGCATTTTTCACACTCTCAGCTTTTGTTCCAAAACTACTGAAGGAATTTTGACGAAACTTTACAGGAAGCAAGGTCCTTTATCAAGTGTGTAGTTGTCAGCCAAATTGGCCCAGGGGTGGATCCAGGGCATGGCAGAATACGTCCCAAAATATACCCTCTTTAAAAAATCTTCTCCAGAACCACTGCATGAATTGAAAAACAGATTGTTTCTGAGTGACCTACATGGATGTATGATTCAAATTTTCATTTTTCATAGAAATTGGAATATTAATTTTTGACTTTTTTTTAGGTCTTTTTAGGTTTCATTTTCATTAATTTTTGCATGATTTCCTCAATAATCTCCCCTTGCATTCACTTTGATGCATTCATTTAATGTGTTTTTCTAGCCCCCCCCCCCCCCCCCCGGCCCCCCCCCCCCACCCCCGGTAATAAGGTGAAGAAATGTTTTTGTGCAAGAATTTTGCAGTAGTTTAAGTTTTAGAATTTTTATGAATTTCTTAAGACTGCAAAAAGGGGGGGGGGGGTTGCATTTTTCACACTATTGGGTTTTGTTTCAAAACCACATCCTATCCAAGAAGGCTTCCAACAGGTAATTTATTTTAACATTGGATTCTATGGGAAACACATCTGAACGGCTTTGCAAATTGAAACTAAACTTGGTCATTATAAACTTGATCGATATATTGCCAACCTGTTATACCACCAAAATTCTGGAAAACAAAAGGTCACAGTATATCCGGGGACCTATATATATAGCACTATAAAGAACAGATTATATTTGTGAAATTAATGACTTGCAAAATTGTTTATAAGTCTCTATCAAACTAAACATTAAACCACAATCATTATATAAATATTATTGCAATCTTTAATTTTCCAAATTTTGAGTACACATTTTACAAACTAATTAAGCTGAGAATCTTATTTTGAAATTGTTTTGGTATTCATGTGAATAAGGGGCTACAAGATATTTGCCAGAATGTTTATGAACCTTAAACAAAGTGATTTTAGATAAACTGACATTGGAGAACTTTAATGATGTTGAGGTCAAATGTCAAGGACTTTAATCAATTTCAATTTTCCTATAGGAATAGTTTTCTACATTATATTTATAACTAGATATTTACCAAGGATTTTTTTTCTCAAAACTGGTTCCTGCTTCAGAGTTCAAGGTATATCATTATTTTTACTTTTAAAAAAAATCAGCACAATTTCATTATACAACTACACTTGGTATATCAGCATGGATTTGAGATGATCAATATTTGCTTGAAGACGTACAACACCGTTCATTTTGAGAACCACTGAGAAGAATTTCATCATGCATTTTAGATTTGTATCTTATGGGCCCTCTCTAATAGTATGTATGATATACTTGGATTCCATCTGGTCAAGGTAACATTGACATCAATCCCAATTCTAAGGACAAAGGTGTTTCTATAAAAAAAAAAGCACTTTAGGCTGAATATGACTAAATGTAATCAGTTTGGGACTAAAATTTAAATATTATCTCAGGAATGACTTATCAAGTTAAATAAGCATTTATAGATATTTCAATAAAGTTTCTTGACAATTATACCACTTTTAAAACTAAAAATTGCCCTCGATGGTGATCATTTTATTTAAAATTATACTGAAATAACAATTCTGATTTCTGGAAAATGTATGAAAAACATGCTGCCAGATTATTTGTTATGAATTCATAATTGCTATACCTTGCTCTACTTAATAATGTAGACATTCATATCCATTGTTGAGGTTCACATGATTTTAGGTAAAGAAAAAAGATTTCTAAGATGTTGGTATCACTTCTTGGAATTGATAAATATCTACATGTAAAGCATCCAAGAAACATCAAAAGATATGCATTAACAGCATACATAAATATTTGAAATGCACAGTACGCAGTAAAAACACAATGATGATTTTTGAGTCGTAAATTTAATCTAGGTTTTAAATTGTTTTTTGATTGCAGTTGGGTAGATAAATAATATTGTATGATTTAGAAATAGCTAATTATGATGTAATTAAGATTGATCTGGGCATGGCACCGTAAAACTTTAGAATTTATTAAGTCTAAAATTTTTACTCAAATCTGTCTAATCCTGAAATCTGATTGGCTAAGCAGGCCAATTCGAGAATATTCTCAGACTTAAAGACATAGTATCTACGAAAATGGTTATTTATTTTAGTCGGCAATTTTGCGGAAATATCGAAGATATGACTGAATAATGATAAATGCTGATTTGTTGTCGTCGTCTGTAAGAATCAAACTCATTAATTATGCACAGAAACAATCCCAGAAGCACACGCAATGACCTAGATCGTATCGATATCAATCAATGGATGCTGAGGTAAGCACGTGAGATCCTACATTTAGACGGTCCTTGAGGCTTATCCATTGATCATGCTCCTTTCCAATATTTATCTTGGTCTTGTTGTATTTCGCCAGAACTTCTTTCCGATTTCTTTTTCTAGCTGAATCTGTCAATTTAACAGGTCGGCCACGATTTGTTTTTGCTTTGGACGCCATGCTTTTCACTATCAACAATGGAAATGCGCATGCGCAAATACAGGTCACGCTAAGGTTATATGAATATGGGCGGGCTTGCAAACGAATTTTTGTCATACCGACAAAAAAATAAAAAAAACGTGGAAAGTTGTGAAATACAATAAAACTATACTTCTATGTGTTTTAATTCAACAATTTTTCGTTTTTTATCTCCAAATATTAACATATTTGACCCAAACAATTGAGATTGAAATATTTGAGGAAATCGTAGATACTATGTCTTTAAGTAAAATCTTAAATTTTATAGTGCCAAATCTAGGATACTAATGTTGCTTGAATGCTTGGTATTTTGGTAACTGATTTTAAAGTATTTGTTTTTCTGTAGGGCAAGCATTGCTATGATGCTGAAATCAGCAGGAGGTAAGCAATATGAAAATGAGATATTTACTCTTTCTGAAATAAGTTATAATATTCAAGCACCTAAAATGTCTCTCGGATACAATTTCTGAAATTTTGCCATGTTGTTTTGACAATGAATGAAAACGTTACCTTTATGGTGGTATTATTTTATTCTTACCCAGGAATTATATCATGTGAATACTTAAGTCAGAAAATACACATTATGGTTTGATTTTGGTTTTATACAAAAAATATAATATTTCTTATCAGTACAGTTTGATGTGGACTTTATTTAAATCTATGAAATACTTCTATACAAGTTGTGAAGATATGTATAATATGTGAATATTGACTACATTATTAAGACCGAAATGATATTTTGTTGCAGACTATGAATTTCAAATTGGTATTGTGGAGTGTTTATTCAGGACTATTTCTAGGAAAAACAGAAACTTTGCTGAACATCTTTTTAAAAACAAAGAAATTTGCAGAAGATTCAAGCAAATTCGAGACTGGGAGTTTGAGACAGTAAGGAACAAAATCAACAAAATGATGATTTTATTCTTTGTTTCTTACAAAACCAATATTTTTTGCCAGTTTGCACAAAGTGAAAGCTGGGTTATAATGTGTTAAAGTTGTGAAGGCAGGAGACTCGGGTACCTTTTACAGGGGTTGTCCACACTGTTTTGTGAAATGGGGCGTGGGCCTTTTGAATTGGGAATTTCAGCAACATTTTATAGAATTTGGGAAATCTAGAAATGCAGAAAACTATGTAAAAATACCAGAATATCTTCAAATTCATTGTCATTTTACCTCACACTTAGGAAATTTTTACTGCAATGACTTTTATATTACATATATAGTTTCCTTATGACCAGAGCTTTCATTTGGTACCATCACTTTTGATGTAGTGACCATGGTCTTTGATCTTCTTTTAAAAATAATAACCTTGGCTATATCTTTTAAACCATAAGGGATAGGGCCTTGATATTTCACACATGATTTAATGACCAGAGCTTTCGTTTGGTGTTTTGACTTTTGACCTAGTGACCTTGTCCTCAGAATTTGACCTACTTTAGAAAAACTTTAACCTTGGCTATATCTTTTAAACCATGAAAGATAGGCCTTTGATATTTTACACAGATTTCTTATGACCAAAGCTTTCATTTGGTACCTTGACTTTTGATGTAGTGACCTTGACCTTTGACTTTGACCTACTTTTCTATAATATTACCCTGGCTGTCTTTTAAATCATGAGGGATATGGCTTTGATATTTCACATATATACTTCTTATGACCAGAGCTTTCATTTAATACTTTGATTTTTTAGTAAGTGACCTTGACCTTGGACTTTGACCTACTTATCAAAACCTTTAACCTTGGCTGTATCTTTAAAACCATGAAAGATAAGTCTTTGACATTTCATGTATAGATCCCTTAAGGCTAGAGTTTTCATTTGGTACCTTGACTTTTGACTTAGTGACCTTGACCTACTTTTCAAAACTTTAAGCTGGAGCTAAAGGAATCAAAATATTTACCATACCATGACCTTAAAACATGACAGCTGTAAGTCAAATACCTATTTTGATATTTATCCTGAACATTTCTATGGATTTTTTTATGGGATGGAACTTAAATCTTTTATTACAGCTTTATCTAATTAGAAGTTACATATTTTGTGTAATCAAGTCCTCCTACATTTTTATTGTAGAGACTTGAAACTACAGTTAAAACTGCTATAGCAGCCACCTCTATATAAGGATTACCTGTTTATAAAGGCTGGTTTTTTAAGTCCCTTGACTGCATACTTAAACTAAATTGAACCTGTATATAAGGGTCACCTGCATATAAAGGTCCAAATTTTCTGGTCCCTTAAGTGGCCCCTATATACAGGTTTCACTGTATCAAGAATAGATTTATATATTCCTCAAAAACCCTATGCCACTATTCTGAAAAACCATCAACGTTTTTAGGCATGTTGATTTGACAGTTGTAGGGATAAAGTTGATGAATATTTTGGCCATGTTTGATGGTCATCTGGTGAAAGGTCAGTCAAAGGTTGTAGCTTGAGAGGGCCTTAAATGATAATTTTCTTTAAAAAAGTAATAAAAAAATAAAACATTCAATTCTTTGTATTTGAAAGTTGTAGAGACTTTGAATTCTTCATTCCAAACAATTTTGTAATACAGTTTTTTATTTAGAATGTTCAGATTTTGCTATATGTTTGTATTATTGAATTTATGCAAGTCTTAAATAGTGTCCGTCCCTGTTCAACATCTGTTGCATTTTGTTGTCTAACCATTTGAGTCTTTGACTCATTTTATAAATCTTGACAGGTTTCTTAATGAAATTTGACAGTTGTTACTGCACTTGTAATTGTTATAGATAGAATATATTCATGTAGATCTGTATATATCTTTATATCATCTGAATGATTCAGGTGTCTTATTGTGATTTTAGACAATGATAAATTATTTTGTAATGCGCTCGAACAGTTTCTCCCCAAATTAGGGTTTATCATATCTAGAACAAAGGTAGGAGGGAGTAAACTTTATGATCCCTGTGTAACAGCTTTGTAAGTAAGGGTGGGGGACTAAGGTGATTAATTAGGCTTTCTACAACTCTTTTTTATATCTTACTTAACTGTGTGTTCTCCATTCCAGGACTGCAGACTATTTCTAAATGAATTGAATACAAACTTATTCAGAAATAAAAGGTAATGTATATTTTAACTATACTCTTTTATGACCAAGGCTATCAAATGATTTTTTTTTTTTTTTGCTTCAAATATAGACCACCTAATTGTTCTTAATTGTTGTAGAAAATGAATTTAAAAAGTCATCTGTGTAATTATAAAGTTTATTTGTTGCCATACTGGTTTCATATGGGACAAATATATAAGATATTACACCTTGGCAACAATATCAGTTGCATTTCTTTTTGTACTCTTAATAATGTGATGATGTTTGCATCTTACTTGATTATATTATACATACTGCAATGTTTAGAGTTAAAAAGTTTTGATTAAAGCCATTAGAAACACAATGTTTTAACAACAAAAAAGTAATCAAATATTTATCATACATGAAAGGTGTCTTATGAGAGTGTGTAATGAATAGTTGACAGACACTTGGATTAAAATTAGTATGTCAGAATTGAAATATGTCAGCTTAATAAAAGAATAAAACTCACTTTCTTTAAAATGTTGAAAATTTCTGTATTTCCTTTTGGCTAATATCCTGATAATATGTTACTTTGATAGAGGCACAGACACTCAGATATGTAAAAATTGTAATCCAGCCAAGATCTACAAAATATAAAAATTCATGACAGTAAAACTTCACTAATTAATCTCTAGAAACAAAAATAATCTCAATAGACAAATTCCTTTTCATTAACATTTGAAACTTTTAAAATTATTTTTTCTTCACTCAAAAATATAGTGCTCATTGAAGAGAAATGTGTATCAATTTCCTGAGAAATCATGTTTAATCAGTTTTACAGAACCATACCATACAGAGTTATCTTCCTTTTAACATAAGCTGGGGTATCAGTATTTATGCTATAAATTCTGTTAATATTTTTTGTTGCAATGTAACAGATGTATTAAAAAATCTCTATCATCTAAAATCCTTGCTACATTGTTTGTACATGAGTATCAACCCCTAAATAGAGATGTAATGTTATTCCATCTCATAACACTAATTATCTATGATAGATTTACAATATATGCTTATCAATATAAATTGGAAAGTTTTATACATGTGCATGTATCTGTCATGAAAATTTTGAATGTTTCCAAATTCCATTCACGATGGCTCAAATCATTCACCTCGAAAGTTGCAAACAGGAGGACCCATGTTTGAGTCCTGGTACCAGTTTATACCTGACAGGTAATGACTGTTTCTTCACCAAGTGCTTACCCTTAGAAGTGAATGTCACATATATTCCAGATGAGACTAGATTAAGGAACCCTTACAAGAATGGCATGAGTTATTAAAACAGGTTAAAAAATGTGGCACTTAACCTATTACTGGTAATGTTTCCATATAATTCCCATTTGGTAGAAAAAAAACAAGCGAAAACAAAATAGTTAAATTCATAGGAAATTTAAAATACATATATTCAATTTTCAAAATAACACCTCTCTGCACTTGATGGTTTCCTGTTACACCTGACTGCAGTTGACACCTGCACTAAATGATTCTTTGTCAAATAAACATTTTGCTGACGCATGTGTATTTTTCCTTTTAAATTAATGTTAATGCAGTCACTTTTTCAAAGATGTCAGGTTTTACTCACAAATTGTAATCTAAAACTGCATACATGTATAGCAAGTAAAAGATACTCCTAATTTTACTCTTCAATTGTAGAAATACATTTTACTACTTTTCAGTGTGATGTCTATACCTTGTATTGCAGCTTTCCTTGGAGATAAAAAGGTAATTAAAAAGACAATAATATTATTAGATATATCTAACTTGACTGAATGAGTGTGTTAAAAACATTCATCAGCATATGTGTTATATCTACCAGTACTTACAAAAGTTGAAAATTGTTGTTGAAAATTAAGTGTATACCTGTTCTTCAAACTAAATTTGTTTTTATATTTATACATGTGTGTACCTTTACATGTACAGACTAAGCTGTATATAGCATGTATTATTCACATGTATGTTTATGAATTTCAAATTACCTATGTTGCTGGAGAAATGTGAAAAAAAAATAAGTATATTTTTAGGAAAGTAGAAAGATCATGTTGGATAACTATGGAAAATAATTTCACTCATTTTGTCATTCCAAAATACAATTGAAAATTTTCATTTTGATGAATCTTCAGTTGGATGCAATCAGATGAATAAGCAGTTTAGAAGGAAGACTTCTTTTGTAATACAGATATGTGTTAATATATCCAACCTTTTGTCACACGTTCATTTCTTTACCTAGAGTACCTAATTGTCTGAAGTGGTGAAACATAAAGTTATTACTATCAAAATGAATGTGTAGGGCACATACACAAATCCACATGCAATATAAAATACAACGAGAGACACATGTATTAGTTAAACAGGTAACAATTTTTCAAATTGCCTGCACAGCTGGAACAAAGAAACCACTATGTTTATTGTCTTTCTGTGAAATAACTTTTTTCACATAAATGTCAGAAGAATAGCCCACCTGCTTTCTAGATGATTAAGATAAATAATTTTCCAACAACTTTTGTCACCTCTCTTTGTGATGTGTATCATATAGGAAGTCTTTGGTGTTTTAAATTAAATAAATGACTGGGTCAGCAGGAATACATTTTAATTTCAGTTTCATAGTCACTCATCTTATCTCATGTCCCAGGGTCATAATTGATTTATTGGCAAAGCATTCAAGCCATATTACCTATGTGTATGATTTATGTTATGGATTTGTTTTCAGAGGTACAATAACTGATATAAAATAATATGATAAGATTACCTATCTGTAGGGTTGACCATTCGATTGATCACAAGGAGGAAATAGTTAGGTAAAATGCAGTAGTAAAGTAATCAGTCCTCATCCTTTGTATGTATAATTTTTGTCATAAAGGAATGTAGTGAAATCTCGTAATAGTATTATCTTCCAATACAAATATTGAAATCAGTGAGGATATGTTCTAAGTACCTGTGATGCCTCTGATTAACTTATCTGACCTGTTTGCTCAGAGAGCTATTGTTATCACTTAATATCTGTTGATACTGACACAAGCACAAGCACTTTCAGAGCTCATCCTGGACTCTGAAAACCATTAGCCAAAATATTAGCCATCCAAGATTTTTCTTAGCCATTTCAAATTTTGATTAGCCAGGTCAATAAATATTAATACCAAATGTTTTTAAATCTTAAACAACATGGGGACAAGCACAAACTTTGTATAACTATACATTTGGCAAACTTATGCAAATCTTTTTTTTACATTTACTTGGTTGGGAAAATGTTTGGGACAATTCTGTTGTTACCAATCAAGCATGCGCTTAATCATTCGTGCTTTGTGTATTAACAAACATCATTGCCAGTGATAATGCTATTTTGTCAATTAAACATGACAAAATTTTTATTAGCCAGAACATTTTCCAGTTACAATTTTTTTAGTCAATCTAAGTTCAAAATTAATCAATGGCTATTGGGTTATGACAGGGTGAGCTCTGGTTTTCATAAATAATCACTAAAACCACCTTGAAAATTGAACCAAAGTAATCTGGATTATATTTAATATTCTACAAAAAGTTTTCTTTGTTTTTTTATGTCACCTGATCTTTGTTCATGGTGGCCTATTGTGATCACTTTGTCCATCGTCGTCCGTTATGCATTAACTTTTCACATTTTCAACTTCTTCTCAAGAACCACAATTTGGATTGGTTTCGAACTTGGTACAGATGTTCTGCATGCAGTCCCATACAAGTCTTGTTACTATTCGGGCCTTGTGAAATCCAAGATAGCCACCATGGCCTCTGATTGGCTGAGACATTTTCAATTTCTTCTTAAGAACCACTGAACCAATTGCCTTCAAACTTGGTACACATGTTCCTTATGATGTCCTGACCAGGTGTTGTTGCTTTTCGAGCAGATCTGAAATCCAGGATGGCCACTCTGGCCTCTGATTGACTGAGACATTTTCAACTTCTTCTTAAGAACCACTGAACCATTTGACTTCAACCTTGGTACACAAGTTCCTTATGATGTCCTAACCAAGTGTAGTTGTTTTTTGGGCTGATTCTATAATCCAAGATGGCCACCCTGCAAACTGATTGACTGAGACATTTTCAACTTCTTCAGATTTGCTGAACCAATTGACTTTAAACATGGTACATATGTTCCTTATGATGTCCTGACCAAGTGTTAATGTTTTTGTTTTTTGTTGC
Source organism: Atrina japonica (assembly GCA_030159075.1). Classification (NCBI taxonomy): domain Eukaryota; kingdom Metazoa; phylum Mollusca; class Bivalvia; order Pterioida; family Pinnidae; genus Atrina; species Atrina japonica. The sequence goes on from BROG01000095.1 coordinate 411,915, forward strand.
TTTTTTTTTTTTTTTGCTGATCTGATAATCCAAGATGGCCGCCCTGGCCTCTGTTTGGCTGAGACATTTTCAACATCTTCAGAACCATACCTGTCAAGTCTACCGATTTCGGCGGTAGTCTACCGATTCATCTACCGCCAAGAAAAAATCTATGAATTTCTACCGATTTTTCTAATTTTCAACCGATTTCCCTATATTTCTACCGCTTCTTGTCCATTTTCGGGTGATCGGTAGACGTTTTTGTCAGGATTAAATGATCTAAATCCTAATTTTCAGTCTATTAATTAGCGACAAAAAATAGCTTGAAATTTCTAGCGCCTCCATTTCATTGAAGTATTAAGACATTTATTCTAGGTTATGTAAGTCCCCTATATCTTCCAAATAGTCATGAAGAACTAGGACTAATAACCCTGTTTATTAATTTATGTCATTAGACCATACAGAGGTGTCATTATCAGATGTGTGCCGACGGTAATTACACAATAACCTGTACTGTGGACAGGTACCTAATATACAGATTGATTACTTGTATATCTAAAGACTAAACAACCGCACCTATAATCACTATCTATATGTTCTGTCCTATATACAGTTATCAAAGATTTAACATCATTGATGTTTTATTAATTTCATGCAGCTTCTGTATCAATCCTCAATGATATTACTTTTAAAATTTAGCTGAGAAATATCGAAGCGAGATCGTGGTGTCCTCTGTAACGTCCGCACTCCACATACTATGCAGTGTTATACATGTATCTTAAATTTGTGATGATTTCATTACAAAAGCGATGTTTTATTTCATTTACATAATATTTTATACAAAGATAATAATATCTTCTTGTAACACATTGAATTGAATATAATAAAATGTCAGTAATGACAGTAAACACATTTATATAACCTCAATAATCTTTTTTTTCTTTTTAAAAGCAGATTTGATTTTTCTTGATCAAACCTCATTTTTTTTAGTGAACTACTCAGTCATTATTTGTTGTTTAATCTTATCAATTAATTTTGTGTGGTATTACACGTGTTCTGGCGCACCCCCATTCCAGGGTCGAATCTGACCACTAATCCTAGCGTGATCCGTTGATCGAATCGTGCCTCGTCGACTTCCGAGAAACGGTAGACCTATCGATTTCTGAGAAACGCACATAAAAATCCCCCAAGTGCTAAAAATAGCGCTCCCCCACTAGAGCGCGACGAGTTTGTTCAACAGGTAAGAGAAACGATCGATGGTTATTTAATAGTTTAAATAGGAAAAATGAAAATGACTTAAAGAAAATGCTATGTATATAAAAGCATGAACATTCTGAATGGCATGAGACGTTTATTTAATACAGGTAAATGGGGGTATAAGAAAATAACCGAAACCGTTTGGGATTATGTGAAAGGCACTTCGACGGAAGAGCAGATGAGAGATACTGTTGGACGGAATTTACGTCAAACGTTTAAAACAGATCTTTCCAAAGGCGTTGCTAAGGTCGAACAAAAACGAAGACAACGTCATGAGTCTAATCTCGATTTTGGTGATAGTTTTAAACACTTCTATACGAGTTATAAAAAAAGATGTTCACAATCATATACATCGAGCACATCTCAGAGCATTATTAGAGTATTTTAAAGACGATTTCTTGTCTAAAATGTCTAAAGAATTAAAAAAGGGTCCCATAAAAATCCAAATTCAAGTCGAACAGCGATTCAAGCGAGCTATTTTAAACGCCGGCTCGCAACTCATAACGCAACTTCATAAAACTCGGCAATATCCGATCTTAAGAGAAGACGAAATCGAAGACGCGTTTCAACGCATGATCGAAGAGTTAATAGATTCGCTCGAAAAAACCGTCCAAGCGGGTTCGGGGTGGGTATTCGACAATGCGCAAATGATTTAAACATACTAAGTATGAACCGCCTTTAGGGTCCTCCTATTTTAAGTTACCCAAGCAGATTGCGGATAAGAAGGCCGTTATAAATGTTCAAAACAAGGATCAGAGATGTTTTATGTATAGTGTATTGGCGTGTTTATATCACGACCCTATTAAACAAGATCATCATAGACCTAAAAAATATATACCGTTTATCGGGTTATACGACTTCAAGTGCATCGATTATCCGACTTCGTTAAAGCAAATGCCCAAATTCGAAAATCGCAATGGACTCGCCGTTAACGTTCTCGGATGGACAGAAAGTAGAGGTTTCTTCCCTTATTACATATCGGAAAAATCTCGCGATAAAGAAATTAATTTATTGTTGTTAGAAGGTCCAGAAAATAATTGGCACTACTCTTGGATTAAAAATACATCCAGACTATTTTCCTCTCACTCAAAAGATAAAAGGAAATCATATCCATGTCTTCGTTGTCTTAAAATAATATCGGACGAGGACGTTTATAAAAAGCACCTGGTTGATTGTAGTGGTATTAACAACCAACCCATGAAACCAATCATGCCAGAGGAGGGTAACAACGTTCTCAAATTTAAGAATTACGCCAATAAACAGCCCGTGTATGCCACGATCTACGCGGATTTCGAGTGTATTATTTCACCCCTCGACGAAAAGGCCGGTGATAAAACGACGAAAACGGCCCATCATCAACCCTCGGGGTACTGTTATGTAGTCGTTTGGAGAACCAAGAAGGGTGTTGATAAGATCGAAGAACCCCGACTTTATCGCGGGGAGAATGTCTTGAAACATTTTCTAGAAAGTTTACGACAGGAAAAACAAAAGATGAACGACATTTTTTCTAAGAAAAAAGAGCTTTGTATGACCGACGAGGATAAGGAAAAATTCGAGGATTCCAAACGATGCTGGATCTGCGGAGAAGCATTTTCAGGGAATGCCCGTGCGTGGTTTCCTTTATGGACTCGAAGAAGAAAACTTTTTAAGGAACAGGAAGAATTACCCAATTTGTCGTGTTTGGAACGCAGTATCGATCGTATATCGTCTTTGATGGCTCAAGCCTCTGAGAAGGAAAAAGACGAATTAAAATACGAATTATCCGATTTAGAATGGTATCGCAATCGTCACGATACCATAAAAACTGACCTCGACAAGATCATGAAACAAATCAAGGATAAGAAATTCGATCTCATAAAAGTCAGAGACCATTGTCACATTTCGGGAGAATTTCGAGGAGCTGCGCATAATAAATGTAATAGAATGCTTCGAGTTATTAAAAATAAAACCCCGATACCGGTCATCTTTCACAATCTTCGCGGTTACAACTCGCATTTAATATTATCGGAAATGGAACTGGGAGAAGGGGAACATATAAGTTGCATTCCGACGAATAACGAATAGTTTATCAGTTTTTCCATCAGACAATTGAGATTTATCGACAGTTTCCAATTCTTATTGTGTGGTTTGGAGACTTTAGCTAAAAATCTAAACGATTATCCCATCACGAAATCTATATTCGATGAGGTGTCGCTCTTAACGAGAAAAGGTGTCTATCCCTACGAATATATGAATTCTTTCGATAGGTTTAGCGAAACTACTCTACCACCGAAGGAAGAATTTTACAGTAAATTATCGGATACTCACATTTCCCAGAAAGAGTACGAACACGCTCAAACCATTTGGGATAAGTGCGGATGTAGAAATCTGGGGGATTATCACGATTTATATTTAAAATCGGACATCATCTTATTGGCTGACGTGTTCGAAGAATTTCGCAACATTTCTTTAGAACACTACGGATTAGATTCGTGTCATTATTACACAGCTCCGGGGTTGGCTTGGGATGCGGCGCTGTTAACGTCCAAAGTCGAACTCGAGTTGTTGACCGACTACGACATGCATTTATTCATCGAAAAGGGAATCAGAGGCGGGATCACTTACGTCCCTCAACGTTATTCTAAAGGGAACAATAAATATCTGAAAGAGTACGATCCCGATGCGCCCTCCAAGTACGTCATGTATTTAGACGCCAACACTCTCTATAGCGAGGCCATGAGTCATCCCTTACCGTGTAAAAACTTTGAATGGGTAAACGAAGTACCGGACCGGTGCCGTCCACCCGAAGGGAAGGGTTACATGCTCGAAGTATCCGAAAGCATTACACGACGCGCACAACAACTATCCGTTGGCTCCGGAAACGTAAACGGTGAACAAGGACGATCTTTCCGATTTCCAGAAAACGTTGATGGACGAGTACGAGATGCGCGACACGGGTCCCAAAAAGCTCATGCCCAATCTACAATCGACGAATTCTGTGATAGTTTCGCGATTCAAGGAAGCCAAGAAAAACTTTTTAATTTCTTCGAAATCGTGATGGGGTCTCATTCCGGCGGAGAAGAGTTGATGGTCGTTTCCACTTTGGTGATTCTCGGATTATAAAATTTTTCCGGGTCGTTTTTAGAAATATCTTTGAAGAGAAACAGAATGCCCGAGAGAGAACGTACGGGGGTGTTGACGGCGTCCGATTTATTCACCGTTGTTTTGCGATATCGCAATATTTGGTTGAAATAATAGACCTGGTTTCCCACATACCTCTGTCTATGCTGCGAGCAAGATTGACTCGTCGTTTTATCGGCATCGGTGGGGTCTGTCGAGACGACGTGTTTAGCATCGTTAAATGTCAACATGTATTCTAATCTATCTTGTAATCCCGCTTGATAAAAGGGTTCGCTCGTTTCCAAGATTTCGAAATCTAAGGGAATACAAAACCGATTCCCGAACGCCGTGCCGAGTTCGTAGAGTTCGCTACTGTCAAGCAGCATTTTATATTGGAAGGGTTTTGCCCTTAAAATATTTAGATCTTTACTTTGTAGTCGTTGATAAACCATGTTACGTCTCTCGATTTTCCAAAGATCGTTGTAGACTAAAAATTTATCCGCATCGTGGATGGTTTGAACGGTATTTCCCGAAATCTTGATCTCGATCTTCTTGACGATGTTACGTCCCAAATTATTATAGACGCCCGTTTTAGCGAGATCGCCGCCGTTGACGTCAACTTCCATATCGAAGCATAGTCTCGTACTTCTGGGAACGATCACGTCGTTTTCGCTCAAATTGGGAAAGCGAATCGTTAACGTTTGGTTTTCTTCGATACTCGAGGGATTATGGGAAATGGTCACCGTCTGGCGTATGCCCTTTACACCAAAGGGGACGTGCAATTTTCTATTGGGGTCAAGAATATGTCCGTAGTTCATCATCTTTTTTAATTATGCGATAAAAAAAATTAAATCGTTTTAAAAATGGCCGATTTCCACGATTTCGATAATCCAACGTACGACGATGATAATGTTCAAGAAACGTCGTTTAACAACGATGACGACGATGAAACCCCGCTTGTGGATGATACGGAAAACACGCCACTCGTGTGGGATGATTATGATTTACCAGATCCTCCCCTCGAGCCTCGAGGTGACAAACAAGAACTTCTAAGAATGGATAAACCCGTGGACGAATGGAAAAAAGCAACGGGTGGTAACGATAAAAACTTAAAATTTACATCCGACAAAAGAGATAATTTATATGCCATAGGCAAGGAGGGTACTCTGATTTTATTAAACGATAAACGTACTCCTAGGAAATTTGTAAAAGCAAGCACGTTAAAAGATAGAGGTAACACGCAATTTGTTAGAGACCTGGGTTTATTCGAACAACTTCCGGAAACAAAAAAGGCAAGGAATGTAGAACGTTTTTAACGGCGACGAAACGTGAGTAAAACGATTAGACAACGGAATATCAGAATTATCGACTAGTCTACAAGACCTCTACACGGAATTACCCAGGCGAGAATTGTTGGGGTTGGATAAAAGTTTAAAAACCATTCGCGGTTCATTACGCGTTCAAGAATACAAAAAAGTAGAGTTAGAACGAACGTTGTCACAATGGAAAGAAGACCTCGAAAACAATCCCGGTGACAGAGAACGCATCGAGAGAGAGATAGCCAAAACCCAAAACGAGCTAGACGGTGTGAACGAAAGCGTCGATATTCTAAAAGGAAAATTAAAATCGCAATTGACCGGTATAAAAGAAGCGGTTAAAGGGTTACTAGACGATAATCTCCCCCTGAGAGAAAGAATCGCCAATCTGTTCAGAGAACAGGGTATCACCATCGTTAGCGTCTTGACGGCAATCGGCATGACGGTGGGATTTTTAGTCGAATTACTCCTTCCGGGGGAGACGATGACGGTACCCTCACCGTCGCCACCACCACCCGCCAATAAAGGCGGATTAAAAGAATGGATCAAAAGCCACTTGGAGTCGCTCGGAAAATTATTAGCGAGATTGGCCGGTAAATTCGGGGAAGCTTTGCCGGGGATCTTGGGATCAATCGTGTCGTGGTTATTGTCTACTTTGGGCAAAGCCGCCGTATTTTTGAGCGAACACCTTTGGATCTTGGCCACGATGATTGTCGGACTCTTATGGGCTAAACTCGACGAAAAGAAGAAATGACACCAACGCTAAAGCGAATATCGCCGTTTTTTGACTCTCGTGATCGGGGGGAATTTCTTTTTTAGGTTTAGGGGTTGGCCGAATGTTAACGGGGTCAACGTCGTCAGATTCAGCTCTTCGTTCGTTCCGATCTTGGCGTGTTCGGGGGCGACGACGATCTTGTTGTTTTAATGATTCGAGTGATTCATGCTGAGACGGAGATCTGACGGCATCATGTATAACTTGGGATAGATCACGAAATCAACCTTGCTATCGGCAAATCGAAGCGTGCTCTCGTAGCGGGCGATATCGCTCAGCAAATCGACGGGACGATTGATGGCGTCTTCCACGTTAGACACGAATTGTTTTTGAGCGTCTAGAGACGTGGCTCCCGAACCGTAAATAAAGCGACGTCCAAAGTTCGGATCGATTTCGAAGATCCTCCTAACGTACTCCAATTACCCGAAGAATTCTATAGGATGTTGGGGTTTACACAGCCGAGGTCGGCCGTGGGTGGAACCATCATATCGGACAGGGCCATCGACATGATGCCCTTAAAGACGATTAGCGTGTGTTCTAACATCACCGATGATTACGTCGTGAACGGACAGCCTTCCGTGTCCGGATGTAAAATTTAGCGAATTATATCACGCCACGTTCGATGCCGACTTCCTCGACTTAAAACAGGGGATGCTGACCGAAGTGAGGCTAGATCTCTATGACGAATTGGGAGAACGGATCGATAACCATGGTTTCGACGTTCACGTCTTATTAGAATTTAAAAAAAAATAATATAAAATGGCGAGATCGGGATGGCTTTACGAAGATTTAGAAAACGAGGAGTTAAAAGAAGATATTTTGGAAGAGATTAAGGAAGACATGGACCGGATGATGAAGACTCAAATACTGATGAATACGTTTCAATTCGACGTCAAAAACGGAAAAGTGAGGTCGCACGGAGTCCCCGTGCCCGTGGACGGACATCTCATCCGACTCGCGTTGTTGGGAGACATCGACGTGACGCTCATCGTCAACGACGTCGAAAAGAAAGCGTTTTCGACCGAAAATGGAAAAGTCGCCCTCGTCACTCCGCCGATAGAATTAAAAAGCGGAGACGTCATCACCTTTTCGTCCAATAAAAGCTCTAGAATGGCGGGAAGCATTACGGGACTAATCGCGATAGCGGTTTAAAAAAAAATAACTCTATAAAAAATGAGTAAAAACATAAATCCACCGTTACCCGTAGAAGAGAGCGATCCCGCTCAGACCTATCGTTTACAGAGGATAAGCGAAGTAGAACAGACGTTACGAAAGGAAATCGAGACGAGAAGCGGCGTTTACAAAAAATGTAAACAAACGGCGGCGGCCGGCGAGGGCATCGATGCGGCTCTCGTGACCGCGGGTGCCTTGACGGCGGGAGTCGGATTCGCGATCCCCATCGCGTTGCCCATTCAGATCGTGGGTCTCGTCGTGGGAGGCATCGGACTGGCGATGAAGGGGGTCAGAAAATACTTGACGATCAAATCCAACAAACATCTGAAAATAAAAATGTTGGCCGAGAGTAAATTAAATTCCATTACCGATCTGGTGAGTAAGTCTCTACAAGACGGTAAAATCAGCGACGACGAATTTTCTCAAGTGTGTAAAGAATTGGAACACTATAGAACGATGAAAAAAGACATCAATCGTATGGCCATGGAAAACGTCGTCAAAGAAAAAAACGATCGAGACGACAATATATGGAAACAATTGGAACAACTGTTGGGGGAGAAAAAAAAACTCGTTTCAAAGTAAAGTTCTTCTGTTCGTTGGACGTTTAATTTATATTTTTATAAATATAAATTAGTACTTCCGGGGTCTTCCGCATGTTTTAGGGGGTCCTCTACGAGCGATATAAAGATCGTGTTGTCGCTGTCATCCTCCTTCATCGCACGAAAGACATATACTACACTTATTGTTTGTCGCTAATACCTTTCCGCACGATTCGCAAAACTTCAACGTGTTAAATCCGCGAGCTTTCGCGTATTTATGATTCTTAGAACAAAGACCGCAACCCTTCATTTTGGACATGCAACACGTTATTTCGTCCCCGGGTATTTCGATTAACATTTGCTCGGTTCTGCATTTACTAAACATTTTATCTAATAAAATGAACATCTTTATAAACTAATAAAACTTTCTTAAGTCATTGTAATTGTCTGTCTGCTTCAACAATTTAGTTTAGCTCCATTGTTGAAAGACAATCGGTGATGCCTTTTGAAATTTCACATTTTTATAGACCTTGATGAGAATATCAATTGCAACCTTTGATTTTTATTATTTTGATGGGTTCAAAGGAGTATGGGATTTACTATAGAAACCTATGTGAATTTTTTATGAATAGTTTCAGACTTCAATTTTCACAGCAGATTTAACTCCTAGTGACAGCCAATTTTACAAACTCACAAATGGTACATTTACGTGAACACTGAGATGTCAATGAAATAGAGTAAAATAAAATTCAGTTTTTTTTTTATTAATGATTTGCTCCCTACACATAAATAACAGTGCATATATTATGCCTTATAGGATGTTGGAATTCTGAATGTAAAGATTTCTTGACTGCTTCAATTTTGATGAAAAAAGAAATTATACTTCAGCTTTAATATCTGTCTGTATTACAGCTTTGTAAACCAGACGATGCAGGATATGACTGTTTCTGGGTAGATTTTAACACAGGAAGTCAAAGAATCACTTTGTTTTGCCAGCAGTTCAGTAATACTCAGGTACTCTGCAAGATACTTGTTACGTAGTGAAATGTGTTGATTGAATCCAGTTGCACAAATACACTGACTAAATCCTGTGTAAATATTTAGGTCATTTAATTGACTCAAGTGGTCATTGTCAGCCACAATTCTGTGAATGCTTTGACTACATAAATGGATGAATATTTTTAACTTCTTCTAGAATCTACCAATGCAAATTTAGTATGATGCATCATTAGGATAAGGGGGAAACTCATGAATATTATAGTCATGTGCATGGTTACAATTTGTGCTGAGACCATTGACCAGTTTTTGTAGAATTCAGACCCTCAGGTCTTGAGAGTTTATATTGCAAGAATAAGATCATTTGAATATAATGTGAAAACGTAATGCTGTTAGGTGGAGCTTTTCTTCACTAATCCTTGACTATTGAAAGTACACTGTTAAATTTATTATATTATTTAATAGGCCTCTAATAAAACATATTTTTATTTTTGCATTTAATGTTGGCATAAGAGAGTTCTAATTCATATTTTGCATCACGAAATGTTTCTTACATATGCAACATGAAAAGTGTAGAATCACAACAAATATTTCACAAGTACAATGTATTTATCACCATATCTTTTGTTTTCAGCAATCGTTTGATGGTTTATGGGATACACTCTCAATATGGAAAAAAGATGTGCAAAAATTTCAAATACTTGGTAAATAAAATTATTCCATTACTAATTAGTAACTTTTCACATTTTTTATGCCCTAGCCTAGAGAAGCTAGAGGAAATTAAATGACCGCCCTTCAATCTGTTCTATTTTCATTAGGTTTGCCTCATCCAAGTTTTATGAAACTCGTACGCAATTCAATTAATCTCAACATGCAGACAGTTTGAATTTTGGCAGTCATTTGCCATTCTAGAGTTATCTCCCTTTATAACATGGAAAATTGAAAAAAATCATTTTTTTTCCATCTGATAATTGCTAACATTACAAAAATTAAAGTATTCATTCCTCTGTCTTTTTTTCATTTATTTATTTCATTTTTTTTTTTTTCATAACAATAATCATCATTCACTTGTAACTAATTTCATACCAATACAATACTAGTAAAATTTTGTGTGAGAGAAAGAGGAAAATAATTATTGTCATGCTTACATGTATTCATTTTTTCTTCTGAAAGTAGTTTAGGTAAATATTCCCTGAAGAATTTTAAATCTACTGCATATTCTGTGATTGGGCTTATTTTTTATCAAATAGTTTGTAAATTGAATGCTTATTAAAAGTTAATTTTGTATGAATATGCATAAATGTATATCAATAGAGCAAACATAAGAATCTCACACTGAACTACTCATTATGTATTGACTGATTTCAACTATTTTAGTGGCTGATGATTGCCAGATTGCCAACATAACATTGGTGAAACCAGTAAGAGATATTTTTTCAAGTCAGCAAGATGTTAATGGAAATGTACTACAGATTCAGTTTTCAAATAGTTATAGTGTTGAGGAAGCTCTGGAAAGGACATTTCAATATGAGACTGAAGTAGCTAAGGTAAAAAAAATCAATATTAAATCAGTTTGTTTTTTGTTTTACTCACTTGATACTATGACTTACCAGATAATATAAAGTTTTCCTCATACATATTTATGATGAAATGTGAAAATCTCTTGTAATCTAGCAAATTCTGTTTCACACTTTTGGAGTGATATTTATTTTGAGATATTGTTATGTTACTATGTACTGTGTTGTCAAATAAGCTATTATGGTATCTTCTGCCTTCCAACTCCATGTGTATTCAAATTGATTTTCGCACAAAATATAGATACCTATTCTATTTTTGATTATAAAAATATCTGAAGCCTTGCATTTTGATTTTGTTGTTGTTGCTTCAAATTAATCAAATGTTGAATTTTCTATTCATATTTGGTAGACAAATGTTTCACGTAGCTGATTTTGAAGCTCCCCAAATAGTTTCATGTTACAGATTTTGAATATTCATTTGGCAAATTTAGCATCACAACTGGACCTATATGGAATTCAAATTTGCTATGAGGAATATATGGATATACTAAATATTGTCCTATTCGCTCTTGAACAAGATATATTTTTTAAAAACCAAAGCTCTAACAGGAATACCTAATTGAAATGTACATAAGTGAAATAGCCGATCAATTTTGATGATTTAATTATCCATATGCATTTAATTTTTGTTCAGATTTTTATTATTTTTTGGGCATTTATCAAGATATATAAGTGGGACATTTGTTGTAAATTACTCAACTTGTTCTTTTTAATTTTGACATATATGAAGACTGACTTGTTTCTGTTAAAAGTTATGAAAAAATTCTTAACAAATAGAATGGAACACCAGATAAACCAAAAACAATTTGTTCCCAGATATTTGACCTTGCAAACTTAGAAATAAATAATGCTTTTAGTGTCTAGATTTCTTTTAACAAACAAAATCCAAAACAACATAACAATTTTAATTTTTCCTGTATAATGTTATTAATTGGTTTGAAATTATCACTTTTATTTTATATAATTCCTCTTAAATCAAATTACAGAAATATCCAAAAGTATCCGTAGCAAAGAATCCAGTTCTGCTGCATAAAGATAATGATTCCTTGGAAGATTCACAGGTAAAAAATCTAGATAAACAATACTCCATATCACATATACTGAAACAAATGCTTTAAAGCTCAGCTGACCTTAAGAGCCAAGCGAGCTATTGTCATGGTCCAATGTTTGTCATTGTTGCCTCTCTGTTAACGTTTCCATTCAAACCACTTCTTCTCAGGAACCAATGGACAGATTTCAACAAAATTTGTATCAGGAAGGAAATTTAAATTTGCAGATGAAAGGGAGCTAGTACCCATAGAAGTTTCTAAAGGGACTAAAGAGTGACAAATCAATATCACCTATACAGAAACAGATGCTATTAAGCTCACCTGGCCTGAAGAATTCCAATGTTTGAGGCTTCAAAATGGCCAAAAAGTGACAAAAGTTGGTATATCTTGGGCATTCATGACAAATAATCATGTCCAGCACAAGATGCTGACTCCTCCAGGGCACCTGTCTCACTTCTGTTAGCAGCAATTTGTAAATGTCCACCTTGACATCTTATTGTCAATTATTTAGTGAGATCGTATATTAATTCTGTATATTACATTTCTTTTGGATTTTTTTTACCTTAGTAAGGTATCCTAAAAGCTGTCATCCATAAATAATTGAACCATCTTATTTCTTCTTGAAAAGTACTAGGTTAATCATATTCATATTTGGTATGAAGCTTTATTAGGGTAAGGGAAACACAAATTGAGAATTTCATAATCCTGGTAACCCCTGAGCCATTTGGGCATGGAATAATAATCCAAACATTGTAAATCTTCTTCATTCTTGGATAATGGGGATAAAATTGAATGCATTTTTAGAAATAGCATAAAGCCCCTTACCAAAGTATTGAAATTTATTATCCAGGGAGCAGTGGCTCATTGTCTGGGGGTATGGCCAGTTTAGCTTAATAGAGGGCAAAGCCCTCATATATGTAGAGAAGCTCAAATTTTTATTCCTACTACATCTAGGGACCCATACTACTATTGTTAAAAATTCTGCTCACATTGGTAATTTGCACATGACATAAACAAAATGTCAGAATTGCAAAGTCATAACTTGAAAGCGCATTGCAAAGGAAGTACTAAAGTACCGTACTAGAAAACATTTTGCAGACTGAGATTAGGCCCTAACGACTACAGTTGTACATTGAACCCGATCACAAAGCACATCCATTATTCAGGTAATGTGAACTGCACGAATTGATAGATATGCTGGGATGGAATAAAATCATCTTCTCTACATCCATGAATTGAAAGGAAAAACTGAATACATTTTTAGAAAGAGCATAAAGCCTTCTACCTGATTTGTGAAATTTCTTACCCTGGAAGCAGGGGTTCAGAATCTGTGGCAGGGCTAATATGGCCATATAGTGATGTACTTTTTCTTAGAAAATCTTTATCTCTTCTTCTATGCATTGCAAAAGCAAAATTGAATATAATTTTAAAAAGATCATTAAAAATTAAGAAAATTATAACCCTAGGAGCAGGGCAGGGCCAATTTAGCTAAATAGCGACTTTTTACCTGGTCTTAGAAAATCTTTTTCTTTACATTTATGAATACATAGATGTATGAGGAAGCTGTTAGGAATTATCTATGGATACCAGAGAGGACTAGAACCAATGTTGGCCCAAAACAGGCCAAAAGTTTGTACATTTTTGTATTTGTTTTATTTCATTTTTAATTTCTTGTACTGGTACCGTATTTTATGGCCTATAAGTCGATATGGGGGATAGGTCGAATGGCCGATTTTTGGCAAAAATCAAGGCTTAAGTATTAGATAGGTCAAAACAGAGGATAGGTCGATGTCGGCAAAGATGGAAACATGAATGGGAGAACACAGAAATTGCACTGGTGCTAACACGATGGTAGCCTATTAAAATAATCAGAGTGATCGGCCTATTTTACGGCACAGTATTAAAAAGTGATTAAAAAGCATATAAGTTGCATCATATATATATTTAACATCACTTATATTACTCGTGTGTACTGATTATGTATACAAGCATCGCCATTATGTTACCTGTCAAATCATCATTAAATTCTTTATGCTGTTTACACAAGCGACCTCAATCCTTGTCTTATCCTTACATTGACCTAAATTATTATGCTACTGCAATTGTCAAACAATTAAATACTCAAGGTTTAGTGTCAATTAATTTATGTAACACCTTTTCCAAAACTTTCCCAACTTCAAAGACTGCCGCGCGATCCTTATCAGTTGAAGGTCACGTTCCAGTGAACACAGCTTGTCTGAATGAAGACTTCACAGTGGGGTGCCGAGATAAGGGAATCATTCAAAAGTATAAACTGTCCGGTATAAATATAATGTAAACGATGTATTTTTATCACGCAGTTTCTGACACAGTCTTGAATCTCAATGATATTGTAACTTGAAAGATCATTATTTTGTCACGTGATTATGAACACAGTGCATTACGCACACACGAGGTCACATTTAATAGTCCTATTAAGTGTAAATACAGATGGGTGTTTGGAGTAGGCCCCTAGATTATCCCATGGAAAATTTTGAATTACGATGTTAAAATGAGGAATTGCAGATACAAGTTAAATATTTCACTATTTTTTTTAAAGATAAGTCGATGCGGCGAATAGGTCGAGGTCACAACATTGGAGAAAAAAAATATCGACCTATAGGCCGTAAAATACGGTACTTATAATTGTTATTATCTTTACATCATTTTGAGCACTAAAATATTTTAACAACATACTGTATGTGTACTCATTTTAGCGGTATTTTAATATTAATGCCATTCGCACTGAAGTCATTGTGCTAATTCAAGTGCAGCACTAAAATTTCTCCATTGTCATTTTGATACATGATAAAACTAATAAAATTAATTGCACAAATGAAGATTGCCCTAATTACTTTACACCCCCTCAGAGCACTATAATATCTGTGCGGTAATTTGAATACACATACAGTATGCATTTTTACATTAGGAAAAGGAAAACTGATTGGTTTTATTTCAGGTTTCATGTCAGGCAAAAATTTCAGCAAATGTTAATGATCAAGAGAGTAGATTGGAAACACTGTCACAAAGTTCAGTTTCCTCTAAAATCAAAATGTCAGTTCCATGTGTTCCAATGCTGTATCCAAGAACTGTATCAGTGCAACAGAATACAATTTCTTCTCATCATTCCGAAAACATTAATCTTGATGATATAGATTATACATGCTCACAGAATTCGGTCCAAGAGAAAATGTCATCATCGTCAAGAATTTCCAAGATATCTAAACCACTGTCAGATATACATACTGGAGTTGGGAAACTAGGTATGTGGTATTTTATAATTTGTGTATTGAAACTCAGGGTCACGCTTCCATGTTACAGTCAATACTGAATTATTTTAGTGATAGAAGTAAACATGATCATATAAAAATGGTACTCAATTTTAACCAATACCCTGCTATCCCATGTATACCTCAGGTAATGCTTTTATCTATTGGATAACAGACCATATCACTAGGTATACAGGGTTACAGTCAATACAGGTCAGCTATCCCGTAGGTACTTCCTGGTATCTATGGGATAGCAGAAGGTATCTATGGGATAGTTGATTTGTAACTCTGAACTCTGTTACATTCTGATATTCAGAAATACAAAATCTTCCCTAAGCGAATCGCAGCAGCAGATTTATATAGCGTGGAAAATATGGAGTCCAACATATAGGCAGTTTGTTTTTATTAGTTCTTAGTATTTAATAGCGTAGTTTTCAAATTTTAGTATGCAATGTAAAATATTATTTAAAAAAAAACAGCTGTTTTGATTGGCCCAATGACTATATATGATTTGCAATGGAAATACCAAGGTTTTGGTTAATTCAGTGAACCAACAATGCTGTATCTCAAAATAACTGCAGGTATACAAGGTTAGAGCGAAGTATTTCATTGTAACCTTGGCCATCTTTGATTTAAGTAGCAATGACTGAATATCAAGAGGTATTCAGAGTTAAAAATCGGCTATCCCATAGATCCCCCCATTTATTCCATAGATACCAGGAGGTGTTTATAGGATAGCTGACCCATCACCCTTAATACCTGGTGATACTCAGAGATGCGGTCTGTTATCCCATAGATAACAGTCTGTTATCCAAAAGATACCTCATGGTATCTATGGGATAGCAGGGTTTTGGTTAAAATTGCATGCCATATATAAATTCCTATACTTTGTCACTGTTTCTGGTGTTTTAAAAGAAAGTTTGTCAAAGAAACCAAACACACCCTTGCATATTTACTGTCATTTTGCAGCCATTTGTTACTGAGACATTTTTAATATGTTTGGCATTGAATGGCAACTGAATATTGTCATGTACCTGTTATCCTAGGTAATGTATGTATGCATGTAGTGAAGACAATTTTGTGCTATATTTAAAGAAAAAACAAAAGATTACCAGTAATTGTATGTATCATGTTTGTCATTAATATATGTATATAAATATATATATATATATTTTATATAAAAAGCAGATTCACATAAATCTTCAACACCAAAAACTAACTCAAAGAAATTGTCCAAGACAAAGGTAAAGACCCCTGTTGTAACAGTCACATCTGTAGTAAGACCAAAAAGCAAGAATTTCAAAAAGGGGAAAGTTAATAATGAAGAAATCATCCAAAATACTGATGGAAAAATATCTACAAAATCAATGAATGGTAAATTTATGTCATTATGATACTTTTAAATAGAATGCATTTATATCATTCTAGAAAACAGCTGGTACAACTTAAGATCTGCTTTATTTCTAACCTGAATTGTTGGTCTTTTTTTCTTTGCTCACCACTCAATGTCTGTCCATCTGTAAACTTTTCACAAATTTTGACTTTCTGTAACTGCTTCACAGATTTTGATGAAACTTTATTGGAAGTAAGCATCTAAGGTTTGATTTTTGGTCAGATTGTTAAGTTTTGGTTGCTGTTCAGTTAAAATTAGTGCTAGATTGATGGTATTTGGCCTGAATTAATGTTCCTTGGGGGTCTAGCATTGATGTTGTGAAGTTTAATGTGGAATATGTTTTTATTTGGGGGTGGGGGGGTTAACATTTTTTGAAGTAGTGTGTTTTCACAAAAAAATGCAGTGTGTAGCTCCAGTGTTAAATTTTCATTACAGGCTTGCCATTCAGTTGATATTGGTTTTGATGGTGGGATTCTATAATTGATGTTTTGAAAGATGATTTGAATATTATTTTTGTTTTTTGGGGGGCGGGGGGGGGGGTAATGTTTTTGGACTTACTGTTTTTTGCATAAATTTGCTGTGTTCAGATCAATGTTAAGTTTTTGATACAGGTTGATATTGGTGATATTTGATGTGGATGATTCTGGCGTGGTTTAGCATTGATGCGAAGAAGTTTGATTAGGAAACTTTTTTTTGGAATGCAACATCTTTGGGTTGGGGTAGGAGGTGTATATGCCCCACCCCCTTAAATTTATTCTTTTATGTATTTCTTGAAAACAATTCACATGTCTACCCCTAAACCATATATGTTCTTGTTTGTTATGGGTAGACACATTTATTGGTGTATGACGAGGTCCTTGGGGAGGGGGAGGGGGTTCTGCCCCACCGCCTTGAAATTTATAATTTTATTTATAAGTTAAAACCCATTCACAGCCCCACCCTTAAACCACATATATTATTGATTGTTATAGGGAAACACATTCAATGGTGTATGGGGATCCTGCCCTACCCTCTGAAATATATATTTTTACTTATAACTTAAAAAACGTCACAGCACCACCCTTAAACCATATACATTATTGATTGTTATGGGAAAACACATTCAGTTGTGTATGTGGGGGTACTGTCCCACCCCCTGAAATATATATTTTTACTTATAACTTAAAAACAATTCACAGCCCCACCCTTAGACCATATATATTATTAGTTGTTACAGGGAGACACATTTAGTGTTGCATATAGGGGTCCTGCCCCACCCCCTGGAATACTAGTATATATTTTAACTAAATACATTCACATCCCTGATCCTACACTTATTAGTACTGCATGTCACATGTATACTTTGCTACATTTAATATCAAAGCAGGGCCCATCAAGACACATAATTACGTCTAATTCTTGTTTACGTCTTTTCAAACTTTGACATTTTCAGATATTTTTGTATGATTTCTTTTATTTTCTCCCACTTGATTCGCTATGGTGCATTTATTCCATATGTTTAAACTGCAGTTAGGTGAAAAAATACTCTTGTGAGAGAATTATTTTAGGAATTTTTTGAAAATTACAAAAAGGAAATGGGGATTAACATGTTCTTCAAAACTGCTGAAGGGATATGATGAAATTTGGTAGCAATAAAGTACTTACTGTCCCTTTCAGGTGTTGTTTTTGGCCACATCCTTTCAAAGCTGGATCCAGGGAGTTTAATCTTTTGGGTCTTCTTTTCACATTTGTTGATGGTGCTCAGGGTAGCTACATAGGCCCAATTTGGCCTCTTATGTACAGACATCAGTGTAATTTAAAAATATATATATAGTAGAATTTGTACTTGATTTCTATTATTGTTTAATCCAGTCAGTTGTTTCTTCTATTGAATCTAAATCATATCAAACAGAAACAAATTTACACTGGTCATAGATCAAAAGTCAAACAATCATACATAAATATCTTTATAGTGCTGGAATAAGGCATGCAAGAATATGTTTTGTCTACACTTTTGATGAATACATTTGTAGTTATATACACCTACTTTGATTTTAAAATGTTTATTTATGTATGAATTTTAGAAAAATCAAAGAAGAATTGCAGTGGTGGACAGAAAGTAGTTGAGACAGAATCGGTCCCAGATTCATGCCCAGAAACATTGACAAAGGTAAAAATTAATATTTTTTTTAGCAGTGTCACTTTTTCGATGCTCAAATGCCCAACCTTACAAATCTGCCTATAATATTTGCTCAATTTTTGCCTTAATGCATCATGGTTGTTCATTTGCTTTTTTTCTTTTAGACATAGACTTAAGATTTTAATATTACTTTGTATTGCTAACTTCCAGAAAATGTGCTCGTGTTCCATTTGACTTATAGTTATTAGGATTATAGCTCCACTTATAGTTATTAGGATTATAGACAGTGAAAGAAAACTTCATACTCGTTCAGAAAGCTTATCAAATCCACTTGTTCATGAATTTTTACACACCTGAACAACCAATGGGTCAGTTCAGAATTAAAAAAAAAATGCAGCAAAGCATCCTTGTTTAATAATCTATCACATAGTTAATAGCTGAGTTCTTTAGAGTACAAAGATAATAAGATATACAAACCCTTGAGAGGTAATGTTTTACTGAACATTGATACCTTGTATACGAAATATATAATATATAATGTTCAGACAAAATAAGGTTTCATATTAGTACCTAGAACATTGTGAGATTTTTTTAAAGTTACCCAGACAGGCTCGGGATACTTACTTGTCTGTTGGGGATGCATTTAAGACCATCTATGAAATTAACATTGTGTTTCACATTGTAGGAGCCATCTACACATGTATTGAATCTATTGGATGAAAACTGCCCAAATTCTGTAAAGGTTAACAAAACGAAAGTGACTGATTCAAATATGAAAACTTTTACATCAGAATATCAGGAAATAAGTGAAGGTAATCAGTACTGTGACAATGAGGAACATTTTAATAAACTGGAAAATGCAAAAAATTCAAGAGAAGATACTCCAAAAAATGTACAACCAGAAGTAAGAATTGATAACAAAGAGATTGCACCATTAACCCCAAGAAACTTGAGATATCAAAATAAGAAGACAACTAAACCGGACGAAGTAAGAAGGAATAAAGTTGAAAATATGACACAAGAAAAAAAAACAAAACTGAACAAACCAAAAAATAAGAAGAAAATGACACAAAGTAAGAAACAGAAATCAGTTGACAACCTTAAGGAGTCAAGTATAAATAAATTTGAAAGTATAAGTGAGAATTTGAAAAAGAAAGAAGAGCAAGAAATACAAGTTCAAAGTGAAAGTCAGTTGAGTGGTAATGAAGTGATTGCTATCCAAAATTCTGCATCAAAAGAAAGTATTTCTTCTTATCATAATAAAGTAAAAGGAAGAGGTAAAATGGAAAGTGAAACATTCATCAGTAAATCAGATGGGAAAGAATGTATTAAAAATTCTGTTTCTGACTCTTTGACTGGAAATACAAATTACAGAAAGAAAATAGTTGGTTCCAAACATTTTGAACCTGATTGGGAAAATTCAGTTGTGAGAGACTTCTCGGATAATTTTTTGAAAAATGATCAGAATTCTGCCTTGAATAGGAATAGGAAAAACAAAACTTATACTAAAAGAAAAGGCATAAATGACAAAAAACAATACAAAATTGTAAGTGAAACAAAAAAAATTGAAGTTTGCAACAAGGACAATAGTTCTCCAAAATTAAAAAGTAATGATGATAAAGCAAAAGCATTTCAGGATCAACACAAAATGCACAAACAATCTGATTTGAACAAGGAATCTGATGTAGAGCAAGATGTTTCAGAACCAGAGGTAAAAAGTACACAAAAGCCAAAGTCACATTCTGTTGGTATCGCTGATATTCAGTCACTTGAAGATGTCATTGATAATCAAGGAAAGACACTGCAAGAAGGTACCGGTAATCCTGAAATTGAAGTCAAAGGAGATTGTACCAAGGAAGCAGATCAAGCATGTCGTAAAAGTTCAGAGTTAAGTCCTGAATACCCTTCTACAAAAGATGATGGAGTGCATGAAGTTCAACCAAATGACCAGTGTACCTCAGATACAATTCCATACCTTTATACAGAGAAAGAAACAAATGTCTGTAAGAAAAAATGTTATGAAAGAAAATTTTTCAGTGACAATAATAGGAAATCTCGAAAATCTTTCCATCATTTGTCCGCCAATAACTTTGGATTTGGAAATCCAGAATGTATTATGAGCAGTGGAGATAGTTGTGGTTATGCCAAAGAAAAGGTCAAAGGAAATAAAAATACAACGAAGAGTGTTGTTTTGTACATGAGTTACACAGCATCACAAAGTGCTGAGATACCATCAGAAAGAGGGGATGGCATCCATGATCCTTATGATTTTGAAATGGATTATCAACAATCTTCTGCAAAACTTGACCTCACAAAAAAATCACAGGCTTTGAAAAATATCAATTCAAATGGTGGGAATTCTGATAATTTGAAAGCAACAAAGAATACAAAGCAGAATAAGCAAAAAAAGAAGATGGATTGCCAACAATCTTCTGTAAAACTGGACCTCATGAAAAAATCACACACTGTGAAAAAAAGCAGTTCAAAGGGTTTGGAATCTAATTATTTGGAAACATCAAAGAATTCAAAGCAGAACAAGCAAAATAGGAAAGGAAAACAAAACCTCAAACTAAATGTAGATAAATATGACAAATCTACTAAAACGCAGCAGAACTTACGTAATGATACTCATACCAGGGACAAAAATATACAGAAAAAAACAAATATTTTAACACCAAACTTGAATGAATTCAGTATGTCACTAGAAACAAAGTCTGCATCTTCAATATGCCATGAAAATCAAGTACATGTAAATGATTCTCTAAAGGTAAACATTATTCTAAAATTTAATTTTGCGATAGACAAACTTTTCTTTGTTGTAAGTTATATTTACTATATTAATGTGTATAGATATCATTATTCTCCCAGGATTGTTTTATTTTTGTTTTACTGCACTTTGAATTCACTATTGTCAATAAGAGACCTCACAAATAAATGATTATTTTGACTATTTGGCATTAGATGATTGTATGTAATGACATTTGAATTTTAAAAAACCTTGCTGGGCATAACAAAAATTTACTTGTGTATCTTCCATGTCCATAATTATATTTTTTTAAATTTTACTCAAGTGCTTCAGAGGGTGTCCACAGTATGCTCTCACCAAGAAATTATATTTAATCTGTTATGGGATTTTCTCATATATCAAGAACTAATGCTTAGATATATAAAATTGGTATGGAATCATCCAGTGTAGAGAACTGGTAGATGCCAGTTTCTTGAAACTTTGAAGGAATGAGCACTCTCAGGCTTAGGTGAGGCTGCATATCATGTTACATGTTACACAATCTATCCACCTTTCTGCAGCTTGTAGGTAAGGTACAGGCCAAACTGTTGCACCTTGGATTCTCATGTTCAGTACACAGAGTCCTTATGGAGATCAAGAGAAAAATGTCCTTTTTTCAAGTCAAAGGTCAAGATCATGACCTTACTTTGAAGAATAACTCACTCCTCATAGAAGACATATTTTGGGTTTTATATGCCTGTTGTAGATAGACCTTTTATGGTATAGTAATGTCCTTTATTCAGATGTCATGTTAAAAGTCAATTCTTATGGGTGCATTTTGCAACCTGGGTGTTGCTCTTGTTTATTTGTAAAGAACTTCAACATAGTAAGTTTTGGTAAAATATGTCACAAAGCCTACTTGTATGAATCACTTTCAGATTTGTTCAAATGAAAATCATTCCCCTTCCTCAAGGAGAAGTAATTAGAAAATAGTCAAAATTGACTGTATTGACAAAACACATGGAGCTTCATTGTAAATCTGTTGAGTCCATATATACAAGGATCAAGATGGGACCACAATTGGGATTTTATGATTATCTGAAATAAAACCAAATCTTTATAGTTGAGTACCATATATTCTAACTTATAAGTCGATCTCGCATGTAAGTCACCCTCTTTTTGAACTAAAGAATTTGATGGACTTACCTTTTGATCAGCTTATAAGTGGAGGCTTGATTATTACAAGCAGATACAGATATTTGATGATATTCTTGTGTATAATACACAATGCACATCATCTGTTGACAACTAATTGTTTCATACTTACCCTGAGCTTCTAATGTACAATGTTTGAATATTGTCTCCAAATAACAAAAAAAAATATTTTGAGACAGTCCCTAAATACATTTGTACATGGGACACACTATGAAAAATAACTTTTAAAAGCTGACACTGTAAGTTAAAAGAAGCTCTCAATTTAAAACATGTATTCAGTCTGAAAAAAGTACTTTTAATCAGGTTTATGGCACTGTTTCTTGAGTTTGAAATATGGCTAGGTGGAATGCAGGGTAGGACTGATAAGTTTCAAAACACAAATTTTTTTTGAATAACATGTACTATATCAATTTGTTTGTCAGCTATAATTCATCTACTAGAATTACCTGGAATAATATTTTTTGGACAAGTTCCCTTATGGTCTTTATCAAAGCACCTTGCTGTGAATTGAAGTTACAAGCCTTGCTGAGGCTGTAACATAAACTATGTTAAGAGTTGCAATGATTGCAGAATGTTTAAAATTCAGGTACTTTTGACTTATTCTTCTTCTGCCTTATTATCAGGTGATTGAAGTAATTAAAATAGTAACCTTGATTAAAATAGAGCTCTCTCGTTGAAACAAAACTTTTTTTTTTGTGTGTGTTAGAGGTGATCGGCAATATACAATTGTTCAATAGGATAATTATGACCATGCCGCGATAAATAAAGAATATAGCCTACACTGGACCTTCAACTGAGAACAACAGCGACACTTCTGAAGTTAGTGAAGAATTGGCTTAACAGACAAACACACTCCTGTGTGCTCTGATGTTAATTACATAAGTTGATACAAAGATACCTCCCAGGTTGAAGTATACCGGTTTATACGTCAAGGAGAGTTATTCCTGTAAAGCATATTCAAAGGCAAACTTCAATATTTTTTCAATTTTTGTTTTCAGTTGACCCACTTATAAGTGGACCTTCTGACATTTGCACTATTTTTTATAGTAAAAAATTCGACTTATAAGCGAGTATATAGGGTAAGTCTCAATTTCCATGGCACACAAGAAATTTAAGAATTTTGACGTACTTTACACCTTTTTTATGTTGGTCTCCATCTTAAAACTATTTACTCATAATGAAATT
Organism: Atrina japonica; assembly: GCA_030159075.1. Taxonomy (NCBI): domain Eukaryota; kingdom Metazoa; phylum Mollusca; class Bivalvia; order Pterioida; family Pinnidae; genus Atrina; species Atrina japonica. The sequence goes on from BROG01000095.1 coordinate 435,596, forward strand.
GTTCCAACAATTTTTTTTAATAAATTCTTTCCAAAGTGTTGTAAAAGTGTTTTATAGATGACTGTATGATAATTAGTACATATATATATATATATACCTGTTAGATGTATATTAAGATGTAAAATTTTATTTTGTAGTTTAAAAAACTGTCAACTTTGAATTCTGTACAAGATGAAACAGATTTATTGAGGTATCACAAAGTTTAAATATGTCTGACTGAAACAGGGTTTTCCTTGAGGTTTTAGTGAGTCTCTGGGTGGTTTTATTAATTTGTTATGCTTAATTTTAGTGAGTCCTTGGGTCGTTTTATTAATTTTTAGCTCACCTGGCTATGCCAGGGTGAGCTTTTGCAATCACTTTGCGTCCGTCGTTAGCTCACCTGGCTATGCCAGGGTGAGCTTTTGCAATCACTTTGCGTCCGTCGTCCGTCCGTCGTTAACTCACTTTCAAAAATCTTCTCCTCTGAAACCACTGGGCCAAATTGAACCAAACTTGAACTGAGTCGTCACTAGGGTATTTAGTTTCAAATTTGTTATTTTCTATGTCGCAGGTCAAACAACATGGCCGCTGTTGCTAAAAATAGAACATAGGGGGTAAATTGCAGTTTTTGACCAATAACTCAAAAACCATTACAGATATAAAAAATCTGACATAGGGTAAAAGTGATCAGCTTGATGAGATCTACCTGCCATGCAATTTTGAAGAAAATCGGAAAACTCATCTCGGAGTTATAGCCCTTTTTTTGTAAAATTTTCAAAATTTTGGCATTTTTAATTTTTTATTTCAAAAAATGTAGCAGATAGAGGTCAAGTGTAAATTGCAAAAATGTTCAGCATATCAAGATCTACCCACCCTGAAAATTTGAAGACAATCCAAAAAACTGTGTAGGAGTTATTGCCCTTTTTTCACAGAATTTTTTCAATTTTTATGTTTTTCGTCTTCTAACTCCAAAACTATGAAAGATAGAGGTCGAATGTAAATTGATAAAATGTTTGCCATGATGTGGCGACTTCAAAACCGGTGTTGAAAATTTTTTGTTGACCCGCCATTTTCAAAATGGCCGACAAAAAAGGCGGGAAAATTCAACATTGTTTGATTTCAATGAAATTTGGTTTCCAAATAGATATTGATGTTGCGACTTCAAAACCGTTGTTGAAAATTGTTCCTTGACCGCCATTTTTAGCTCACCTGGCTTTTGGAATCACTTTGCGTCAACAAACATGGCCGCTATGGCGAGGCTTAGTTTAACATTGGATCCTATAGGAAAATCATCTTCTCCACTGAAACCACTGACACAAATTTAACCAAACTTTACAGGAATGATGTATGCAAGGTCCTTTACAAAGACTGCTCATTTTGTTCTGATCCGTCAAAAATCATGGCCACTAGAACGGGGCTTAGTTTAACATTATATAGCCAAAAGAAGACTGCTGTGCTGCACACACTGCAAAGTTTTCGCAGAACCTTATTCATTCATTCATGAATCCGGTTCCTAACTTGGAAGAAGAACATTGGATCCTGTGGGAAAATTACATTTTCATCTTCTCCTCTGAAAACGCTGAAGCAAATTCAACCAAACTTTATAGGATTTATGTATGGAAGGTCCTTTACAAAAATTGCTCGGTTCGTCTGATCTTCTCAAGCAAATAACCAGGTGAGCGATACAGGCTCTTGAGAGCCTCTTGTTTATGCATTGAAAACTCAGAAATCATGTGTACCATATGGGAAAACCCTGAATATTTTGCTTTGTATCATTCAGCTGTTATTATTGTTATAATTATTACTCATATTATTATTATGGTATTAAATTATCATTGATATTATTCTTTGGATCTGGTGAGTGATTGCCATCATGTTGTGTCTGTCCATTCAATAGACACAAAAGTCTTCTCCTCTGAAACTGCTGAATAATTATACCAAATTTTGTTTGAATAATAAGTTGGGTAATATATAGATTTAAGTTTGTGATTTTCATGCTTGCCTATCAACCAACAGAAAATGGCCACTTTTACAATAAATAGAACAAAGGGGTCAAATATTTTGGCTTACATCTTGAAAAGTAATACAGCTAAAGAAAAACCAATACCCCAATATGATCAATACATAGAGATCTACAATTTTTACTTAACAACAGAATTGTTAGTGTTCCTTCCTCAGTTATTATTTTGAATTATTCCCTGCATTTTTGGTGTCAAAATAGGGTTACAGAAATAGTCTATAATGGCATTCACGATTATGCTAGTACACAAATTAATAATTTCCAGTTTTATATGTGCTCTTTTGTTAGTAAGGTGAGGCTGTTGTTTGATTATTTATCATTATTATTTTTATTATTATTATTATTATTATTATTATTATTTACCATCATTATCATTAATATTATTATTAATTTGATATATATTACCTTGATCAATTATTGAACTGACCAAAGGTTGAATTAGATAATTTTAGAAATTTGAATCAAGATTAAGTGAGATGAAACTTAAACCGGGGTTCCTAAAAGTCATAAGTCCATATAGCAGATGTCAAATGTGTATCATTTACTTTTAGCTAAAAACAAATATTTGAGTCATTTTGTGTTTAGTCCTTAGCTCTAACATAAGAATAGATGATCTGAGTTGCCAAATGTTTTGGAATTTTTAAAGTTTGGTATTTAGTTCCATGATTATCTAGCCAGTTGCAGAATCTTACTGGTTTATTCAATACTAAGTTGGAATTTACTGTTCTCTTTATATATTGATTTTCAATACAGTTGGCTGGTACTAGTGCTTTTTTAAACTGGGTTGTTTTACAGCTTGTACTGATTGGTTTTTCTCATGGAAACTACATATTTGGTCAATGGAACATGAAAATAGTCACATATTGAAGAATAAGATTGGGAAACCATAACCATACCTAATATTCAGATTTGTTTTATATAAAAATGAAATATAGTTGCTTAAATGCAGTGATAGATACACTTAACATAATTAATTAATTTAATTCTTGTTCAAACTGTAACAGTAACTGTAGTACTGAACAATTAAAAATCTAATAAATTTTCTCTTGTTTTTATGCTACCAGACATGAAAGTTATTAAATATGGTTTGAACATTGTTATTCAATTGATAAAATATATATATATTGCAGCAAAAAAGCAACTGAGCCTGACAGTATCTTGTCAAACTTTAGTCGTCTGTGTCAGGTAAGCAGCATTTTGATAATTTATTCTTTTGATAGCAATAGATTATGTTTTTGTCTCCTCCACTTTTATTACAAAACTATGATAAAGATAACTGAAAAAATATTCTAATCTATGACATTTGGTAGGGTTTTTAGCCCCCAAGATAAGGAAATATATTGTTCTGTCTAGTCTATCTTTCTGTCTGTAAACATCTTTAACCTTCCCTACTTTCTTAATACTTTTGAACTGAACAAGAAATTTTATTTAGGCAGAACTACAATGGATTGATTTCCTACATCTGGATGATTTTCCAAAAAAGAATAAAAATCTGATTGAACTGAATTTTTCAGATCTTTAGTATTTAGTTTCTGAAATTTTTATGAAAGATTACCTGTCACATTTTTCAGGTGAATAATTCAGAATTTCTATATGCCAATTTTTTTAGAATTGTCATTGTTATTGTTCATTATATTTATACATTTCTATCATGTACATGTTCATTATATTTATACATTTATATCATGTACATGTATGTATGTGCATGTTAACTCTGCATTAAACCATGCATGGCTAAATTTGTGTTTATCAATTATTTCTTGGTCAGTAAAATAATTATGACAAAACTTTCCCTTTACAAACAGCTATTAATTATAGGTGCACAATAACGCGAGTGCTTTTTGGAATCCATCTGAAAAAAAAAGATCTTTAGTATTTAGTTTCTGAAATTTTTATGAAAGATTACCTGTCACATTTTTCAGGTGAATAATTCTGAATTTCTATATGCCAATTTTTTTTAGAATTGTCATTGTTATTGTTCATTATATTTATACATTTATATCATGTAAATAAACATTGAATTACATGAACATGACAAAATTAAGGAAAATTTTTTTATCATTATAAAATTTGACCTACAGATATACCAGATTATTTCAACTTAGTTGTAGGTTTTGTAAAAGACTAGTGAAGACCAAATGCAGCTTATTCAAACAAATGTAATCTTGATGCAAATCAAAATGATTGTGACTTTTTACAGTGAAACAGTCAAAATAATACTTGAAGTAATTCATCATACCAATATATTTCAAGTTACTGGGTTTAATTTATCAAAATTCCCAGTATGCACTATTGTCATATCATGTAATTATGTCTACAAATGTTATTAACAAGTACCATGGTACTATTGATATGTTGTTATAAAAAATATATATGCATATTATTAGGAATTTTTTAATGATAAAATGCTGTTTATTCAAATCATGACTTATGAACCAGAGGTAAACAGGCCAGGTGGGGTCAGTAGTACCACATGATATGCAAAAACCTGTACTTAAATTATATCTGAAAAATATTTTCATGACCCAGTCCAGTGGGCCTGTAACTCAAATGAAAACTCCAGCAAATGTGGAACAGTCAACATCTTTTTAGTTCATTTTCAAGTTACCCAATGAAATATATTTCCTTATGCAGTAAACCATGTAAAGTTGAAATTGGAGTAAAGTGACTATTGATATACTTTTCACCTATTTGTTCTAGCAGTCCTGGCTTTATATTTTGCACATTTTGTTTTGTAGGAAATCATTGCAGATGGTGACAGTTTGGATGATGAGGTTGAGACTAGCAAAACTGATTTGAATGAGTAAATATTTTGTGAATATTTAAATATAGTATCTCTTCATGTTATCGTACTTTAAAAAGTATTTCAAAATTTTTTTCATTACTATGTAGGACTTTACAGTGAGGCCAAAACTTTTTCATATTCCTGATTCCAGTGAACATTTTGTTGTCAAATTGCTCTGAATATAGCTACACTGTGACAGAATACCTTGGTAAATTAAAATCTATCAAAATAATCACCTATTCAAATATATCTATGTTTTTAAAGAACAATATGAATATTAAATGAAGTAAATGTATGAGGGTGATGGTTAAATATTCTTGACAGTGTGATGCCAACTAATGACATTGAAATGATAAAAGATTTAGTTTTGTCACAGACATGATTGAGAGACCAGACCCCTCCAAAAGATAAATTCAGGGATTACAACCTACTAACTATTTTCTTAATGAATATTTTTAAGATAGAAAATTAATTATGTGTGAAATATTTAATTTTCCATGTCCACCTTTTTCTCAGCAAACACATGTCTTAGCCGGATGCCTTAGCTGGCAATTTTACTATAAACTCTAGATGATTAAAAGTTCAGTATACAGTTTTTAACTTTTCCCACTTATAAGAATATATTCAAATCCCCAGAGTGGGTTACCATATTCAGTCACTAAAATCATTTGCCAGTTGTAAGTGTTGTAATTCTGATGTGTGCAGTGGGTAAACCTTTAAACATTTCCATTTTCTACTCTAAACCACTATGCTAATTTTCTTAGAATTTGGTATTTAGCATCTCAAGAGCAAGGATGACAAAAATTGTGAATTCCATGACCCTGGGACCAGGAGCTTGGGCCTTTAGGCATATTTTTCTTCTTACTATTTTAGTGAAGACCTTATTAAGAAATAAATTAAATGATTTGTATCAATGAATATATAAAACAATACATACATGTACCTGTTCAATTCAAAATATAGTCTAGAATCTTTTATCAAAATCCATTTATTTTCATATTTTGAACCCTCTGAATATGCAATATTTTCTATTCTTCATGTAACATTTTATAAAATTATTTGGCTTTTGATTTCATGTTTAATGCTAATGTAGTTTTCTATGATGTTTATTTTAATAAATTTCTGTCAGGGGTCTTATAATACCCACATTTTGAATATGCCCATAATCTACAAAATTTACATATTCCCACTTTTAATAACAAATGGTGTTTTTACAGTTAGTTATTCAAACAGTTAGTCCACTGTCAATGTTTTGTTAAGTTTACAATGATATTTAGCTTGACAGTACTAAAGTTTTGAGAGCTAATGCCATACCCTTCCCCGTGTTGTGTCTGCATCCGTAGACAAAACTTTAACCTGGCCTATATCTTTTTAACTGCAAGGGCAGAGCTTTGATATTTCACATATAAATTCATTATGACCACAGCTTTCATTTGGTACTTGACTTTTTACCAAGTGACCTTGAACTTTGGCCTACTTTTCAAAATTTTAAACCTGAGAAGAAATCAAAATAATTATTGGTCCTTTGAGCTTTAAGCCTGACAGCTGTGGGTCAAATACCTTTTTTGAAAACTGACACCAATTTCGGCGAGCTTTGTTGTCTTCTGACAACTCTTGTTAATGTCTCTGATATCAAAGATCCAGGTGCATGATGTTTATGATCTGTCTTTTGATTTGTTTTCAGTATTTGGTTTCAGTAAAATTTCTTTCCACAAATTTTAGCCAAATTGCTGTGTTGCTTTTTAGATCACCTGAGCAGAAAGCTCATGGTGACCTCTTGCAATCTCTGTTTGTCCGGCGTGCATTGTGCATTTTCGACTTCTCAAGAACCAGTAGGCCAATCTTAACCAAACTTGGCATATAGCATCCCCATGTGAAGATGCATAAAGATTGCAAATGAAAAGGGGCTAGGACCCATAGGGGCCCCAAAAGGAGCTAAAAAGTATTAAAACTTCGCACATCATTAAAAATCTTCTTCTCATAAACCAATGATCAGATGACTTTTAAGTTTTGTATGCATGATTGTAAAGTCAATATCTACAAAGTTTGCAAATGAAAATGATATCTGTCTATAAACGAGCCACAAGGGGGCACTTCAACAATGCAGGGTATAATTGTTTAATAACTCAAAACTGATGGACTTTTTGTATACAAAGATATATGAGAAAGTTGTTAAAAATGATCTACGGATCATTTTGACTACACAGGCACCTAAGTAAACTGAAAATATAAGATTTTTTGGGTCAAATTTTCAACATTTTTTACTACTACTCCACAACCATTGGGCCAATTTGAACCAAACTATGTAAAGCCGCATAAAGTTTGCAGATGAAAGCGAGCTAGGTCCAAACATGGCTGTCATAGCTAAATATAGAAGGAATAAGTCAGCAGATATTTTTGATTTAATACATGTATCTCCAAAATTATAAAAGCTAGGGGGAAAAAGTTATCTTAAAATGAACAGCTTGCAAAAATCTCCCAATACTTAATTTTGGTGAAAATTATCAGATTGATCCTTATGTGAGTTATTTCCCCTTTGTTTTTTAACGTATAATAGATAAAGTAGAAGTGAAAGAAGCAAAAATGTTCAGCATGCAAAGATCTACAAAAAAGTCAGTAGGACCTATTTGCCCCTTATGAGAGTTATTTCCCATGTTTTGGACAGTTTTGTTCTATTATTTTGAAAAGTATAATAGGTAAAGAGAAAGTGAAAGAAGCAAAAATGTTCAGCAGGCAAAGATCTACAAAAAAGTCAGGAGGTCTGAAATTGTCAAGTTGCACCTTAATATCCCCTTTTAATGTCAAATTTGAGACATTTTTGACTTCTTCTCAAGAACCAGTAGTCAATTTTTAACCAAACTAGGTATGTATCATCCCCATGTGAAGCTGCATAAAGTTTGTGAATTAAAAGTGGCTAGGACCCATAGGGGCCCCCAAAAGGGCCAAAGTACCAAAACTTGGTACATCTTTAAAACTCTTCTCCAATGATCATATGACTTTCAGTTTTTGTATGCATGATTATACAGTCAGCATCTACAATGTTTGCGAATGAAAACAAAATCTGTTGATAAACATTCCATTTGGGGATGCTTGAATAAAATAGGGTACAGTTGTAAACAAATGGCTTAATAACTCAAAATTGATGGACTTTAGTATATAAAGATAGTTGTGAGGAATTATCTAAGAATCATTTTGACAAAATTTCAAGGTCAAAGGTCAAGGTCACAGACACCTTAATAAACAGAAACTATAAGTTTTTTTTTCAAATTTGAGATAATTTCAACATCATCTTAAAAACCAGTGGACAAGTTTTAATCAAACTTATCTCAAAATTTTTCTCAGGTGACCATTAAGGCATACATGCTGTATGTCCCGGCGAGACACCTAATGTCATGGAAAATCAACCTCCTAAAACGTGGCCCACCAGGACATAGATTTTCTCGTAAAATTATCTTCTGTCCCAGATTCCAACTGTTCTGCAATATATTATATATATTAAAAAGGCCTGCGGCTAAGTAATTAAACAAAACAAGGAAAATATTCAGAAGTTAGAAAAACTTCTATTAAAATTTCCAGTTGTGGCATAGCAGTTGAACTGATTTCTGTCACATGTATATGCCTTAATACACATGTAAATTTAACATTTCAGGAACATACTACCAGTTTCAAGTTCCAAAAAGTGTAATATCCTCACTTTAAAAAAAGCTTGGAACATGTAAAATAAAGAATTGAAAACAATTTTGTATTTATTTAACACCTGATAAGAGTACTCAAAAGTGTCCCAGAAAGTATCCCAGAATTTTGTGATATTTGTCACAGAAAATACCCCAGAATGACCTCCGAAAAATATGGCATGTATGTTAAGGTCCATTGGGCCTCTTCTTTCTGTTTAGATTTGTAATGATTTTATTATGGCCAATATTTAGAAATATTTGAAAGAGTTATATTTATCATTAATTGGCATTGTATAAAAACTGTATGTAATATATCATTTATCAGTTTATTTGTATCATTTTCAGACCCAAAGATGACCATGTGATAAAGGCAAACATGCTTTCTAAAGGAAACACAATAATAAATGTAAACTGAAATTTTGTTATATAATTGTTTCATTATTTCATAAAATTTAAAAACAAATAAATGTAACATTTTAAGGACTAGCCATTATGTGTCAATTGAGTTCTGTGTGTCCTTTTACTCAAAGATATCTGACTTGATCATTTATTTTCTTCACATTCCATTTTGTCTGTGAATAATTTCTTACTGACTATCCCTCTAAACTTTGTATAATTGCAGTGGAAAGGGAGACAAATTAACATAAGCAATTTGCTTTTTTTCAAATCCCTAGATTTTGTTTATTGGTGTTTGTAAAGCATTTGCATGACAATTGAATTGAACAAAATGCAGTAAAACCTGTCTATAACGAATACCCTGGACCTATAAATAAATTTGTTATAGCAGTATTTCATTACAGGTATATTTTTAAGTGTTAAGTTGAATGGATGATTAATGATGCTTGTTTAAACTTTTTTTATGTTCATGATAAGTTACATACAATATAGGTTACATAAAAATGAAATATACATAACATAATATAGTAATACATTACATTTTATTTTAATTCAAAAACATATATGTGTACAAAAATTGGAAAATTATATTATATTAATTGATACATGAAATAAAAGTCAATTACATATACAGCGTATATCAGAACTCATTCCCAGCTTACCTTTATGTTGTTAAAATACAGTTACAGTTGCATGTCGCAGGCTTACAGGTTAAGTCACTAACTTACACAAAAAAGTCAGTTATGGTGTGTTGTTTTCTTTGCACCTCTGATTTAATGAAATTCTCTACATCTGTCAGTTTGACAAATATTTCCATCAGAAGACTGTTCATATTACACATATTACACTTACAAACATATTCAATGCTGGTCAGAGCCACATTTTGTGTTACATCAATGGGTAAAACTATGAATACACTGAAAGAGCCCCAGGCAGTGTAGTCGTATTCAGATATACTTTTGTTTACAGTACAGGGTCACAGGAATATATGGACAAATTGGTCTGTGGCAGATGAAACAAATTTGTTACAGCAAATCGATTTTTGCTAGTAGGCATAAAAAAATGATTCGTTATAAACAATTTTTCATGACAACCGAATTTGTTACTCACAAATATTTAACATGGTAAGTATATAGGAAATTGCAGGGGATTTTTAACTAGTTCATTACAACTAAGAATTTGTTAGATCTGGGTTCGTTATCAACAAGTTTTACTGTATTGTATAAACCAAAGATATCTGATTTATGGTTATGGTAAAGTTGGATACCTTTAACAGATTTGTAATATTCATGACTGCTGTGTCAGCAATTTTCAAGTTAGGATGTAGTGATGTGGATCTTATTGTTAAAATCGGTGCTATATTCTAGATACTATTTTAATTTTATTTTACAGACTCATATTTCATATACTTTCATGTAAATAAAGGTCAACCTGTCCTTTTTAAGGGACATTGTCATATATTTCTTATTGTATTTGATACTTTAATTGTTATAGGAAATTAGTTCCAAGAGAAAAAGTTGCCTAAATACATCAAAGACACCTACAGGCAGGAGACGGTATAATCTTTTAGATGTGAGTATTATAAAAACACCAAAGTCTGACCTGGGAGGAACTCCAAAAACACCAAAGTCTGATCTGAGAGGAACACCAAAGGCTGATCTTGGAGGTATACACATATATAAGGAAAAGATATGTAAATGATATAATTATCACATGTGTGGGTCAGCTCTTTGAAAACTTAATTTTTGCAGATTAAGATACTTTAAGCAGCAAGACAACATAAACAACTGACCTGGATCATTCCATCTTATGACTTATATTTACAACATATGATTTTGAAGATGCAAAAAATTGAGTTTAGTTAAGTTGAATTTTCAGTAATCTCCTGTATCTTAAATCAACCAAAACTGTCTTTTGATCTAAAATTAATTTCAAAATTATTTCACTAATACAACCCTAAAATTTACATGTTGAACTAAAACTTGATATAATTCTTCAGATTGATATTAAGCATTCTTCTGAAGTTATTATTTAGGTTTGTTCATACAATAAACCTTATGCTAGAATGACATCACAGCAATGTTTTATATTTTCACACTTGATTATATAGTAAAATATTTCTTTGTTGATGTTATTAAAAGGCAAACTGTTTAGTTAGAATAGGGGGATAGAATTAAAGAGCACCCCAAACGCTTTATACAACTTTTTTTTTAAATTGTTAGTTTGTGATGCAAAAAAAAAAATTGGAAATCAATCAGATGTCACATTTCTGAGATATTAGGTAAAAATGTTAGCCTGTTGTTACCTACATAATTATTTCAGCAGAGAAGTATGTGTTGCAATATTTCGTTACTATCACCGCTGTGTAGAAATACCAGTGTCCGGTGTTCCGAACTACTGAGCTGTTGGGTACAATAAGCACAGACTCTCAGATGTCATGTTTTCATCACCTGTATCTTTTAATCCCATTGATGTTGGGAAATCATTTTACTTGCAATGAGATGAATATGGTTAAGTTAAAGATGAAATAAAACGGTAGATTTAGAATTGCTGACCTTTGTAAATAAACTTATCATCAATATGACCTCCCAACCTGAGCTGTATGTTAAAATAAATATGTGACAATTCCTTTACCAGCATTTCAGAAAGGTATTATTTTTTCAAACGTGTGTTGAAGATAAAGTAATAATATTAATAACTAAAAATACTATGAAATAAAACAAGAAAAAAAGGCACCCAAAATTCAAAGCATCCATCACATGTCAATGATCAGTGAAATTGATGATAAATTAATGGTCTTTCAAAACCTACAGTTACTAATATCTCTAATCACCTGATCCTATCATTAACGATGTATCAATTGTTAAAATAAAGATTATAGATTTAAATGTCATTAATGGCAGAAATTTAAAAAAAAATGTATATATCTAAGTTTTAATAGAATGTTTACTATCTGTGTATGAGAGAGAAAGAGAGATCCACCATTTTGTTCAGCTGGAGTTTTCACTACTGCTCTTAATTTCTATTAAAAAAATTATTTTACATTACATGAAAAAAAATGTAATAGTTAACTATATAAGAAATGAATTTATGAAAATTTAAAAAGAAAATCTACTGTTCAGTTTACTGTTAGGTGATTTATTGTTTTAATTTCCGTTAAAAACATTTGAATAAAATATGTTTTTATACATTATTTGTTAGAAAATGTAATAATTAACAATAGAGCATTTCTGTTAAAACTAATTGTACAAAATAATTGTTTTTGACATTACATGATAGAAAATGTGAGTTAACAAAATTGAAGAAACATTTAAGTGAAATTACAAAAATTAAGAATGAAAATTCTACTGTGTGATGTTTTATTAATATTTTTTTAAATTTTGGGAAAAAAAATTGCTTTTACATAATATGTTAGAAAATGCAATATTTTAATTAATAATCAGCATGGGTTAATTTTACAAATCTAGTCTACAACTGACTTGTCTTATTATCCTTTGAAAATTTGTGAACAGCATGACATGTTTTAGAGGTATTTTTATACCTCGCTACAACACACCTATTAACCATGACTGTTTTCTGTTTTAAATAATATGCTGATATGTTATCTCGCTATACTCATAATACTGTGGGCTAATGGCTTTCACACCCTGTAGTGCCTGACCTTTTTCTCCGATGATGTTGCACCTGTAGCACCACCTGACACCATTTGTGAGCATTCTAAAGGTGTGCAAACGGATTTCAGTTACTTCATGCTAAATATCTAAGGAAATATCTCTGGAACGAGACATCGGATTGAAAACAAATTTTCAATAAATGCATTTGTGCATCAGAAACTAACAATTTTAAAAAGTTGTATAAAGTATTTGGGGTGCACTTCAAGACCTTAAAGAACCTAAGCTTTTAAAATCTTCTCAAGTCTGAAGAATTTTCCAGACTTAACAAACACAGCCATACTTTAAGGAGGAATTAAACATTATTTGAATAAAGCTGGCATATCAAAAAGTACTGGTAAAAACTGATGCAAGCTTATTGTGTTTGTTGACATCATTCGATTGTGACATCATGATGAAAAAGTTTGCCTTAAGGTGCCGTGTTGACATTTGATGATACCTCGGAATGACGGGTTTTGGTGACCATATATTGTGATCGTCTTTTCTCTGTCGTTGTTCATCATCTGTTGTTTACATTTGCACATTTTCGACTTCTTCTCAAGATCCAGTGGACAAATTTTAATTAAACATGGCATGTATCATCCCCATGTGAAGCTGCATAAAGTTTGCGAATGAAAAGGGGCTGGCACTCATAGGGGCCCCAAAAAGGACCAAAACTTGGTACATCTTTAAAAATCTTCTTCTCATGAACCAATGTTCAGATGACTTTCAAATTTTGTATCCATGATTGTTAAGTCAATATCTACAAAGTTTGCAAATGAAAATGAAATCTGTTCATAAATGAGCCACTAGGGGGCACTTCAGTAATGCAGGGCACAATTGTATAACAAATTGTTTGATACCTCAAAACTGATCAACTTTTTGTATACAAAGATATATGAGAAAGTTGTTAGGAATGATCTAACAATCATTTTTGACCAAATTTGAGGGTCATGTGGTTAAAGGTCAAGGTCACAGACACCTAACTAAACAGAAAATGTGTTTTTTTAACTCACCTGAGCCGAAGGCTATGTTAGATATTGTGATCACTCTATATTTTCGACTTCTTCTCTGAAACCACTGAAGGGATTTTAATGAAACTTGACAGGAAGCAAGTGCTCAAGGTCCTTTACCAAGTTTGTCCTTTTCAGTCAGATTGGCCCAGGGGTGGATCCAGGGTGGGGCAGAATACATCCCAAAAAGTACCCATCTTTAAAAATCTTCTTCAGAACTGCTCCATGTATTGAAACAGATTGTCTCTGAGTAATTCTACATGGATGTATAATTCAAGTTTGTTTTTTTGGAATATTAATTTTTGATGCGTTTTTGAGGTCTTTCCAGCCAATGTCATTTTCATTCATTTTTGCATGATTTCCTCAATTATTTCCCCTTGCATTCACTGTGTTGCATTCATTTAATGTATTTTACTTGTAATTAGGTGAAGAAATGTTTTGTGCAAAAATTTTGCCATGAATTTAATGAATTTTTGAAAACTGAAAAAAAGAGAGGGGAGGGTTTCAAAACTACTGAAGGAATTTGGACGAAACATTACAGGAAGCAAGTGCTCAAGGTCCTTTACCAAGTTTGTTGTTTTCAGCCAGATTGACCCAGGGCTGGGTCCAGGGTGGGACAGAATAGGTCCCAAAAGATACCCTCTTTAAAAATCTTCTTCTCCACTCGATGAATTGAAAAATGGATTGTTTCTGAGTGATCTACATGGAAGTATGATTCAAGTTTGTATTTTTCATAGAAATCAGAATATCAATTTTTGACACGTTTTTGAGGTCTTTTCAGACTTTGTCGTTTTCATTCATTTTTGCATGATTTCCTCAATTACTCCCCTTGCATTCCCTTTGATGCATTAATTTAATGTGTTTTACTTGTAATTAGGTGAAGAAATATTTTTGTGCAAGAATTTTGCAAAAATTTAATTTCTAGAATTTTTTTTATGAATTTCTTGTTTCTTGGCCAGATCAGCCTACATGTACATATTCTTCTTGTTCGTCTTTCCACGTTTGTAGATGGTTCTCAGGTGAGCAATTGAGGTCCTCTTGGGCCTCTTGTTTGTGTAAAATATTCAACATTTTCGACTACTTCTCAAGAACGATTAGGTCAATTTGAACCAAACTTGACTACAAATTAAGTCAATAGGACCGAAATTGTCAGGTCACCCCTATGGGAGTTATTTTCCCCTTTTAAGTGGATTTTTTTGACATCTTGAAAAGTATAATAGCTAGAGTAAAACTAAAAGAAGCAAAAATGTTCAGCACACAATAGGGCCAAAATTGTCAGGTCACTATTATGGGACTTATTTCCCCTTTTAAGAGGATTTTTCATGTTTTTAGATGTTTTTTTGACATTATCTTGAAAAGTATAGTAGCTAGAATAAAAGTGAAAGAAACAAAAATGCTCAGCACACATAGATCTTCAAAAAAGTCAACAGGGCAGTTTTTGTCATGTTAGTGCTGATGGGAGCTAAATATGTGTTCTGCTCAGGTGACTGTCAAGGCCCATCGGGGCTCTTGTATACTTTTATGGATAAATTCTTTTCATATTCATAATGTTGTATAACAATATCTTAAGAATTTTGAAAATATTTGGGGGGAAAATTGAATGAACAGATTTTTGTAAATTGTCAATTTTGGGGAGAGATAATGAATTTTTGTTCTATAATTGCCTTACTCAACCTGTATTATACAGAAATTGAAAAATGTTCTTTCAAAATTAATTTCCTATAGGACTTTTGTAAGGAAAATATTTCTTTTCCTGTATTGATTTATATTTTTTATATGTATTTGTATTTGGCACAGTAAACAGAAATTCCTTGGCCTGTTTACTCTTTTCAAGGGAATCCTAGATATGCCTTGGTGGAAGATATTCAAAGTTATTTTTCTCAAAATTTAGCAGATAAAAAAGTCTTACATTTTCCATTTCAATAGAGATAAAAATGAAGTTTTGATAGAATATGAATGAAGAAAATTGAATTTGGGAGTCAGGTGTTTAAATTCCTCCTTAACCTGTACAGCTAATCAGATTTATAGATAAACACCAAAGTTAAGTAAAAATCTTAGATTTAAGCATTTCTCAAGCTTCATAGTGCCAGGCCTTGGTGTATCTCCAGTAAATTTTGAGACAAAAAGTTTCTATTATGCACTCATTCATTTGTTTAATTATATAGATAACAACACAGACTATCCAGAAAGTGAATGTGAAGTAATTGATGAGGTAAAACTACTTTCAAAGTAAAAACATCATTTTTGCATTCATTGAGAATTTCTAGATTTTGCCATTTTTACTGCAGCAAAATATTATTTATTTGCTATATATAACAATTGTTTTGATTGACATGATACTGACATTACAGTGAATTCTGTTTTAATAGCTGAGTGACATTGCAAATTATTTATTGATTTGACAGAACCATTTTAATAGAATGTCAGGATAGACCTTGCATTGCACTTTATGGACTCTTTTTTTTAAAATTTATAACACATATTAACTATATAAAATCATTAGTATTGAATGTAAATGTTTTTCTTTTGTGTGAGGTTATTTTATGATGAAGTCTTTTTCATCATGTGCTTCATGCCATGATGCAGTTTTCTGTCCTTTTCAAGAGATCAACCTTATACCATGGATTTTGAATTCATTCTTTGACACATGTAAACATTTATTTCTGTTATCAGACTATCACTGACATTAGTTATGTAACAGTAATTGCAACTTTAATTATCAGTTGTGTTCATGGCATAAATACCAATGACAGCATGTTCTAAAGTTGAAACACTTGATGTTATTCAACAACTTTGTTTTTTATGTATTCACTTTGGGAAAGGAGGAGCAAAATTTAATGATTTTACTATGACAAATTTAAGATAACTGGAGTATGACTATGAAATGACTATAGATATCCCAAGATCATCACTCCTATTCTTTGTATTACAGACTGTTAATAAAAGACATCAAAGAAAAAGGAAGCAAATGAATTACAAGGACGTGTCAGACAGGTAAAATAATATTAAGTCATCAAAACTAAATTGTTGTATATCCAGCTGCTTTGTACCATTTAATATTTAAATGATTAACAGTTTTTACTGATGCACACCCCATAAAGCAGAGAAAATAGCTTAAAGGTTTTCTTCTGTTTACTCTTCTTTTCACACCCTAAAGAATGAGGACATTGTGTTTCTGTTTGTCTATTTACACACAGTATCAATGCCAAATGTCTTTTGAATTGTATGAGTTTAAGCTTCCACACATAAAAACCCAGTATTTATAGGGAGATGGTATTTATATAAATGTTGATTTGTACACAAATGGTACTATTAGGGACAGCAAAAAACATGACCAAGTGGTCTTTATATGCAGGTTTTACTGCATTTATTAAATTTCCTCAAAGTGTAACTGTTTATTGCTTATATCAATGCTATCTCATATGATTTCAACAGTTGACAACAGTTATCAGCAATTGCAAAAATTGGCAGATTTTAAAATCATCATAATAAGCAATGTCGGGTTTTCCCTGTACAGAATTGCAAGAAAAGTCAGATTTTGTTTCAGCTACCATTTTTAGTTCACCTGAACCAAAGGCACATAGTGAGTTATTGTGATCATCTTTTGTCTGTTGTGTGTTGTTCACTATTTGACATTTTTGACTTCTCAAGAACCAATGGTCAATTTTAACCAAATTTGGTAGAAACTTTCCCAGTGTGAAGCAGCATAATGTTTGAAAAAGAAAAGAGAATTTGGTCCCACAGGGCCTCCAAAAAGAGCATAAAAGGGTCAAAATGTCCTACATCTTTAAAAATCTTCTCATGAACCAATGATAAGATTTCTTTCAAATTCAGTATTTATGAATGTTATAAAAGTCAATTGCTAAACAAATCTGAAAATGAAAACAAAATTTGTTCATAAATGACCCAAAATGGAGTGCTTTAAATTACTTGGGATACAGTGTTAAACAATTAGCTTATAAAATTTTGTTAGGAATTATCTAAAGATGGAATTTTCTTCTCAAGAACACATTGTTCAGTTTTAACCAAATTTAGCAGGAACTATCCCAGTGGGAAGCTGCATAAGGTTTGCATGTAAAAAAGTGGCTATAATCCATTTGGGCTCTATAAAGGCTCAAAACATGGTTCAAAGAAAAATATTTTCATTAGCAATGATCAACATATTTTCATTCAGGTGACCATTAAGGCCAATTGGACCTCTTGTGCTATGTCTGCCTATTTCATTGTGCACACCTTCAATAATTTTTTTGAATTCATATTTTTATTACTGATGACAAGCCCTAAATTCTGATGAACCTAGGTGTTCTTAAGATTTTTTTATTATATATATTTGATTAAGCCCTCATCTTTGGTTCTGTCTTCATGAAAGACCTAGTCTGCAGTGACATATAGTTTCTCAAACACATTCTTAAACAGACTAAAATCACCTAACAAAGTTAGGATGAATTTTAAGCAGTATGTAAAAATGACAATCTTTTTGTTTAAATTATAAATGTATATTTCAGAGTAAATATTGGCTTTGCACCATCTGGCACAATTCATTTTCAAAAATGACTTTTGATATTTTTCAGTGCATGCAAGTAAATTGTCATTAAAAATATACTAGACTTTATTCTATCTCTTTTGCATTTTAATTCTGTACCATTTTAACCTGAAACTGGATTAATAACAAAAAAAAAAGCTGTGAACATGCCTTTAACAAACCCATCAAATGTTAATTATAGAGATTAAGTTCTTATTGAAGTTTTTAACGGTTTTCTTGATTAATGTGTTATTGTAAATAAGCCTACTGTTAGTTGTACATAATAGTTGAAGAGCATGTGGTCTCTGGTTTGATGACTAAAAATCAAACTTTTACTCATGTATATCAGGGAAATATTTGTATGGATTAACTAAATAGAGTGTATTGTTTTTTTAGAATCAAACAGCTTTAGTTACAGAATTTAACATTTGGATTCTTCATTTGAAGAAAGTTAATATTACAGCTTTGTCTCCATCATTACAATTTTCTCAGGTCATCAATCATAGTAACGAATTTCAGGGAAATTAATGTTGTTTCCTTTTGTACTTTTAAAAACTTCAACTTAAGAGTAAATCATCAGTCATGGTGATAAATTTCAAATCTTGTCATCTGTCCCAACTCTAATTTCATGAATGATTCAAGCATTATCACATCTGTGAAGTAAGGTGAATAATGTTTATTGCTTTTCTTCATTTCATTTTCTACAGTGATCCTGACTTAAGCTGTAGGTCAAGTGATGTAAAGGTGAGACAATTACAAAATTCATTTTTATTGAATATATTACAGTTCATTTTATTGTCTACCAAGAAGTAAATATTTCTAGGCTGAAAAAGATATCAATAGATCTATCTCATTGATTAATTATTCATGGATTTAATTCAACAATAAACTTTGATAGCTACACTTTTTAAATACGTTTTATTTCTGATACAGACTTCAGCTGTCTTCTCACTCTTAGGCAGTTTGAAGGCTAAAGTAGGTGAATATTGAATTTCAACATTTTTGTTTCTTTTCAGAAGAAATTTCTTCAAATGTCAGATGATGGAGAAGATCTGTCAAAAGTCAATGAACCCAGGTGTTGTGTTATACGTGTATCTTAGTATTTTATCAGGGGGATAACATTATCAAATGTATTATCAATGCATGTAAAGATTCATATATCAATTGGTTCCCTGTTGTTAATGATGACATGCCAATACATATTATTAAGTGTATTTAAAACAGAATGGAAAGACTGAATTTCTCTAATTGCTTCTTCTTGTGTCATTAATCAATCATAGTGATTTGGGAAATATATCATTCTTATATTATAATACAGATTTGATATATGTAATTTTCCTCTGAACAATGGTAATGCTTGAAACCAAATCTAATTTCATGTAGGTGCCATGTAGTAGTTCATTTGGTACAAAGATTGCTTACATATGGGTCTTGATACTGTCATGAACCACATTTTTAACTTCTTGAAAACAACTTTGCCTACCATGTTCAACTTTTGTAAGAAGCTTAATTAGGGTGAGCACAGGACCAAAACTTTCAAAAGTACCCCAAACTTCAAAATCTTCTTTACCTTTGTACATCAAGGATATTAAAAATTAAATAATTGGCTAGAAAGAGGACAAAGCCTTCTACCAAAATTGTTAAAATGTTTTACCTTCAGAGCAGGGTTATGGGTATTACCATATAGAGATAACATACTTTATCTTAGAAAATTTACTATGCATTGTAAAGCAAAACTATATATTTCTGCCAAAATTGTGAATTTTTTTATCCAGGGAGCAGGAATGGGCCAATTTAGCTGTATAGTGAAATGGAAGAAATTTATTGATTTAGGTTGTCTTAAGGTCACATTCAATGCTACCATTAATGCAAAATTTTATTTCAAGACAATTATCACATATGTATTATCCACTAATGTTAGTGTCTTGTATACATGTATGTCTTTGTAACTTAAAGTGAGATCAGCTGGATAGTTAATAGAAGTTACAACAAGAGAAAACCAAATAAAATATACAAGTCCAAAAGAAAAGAATTTAAGTCAAAATGGAATAAAGAAGTTGACAATATGGAGTCTTGTGAAGAGGATTTGTCTTCCCATTGTTCAGAAGTATGTATAAACCATATAGATATTATCTTATAGTCTTTTACTTTATAAAGAAACTGTAGGTTTGCCAGCTGCCCTAAAATTCCTAAAAAATCCTAAATATTTTTAGATTGTCTTAAAATTCCTTAAAAAACTGTACAAATGTATGAAATTTCTTTAAAAAAATGGCTAAAATTATATAACATTTTTATAGGATTTATCTGTGAAATATAACCATTATTTTTCACTGATATTTTTAACTAATCAAACTGTATTTTGATTGGCTTAATGAAATATATCAATGTAAACTGATATTTTTCACTAAGCCAATCAAAATACAGTGTCAAGGCACTAATGAAAATCCAATTAATTAATTAATTCCATCTATAATGAAATGATAATTTTATTGTCTGATTATAAACTGATCACATTTGCTAAACAAAGCTAAACAAAATGGCTCTGCACAGACTTGTTCTGTCTCGTCTAAAAAGCAGGCAATATTACGTTTAGATGGAGTGGGTTTAAGTGGTCGAAAGGCAATGGAAATGTTTAATTTATCCACTATCCAGGTCAACGTTCAAAAGTTTTTGAAAAGATTCAGTGACATTGGATATACAATACAGAAAATGAACATCAAATTGGGCAAACTTCGAAGTGAGTTTGCTGGCCAAGTCCAACTTTGGCATGATCTTTGGGGGATATTTCTCATAAAGGGACCAGTCTAACTGTGTATATTGAAATTAATATTATTTAAAGGAATTATATCTAGGATCTTGATGATTTTTATTGCCAGCTGTGGTCAAGGATTTCAGATATTGCCACTAGATCTTAATAGCAGATCGGGATCGGCCCTGTATATATATCGCTCTAAGTGTGACCTCTCAATGGAAAAAGGAAAATCAACTTCAGACTCTATCGTGACCTACCAACACACCAGTCCACAATATTATTGAAAGTATATGAATAATACTTAAAATTATTCTACATAATGAATTACTCTTCTTCAGAAACTTCAAAAGCATAGTAGCAGTATAGTGATGTATTTCAATCAAAATGTGGTTTGTTTACATTTCACAAGCCGTAGACTTATACAGAACATTGGGTAGCCTAAATCTAGGGCCTGACGAAACTTAACTGGAAAATAACAAATAGAAAATTTGTTAATTGTTTTTGAATTACATCGAGTTAGGCAGTAGAATACATATTTAAAATTTGTGCTATACACTTGTGTTAAATATATATTCTCCTGCCTCACTCAATGTAATAACCATGTTATTCAAAACCAACTGACAAATATCCACCATTTAAATTTATTCAAATTCCTAAAACGAAAAAAAATCCACAGGCATGTTGGAGTTTTTGGTGTTGAGATGATTTAAAGTCATTGATCCACCAATAACCCCCGTTTTCCTCAGGGGGAATTTTGAAGGTTATGATTTTCTGACAGCTTATAAAAAATGCAACAAAATGAGCCATGTTAGCACTCTGGCTGTTGGGGGGTGGGGGGTGGTTTAGGGATAAAAACCATAGAAAATTAACAAATTGGAAAACCTCAATTAATCCTTCATTTCTGGTCTCTGTTTGCAATGAAAGTACTGGTTGTATGGTAGATATCTTAAATGACAAGTATTGGACCATTTAACAACAATTGTTTATCAAATTTGATGTTTTGAGGTAAAAAATCAATCTTTTAAATAAAAATCTGTGAAAAAATTATACTTTAAACCACTTATAACCCACGGTTTTACCAAGGTGTTTTTCGGAGGTTATGTTTTCCAGAAAGCCTATCAAAAATACTACAAATTCTGGCCTCTTAGGGCGTTTGGGATGCAAACCATATAAAATTAACAGAAATTGCTGAAAATTGAAAATATATAAGTAATTCTTTGTTTTAAGGTGGGATTTTTTTTGTTTTGTTGTTTTTTATTTGTTTTTTTCTTTTTTTTTTTGCAATTAGAGTAATAATTGTATGGTAGATTGCATAAACGATAAGTACATGTATATGGACACAATAAACAATAATTTGCTTTATTAAAGTTGGTGTTTTGAGGTAAAATAAAAACCATGAAAACTAACAAAAATCACTGAAAACTGGAAAACCTCAATTAATCCTTCAATTATGGCCTATGTTTGCATTGAAAGTAATGTTTGTTTGGCAAATATCATAAATGACAAGTATTAAGTGATCACCAAATTATTAAATAGAAATCTGTAGGCATTACTAGACTTTAGGCAACTAAACACCTCAATTTTTATCGAAGGGGATTTTGGAGGTATTCTTATCTGAAAGCTTACCAAAAACACAAAATAACCCGTGTTAGCACTCTAGTCTTTAGGGAATTTAAGAGTTTTGAGACAAAATCACAAAAAATTACAAAAATCACTGAGAGCTAGGAAGTCTCAGTCCTTCATTTATTGCCACTTTTTGCATTGAATTTGATGATTGTATGACATATATCTAAATGAGAGTTTTGACACATTATACAATCATTATGTTACAAATTTGGTGTTTTGGGGACTAAAAACCAATTTTCAAACAAGTCTTTGAAAAAATTAATAGACTGTTGGCCACTAAAAACCCTAGTTTTTACCAAGGGGTATTTTGGAGGTTATGTTTGTCAGAAAGCTTAATGAAAATGCTACAAAATGAGTCACATTAGCACTCTAGCCCATGGAGTGTTCAAGAGTTTTGGAATAAAACCATAAAATAGTAACAAAAATCGATGAAAATTGGAAAATCTCAAATAATCCTTCATTTATTATGGCTTTTTGCAATGAGTTTAATTGTTGTATGACAAATATCTGGAATAATAAGTACTGGTATTGGCCTATTAAACAATCATTGTATATCAAATGTGGTGTTTTAAGGTAAATACTAATTTTTAAACAATTCAGTGGAAAGTTACTTCACATTAGGCCACTAAATACCCAAATATTTACAAAGCTATATTTTGGATGGTATGTTTTTCTGGAAGCTTATTAAAATTCCTACAAAATGAGACATGTTATCACTCTAGCCATAGAAGTAATGGTTTTTTGGGGGTACAACATACATTAACAAAAATCATTGAAAATTAGAAAACAAGGATTAATCCTTCATGGTTAATTCTATATGGTCTCTTTTTACAATACAAAAATGGTGGTATAGCAGATATTTTAATTGATGAGTATTTTATATACTACACAATCAGTGTGTGTCAGATGTGGTGTTTGTGGGTCTAACCCAAATTTTAAAGCAGAAACCCAAGTTTCAACAAAGGGTATTTTGAGGGTATTTTTTGCCAAAAGTTTATAAAAAAGATAATGGGTTATGTTAGATATAAATTAATTATATATATGTTGGTTATATAGTTTACTTTTGTTAGTGACTGATGTTTATTTTTAATGGTTTTTAACTCAAAACACCAACTGTAATAAACAATAGTTGTTTATTATGCCCATACTTAACATTTAAGTCATCTGTCTTACAATTATTACTTTAATTTAAAAAAAGACCTTAAATTAAGGATTAATTAAATATTTACAATTTTCATTGATTTTTGTTTATTTTATATGAATTTTACCCCAAAACTCCTAAGTGGCCAAAGTGCTAACAAAGTTCAATTTGTAACATTTTTGATAGGCTTTCTGAAAAACACCCTCCGAAAAACACCATGGTAAAAACATGGGTTATAAGTGGCTTATTGTATAATACTTTTTTCACAGATTTCTGTTTAAATATTGATTATTCTACTCCAAAACACCATATGATAAATAATGGTTGTTAAATGGGTCAATACCTTTCATTCAAGATATCTACCATACAAGCTACCAGTACTGTCATCCCTAAAATGTTTCAATTCATCCCTAAAAATTCCTTTAAAAAACCCTGAATTTCTCCCTAAAAATTGTTCTAAAATATTGTCAAGGACTGCTGGAAATTCTGAAACTAACATTGTAAGAATTATGTGTATGATGTTTGAACCAAAAAAAATCACTCTTCATTATTTGCATCCCCAGATATAGTCTCTAATTTATTTCTTTAAAGGGGCATTAGCTATACACAGGCATAAACAGTCAGGTGCATTGTGGTATTCATATACAAAATAGTATGGTTTGGTTAATCAGTTTCAATTGAAAGAGTGCCAAACCTTGGTTTCTGAAACAATTTTTATAAAATATATATGAATTTTTAAATTGTTATGCCTGTGTATATATCTTTTGTGTTATTGTAAATCAATCAAAGTAGTAAAAATGGAGAAATAAAAACTGAAAAAACACAGCTAATGCCCCTTTAAAAAATTAAATATCGTCTCAACTCATTTTAATTATATTTGTTATTGTGAACAATGTCTTGTGCTCTGAAATACATTTTTCATGTATTTGCATTTGTTTGAGTGCGTCTAGGACCTTCAAAAATTTCATATCTTTTGCAGGTGAGCAATGTTGATATTAATAACAGATTCGGAATACAAAGCCAGGATATGATTGTAGTAGAAGGATTAGTCTCAGGTTATCCTTTTCCTTTTATATAATAAGACTTGTCTGTATTTCTGCTGTAATACCTTGTTTATTGTTTATTACACTCTCGGTGCCAAAAATATAAGGAAAAAGTGTAGGACGTTAAACAGCAATACAACTACTACATCAATTATATTTTTTACCAAAGCCTATATAACAAAGACTGAAAGTAAATAAATGGTTAACTTTTCATCTTTTTATAGAGATGTTTTCAAAATTAAAGTAAGGAGAAATTCATCCTGTCTGCTAAATTTTCTTGTTTGCACTGGCAGTGGGCTAAAGTAGTGATTATACCTTTGCCTAGGGCACAGTATAAGAAGTGAAAGTCACAGGTCTTTCAGATGAATTCACAATTAATTTAGTCTTGTAGAACTTTAAAGAACCCTGTCGTGATTGGCATAATTCCATAGCATATTTCAAAATTTGTGCTTATTAGTCCCCCATCGGAACCATGGGGGACTATAAGTTTGCATTGTGTCCATCCATTTGGTTTGTCTGTGCAATATCTTCCTCATTTCTTCAATTAAGCTCCCTATATTTGATGCAGATATACATCTTAAAAAGACTAAGTGTTGCATAGAAAAATAATTTTGCTCCTGCCACAGTTATTTTCTAGAAATATTACCCTTTTTTTAGTTTATTTCTCATGGCCATATCTAATTTATTTATGGTCAATAAGCTCAGTTTTCAAATGGAATAGCCCATATTATTGATTGACTACATCAAATTAAGGTTGATGATGTCTGAGAAGCTTTTATTTTAACTTTGTTTATTTTAATTTCTTTTTCTAGGACCATCAAGTACCATACGCTCATCCACTTATCAGAATATAATATCCTTTGTGGTCTTAAAGACAAAAGACAAAATTTCAAAGCAAAGTAGTAGTTTTTAGCTCACCTGGCCTGAAGGGCCAAGTGAGCTTTTGCTGTAGCCAAAGGTCCGGCTTCCAGCGTCATCCATCTGTTAACTTTTGCATTTAAACATCTTCTTCTCAAGAACCAGTGGGCCAATTTTAACCAAACTTGGCATATAGTATCCCATGTGAAGCTGCATAAAGTTTTCAAATGAAAAAGAGTTAGGACCAATACATCTTTAAGAACCTTCTCATGAACCAATTATCAGTTTCAAATTTTGTATTTGATTGTTAAGTCAATATCTACAAAAATTGTGAACGAAAATGAAATCTGTCCATAAACAAGCCACTAGGGGGCACTTCAGTAACACAGGGTATATTTGTATTACAGATTGTTTAATAACTCAAAACTGATAGACTTTGTATAAAAGATATATGAGAAAGTTCTTAGGAATTATCTGAGGATCATTTTGACAAAATTTCAAGGTCATGGGGGCACCTAAGTAAATGGAAAATTTATGGGTTTTTTTTTTTTTTTGTAAAAAACATTTTTGACTACTTCTCCAGAACCATTTTACCAATTTGAACCAAAGTTGACAGCAAGTATAACCATGTGAAGCCGCATAAAGTTTGCAGATGAAAAGGGGCTGGGACCAAACATGGCTGCCAGGTCTAAATATAGAACATGAGTCAGCAGATATTTTTTATCCTTTCAACCCTACAGGCCATAATAGAATTGTCTTAACAATATAAAAGGGCATACTATATTGATTTTCAGGAGTGAAAGGGTTAATACATGTATCGCCAAAATTATTAAAGCTAGAGAAAAAAAATGTTACCTTAAAATGAGCGGGTTGCAAAATCTACAAATATTTTATCGTGGTGGAAATTATCATTTCCCTTTTTTTGTGAATTCTTCACGTTTTTGGATGTTTTTTGACATTTTTTTTTTTAAAAGTATATTAGGTAGATTAAAAGTGAATAAGCAGAATTGTTCAGCATGCAAAGATCTACAAAGAAGTCAATAGCACCGAAATTGTCAGATTGTCAACTTATGGGAGTTATTTCCCCTTTTAAGTGAATTTTTCATGTTTTTGGATGTTTCTTTGGCAATATGTTGAAAAGTATAATAAACAGAGTAAAAGTGAAAGAAGTAATACTGTTCAGCATGCAAAGAGCTACAAAAAAGTCAATACAGCCGAAATTGTCAGGTTGCCCGTTATGGGAGTTTTTCCCCCTTTTAAGTGGATTTTTTATGTTTTAGATGTTTTTTGACATTATCTTGAAAAGTATAATCGATAGAGAGAAAGTGAAAGAAGCACATATGTTCAGCATATATAGTATAAGTATAATAGATAGAGAGAAAGAAGCAAAAGTGTTCAGCGTGGAAAGATCTACAAAAAAAGTCAATAAGGTTGAAATTATCGGTTGACCCATATGGGAGTTATATCCCCTTTAAGTGGATTTTTAGCCTGCCATCAACAGATGGTGGGCTATTCATATGGCCCTGCATCCGTGTTCCGTCCGTCGTCCGTGTGTCCTGAATAATTCTTGTTACCACTATGTCTCAGAAATTTCTTGAAATTTGACATGATTCCCCTTGAGGTCTAGTTGTGAATATTATATTTTCAAAGAGATCGGAATTCAACATGGCCGACAGGCGGCCATCTTGGATTTTGACCAAATGATGTTTGGTAGTACTACTTCTCAAAAAGTACTGAAGGGATCTACTGGAAAGAGATCGGAATCCAACACGGCCTACAGGCCGCCATCTTGGATTTTGACCGAGTGAAGTTTGGTACCGCTACTTCTCAGAAAGTACTGAAGGGATTTCCTTGAAATTTGATATTTTCAGAGAGAGGGGAATCCAAAATGGCCAACAGGCAGCGATCTTGGATTTTGACCAAAGGAAGTTTATTACAGCTATTTCTCAGAAAAAACTGAAGGGATCTCCTTGAAATTTGACATGAAGGTTTTCCTTGAGGTCTAGGTGTGCATGTTACATTTTCAAGAGATCGGAAGCCAACATGGCCGACAGGTGCCATCTTGGAATTTGACCATAGGAAGTTTGTTATTGTTATTTCTCAGAAAGGACTGAAGGGATTTCCTTGAAATTGGACATGAAGGTCCCCCATGTGGTCTAGTTGGCATATGACATTTTCAGAGAGTTTGGATTCCAGCATGGCTGACGGGTAGCCATTTTGGATTTTGACAATGGAAATATGTATTTCTCACAATGTACTGAACGAATCTTTTTGAAATTGATTATGGAGGTTACCCTTGAAGTCTAAATGTGTATATTACATTTTTAGAGAGATCAAAATCCAAGATGAACACTTGTCGGCCATGTTAAATTCCATTCTCTTTTTAAATGTAATTTGTTCAGTTCAAATTCAGTTTCGCTATAATCTTGTGAAAAAAGTACCGTAAAAATTGATATCCATAATTGGGGTGTGCACATTACATAAATGTAGGAAAATATCAAGTTTTTTTTTCAGTCTGTGTCCCGCTGGTGAAACAAATTTTCAAGTATCTTATAAAAATAAATATAAAAAAATGAAACGTTTTCAGTCAGTTTATGTTATGTCGTAGATAAACTAGACCAAATATTTTTTTCTGCCTGAGGCCGATTAAATCATGACTAGATTTTAGATTTGATTAAAGACTGATAATACAACTCACATGGTCTGCAGCTTGATACCAACATGAAGCTAAATCAATTTCTATTGAGCTCTCAAGAATATGTATGTTTTCTACTCTATGGGAAAATGAAAATAAAAGCAGATTAGAGGGGACAGTATCGAGTAGGAGGTGCTTGTTATGCAAATGGCGCATGTAAGGTCCTATTCATTTTGAAAACTATCAAATTAATGTGTTTGTCACCTGATCGCTATACATGCCTTAATGAGATTTCTCGTGCATATTTCATTTATTTATACACCCTATATGGTGACCACATGCCTTATAACCAGCCCCTGCTCAATTTCAGCTGGTGGTCACTTGTATACTGTTTGTATTGATATCGCAAAGGGAGGTAACTCAAACGTTCAATGTTACAATTTCCAGTTCTCGTTTCCAGGGAAGTTGGGGAAAATTGCTGTGTCCATTGTTGGGTGTTTACACAACAGTTATCACAACTTTTGAATTAGATTGGGATGTTTAAACCTAAACTTTTTGTGTCATGGGTGTGTTCATAATGGATTTCAAACAGAAACGATGTCTTCAACAAAAAACAATGTTTTATCCATTACCGAAAGTGTTGATGTCTGTAAGTCAAATTGGTGATAGATCATTTTGCTATATCGTGACTTTAGGTCTGAACTATGTTGATGAAAAATTATTTCTTCACCCCGTGCAGTTATTTATATTAATTAATACAAGATAGAGAATGTTGTTTGATTGTTTATTTAATCTAGGCAGAGTATATGTTCATGTGCCCTAAATTGGATTGTTTACATTCAGTATTACAAGCCCTAAAATTTGTTTTAAACAACAGCCATTTTTCGCGATGAAAATTTTTTTTTACCTGTTCCCAGTGTCTTGTTTGGTTATAAATTTAAGTTGGTTTCATAAATGCATTTATTTTGAAATGAGTGTTAATGCATGACAGACAATATTTAAAGTTGGTGTGGAAGATACAACAAATAAAATTTAGAATGTTAATTTTGAATTTATTTAGAGGCTGGAAATTGAAGTTTCTTGTTTTTGTTTTTAAGTCAACATTAATTTGATTTATTTTCATTTCATATATGTTAGATAGAAGTAGTTTGAATCCCATGGCTATTTTGCCAAAATAACAACCCATTTCAGTACTTTGATTAACTTCTGATTATCGACTGATACCAGGTGAATGGCAGGTTAGACATTGATTGGAGATGGCAGTTCAGATTAAAGTCTATTTCTTGATGTCGGACAAACAAGACAAACAATTTTAAAATTTATTTTAACTCTTGATTTAATGGTTACTTTATAACTTTAAAACCTGACTACATACATTTTATCAGCATGCTGATAAAGACACGTAATTAATATGAAAACATGATTAATAATGAACAGGTACTTATTAAGAACAAGAGTGTATAATGTCGGTTGTAATTAAACAAGCGAAGTGACAGCTGTGAGTATTTATCATGCGGACAATGAACAATATAAAAGATATTTATTTACAGAAATCTTTCAATTTTATGTAATTATGAAGTAAGATAATCAATATTTATTGTAAATTATACTTTGAACACCATTTCATTTTATACAAATGCTGGCTTCTATCTCGTTTTGAAGCTTTGATTACCAATATTTCCATTTTTTGTAGTGTGCATATTACATAGGGATAATCTTTTTTTCAAGATTTTCAGCCTCAAAAACAGGGTGCCCACATTACATGGGTGTGCAGATTTACAAGGGTTTTTACGATATTTCACAGAAAGATGCATTTAAGTTCAAACTCAGTGTTGAGCCACAAAATAAGAGAATTGAACAGTCTGCCATAGATCAGACATATAACATTCTATGGTGGGCGCCAAGATCCCACTGGGATCGCTTCTTCATGTTTTTGACAGTTTTGTCCTATTATCTTCAAAAGTATAATAGATAGAGAGAAAGTGAAAGAAACAAAAATGTTCAGCATGCAAAGATCTAAGAAAAAGTCTAAAGGGTCAACATTATCAGGTTGCCCCTTATGGGAGTTTTTTCTCCTTTTAAGTGGATTTTTCATGTTTTTTTACCTTATCTTGAAAAGTATTATAGATAGAGAGAAAGTGAAATAAGCAAAAATGTTTGGCATGCAAAGATCTACAAAAAAAATCAATTGGGCTGAAATTGTCAGGTTGCCCCTTATGGGAGTTTTTCCCCTTTTAAGAGGATTTTTCATGTTTTTGGATGTTTTTTGACATTATGTTGAAAAGTAGAATAGATATAGAGAAAGTGAAAGACGCAAAAATTTTCAGCAAGCAAAGATCTATAAAAAATTGGGGTTCCGAATTTGATAATTCCATAATGTGTCTAGGGGGTATATTCCCGAACCCCCTTGCCGTCGCTGAATTCCACTTCGATTTCAAGCTAGATCAATCTATCAATGAAATGTCTTTTAAAGATAAAGAGGTCACAATTTCAATATTTTTGCGTCTGGGTGCAGATAATGCTTCTAAGAGCTTCCAAATTTAAAAACTTTCCCCAAAAGATGCGTAAAACCCAATCTCCTAATACAACATTGCTTCACAATTAATCCAGCACTTAGAACT
Organism: Atrina japonica; assembly: GCA_030159075.1. Classification (NCBI taxonomy): domain Eukaryota; kingdom Metazoa; phylum Mollusca; class Bivalvia; order Pterioida; family Pinnidae; genus Atrina; species Atrina japonica. The sequence continues at coordinate 466,311 of BROG01000095.1, forward strand.
ATGTCCAGAGAGAAGTGCAGCAAGAATGTGCCCCTAAAATTGACGAAATAAGTGAAAAACCTTTAATTTTTCTATAAAAAATCAGAAAATTAATAAAAAAAAATTCCCTAAATTTTTGCGACTCCCTCTGCTCGGCGAATCTATCCTAGCCTTGCACCCCATTGAACTTTAAATCTTCAGTCTTGGCTCTGGTGAGGTATGCTTTGTATAACAGTTGTACAATATTTTTATAAAGTATACATATAATTATATATTACCAACGTCAAACAAACTACACTTCGAAAATTTTCTAGCTCTGCAAATTGGCCTAATGTCATGGTATACCTTCTATATTATTTGTTTGATGATATGAATAAATTTGTAGCTTATTTTTTATGGATGATCATTAAATGAGAATTTCACTGCAATGTGGAGCACTAAGTAATAGCCAAATCTATTACTACAATATACATGTATTATGAAGTTGAAAAAAGAGTTTATAGAGTGTTAAATCTCGCTTGATACCCTAGTAAATATTGTAAATTGTGTTCTTTGAAATCAATAGTTTTACCCTTTGATGAAATCAAACTTATGCAGGAGAGACAAATATAGATTATCATAATTTGTATAACTAATCTCCATATAGGCTATTTTATATAAAACCACATTTTTTTTCTAAATTATTACACATTCATTCTCTGTCAGTCAAATTTCACCATTAATATTTTGATGTTTCTGCATTTGTTTTGTTTATGTTTTGAGTTTATGACATGCAAGTTTCATTTAAGTTGCTTTTGAAAGGATTTTTCATGAATGTTTTGAAAAAAATGTGGTTTTACACAGAAAAATAAAAATGTCCTCACTTTAAAAAAAATCTATAAAAAAGTCAGTAGGACCGAAGTTTTCAGGTAGACCCTTATGAGAATTATTTCCCCTTTTAAGTGAAATTTTCATGTTTTTGACAGTTTTGTCCTATTGTCTTGAAAAGTATAATAAATAGACAGAAAAAGAAAGAAGCAAAAATGTTCGGTATGCAGAGATCTACCAAAAAGTAACAGGAATTAAAATGTCGGGTTAACCCTTATGAGGGTGAGGGTGATCATTGTGAAAGTAAGTTCCCCTTTTAAATGGATTTTGCATGTTTTCTACTGTTATTGCAAATTATCTTTAAAGTTCTATAAAATATCAGCAAAGCAAGTCTACCCTTGTGCAAGTTAATTCTCCATTTCAATGAATTTTTCAAGCTTTTGGTTGCTTTTCCATATATTGTCAGTAAAATACATTTCACTCAGGTGATTATTAAGGCCCCCAATGAGCCTACTGTTTTTCATGTTCATTAGCCATTTATCTTTTACACATTTTTTATGTTTTCTGCAGTGTTGACCAATTTTGCCAGGTGAACGACTTAAGACTTTTTGTTTGTTTTTTGTTTTGTTTTGTTTTTTTTGGTATTCTGGGGTATATATTTCAATGACAAAATGAGATTTGAATAAAATTTTCTTGATATTACCTGGATGTGACCAGATTCAGATAAGCATTCATTTTGATATACATGTATTAAAATCTTAGCAAAATGTAAGTCATGAATTCAGACTCAGAGTTGACTCAAGATGATGGGAATATGTCAAGATTTCAACCAAGAGAATTGTTTAAAGGAACAAAAACAGGTGAGTAATCTACTGCATTTTATTAAAATTTTTATTATCTCTTATTGAAACGACAGCAGATCAAGTGCATTAATGGTTATGTTGTTAGTAAAATACATGCAGTTTTTGAAAGTTTTCTTCCCTGCTCCAGAATATATATATATATATAATGTATTTGTAGGAATTACCATGGTTATGGTATCAAAGCTCATATAGACATCTAATTAAATAGAGAATATCACCTTTTCATCAATTTTTATACAATTTTTATACCTTCCCAGGTGACCAAGTTTAACCAAATTTGGGTGGAACTATCCCTAAGTGAAGCTGCCTAATGTTTAAACAAAAAGGTGTAAGGACCGACAGGAGCTCCAAAAAGGGCCTATGATTTGTACATGATACTAATTCTTTAAAACAAGAGCCCCATGGGCCACATTGCTCACCTCAACTTTGTTGGTATCTTACAAATATGGGAGTCTCAAATTTACAAATTATTTTTACACTCCTTAGGAGTGGAGGAGACTTAAAAATGATTGAAAATGACAAAGGTGGGAAAGATGTCAAAAACTTGTCAAAAATTAGTTTTCCAATTTATTCAAAAAAACAGGTAATTGAGTTGTGTATTGGTAAAAATCACTCAGATGCAATTAGTTTTTCAATCCATGCAGCAGTTCTGGAGAAGATTTTTAAAGAGGGGTAACACACACACACCGCCTTCTTTTGGATCCACCCCTGATCATACTTGGTAGTTTATTTTAAGTACTTACTTCCTATAAAGATTCACCAAAATCCCTTCTACAGTTTTGGAGAAGAAGTGGAAAATCCCCCCCCTCTCACCTCCATTTTCAGTCTTTAAAAATTCATAAAAAATTGTAAAAATTAAATTTCAGCAAAATTCTTTCAGGAAATCATTTATTTGCTAAAACACATAAGATAAATGCATCATAATGAATAATGGAGAAAATCAAAGCACTCATACAAAAATGAATGAAAATTACAGTCTAAAAAGATGTCAAAAATTAATTTTCTGATTTAACGAAATTAATAAAATTGAATTGTACATCTATGTAGATCACTCAAATACAGCTAGTTTTTTAATTCATGCAGCGTTTCTGGAGGACAACATTTTTAAAGATGGGTACCCCCTGGCACCTCTTTTGCCCCACCCTGGATACACCCCTTGGCCGATCAGGCGGAAATGAACAAACTTGGTAGAGGGCCTTGAGTACTTGCTTCCTGTAAAGTTTCATCAAAATCCCTTTAGGAGTTTTGGAGAAGAAGTCGAAAATGTGGAAAATTAACACACACACCTTCCTTCATTTTTGCAGTCTTAAAAAATTTATGAAAAATTCAAAAAATTGAATTTCAGCAAAATTCTTTCAGGGAAGCATTTATCTAACAAACAACAACTAAAACACGTGAAATAAATGCATCATAATGAATAATAGGGGAGTTAGTTTTTCAATTCACAATTGGAGGACAAGAATTTTAAAGAGGGGTATCCCCTTGGGGCATCTTTTGCTCCACCCTTGATCCACCCCAGGGCTGATCCTGCTGAAATGAACAAACTTGGTAGAGGACCTTGAGTACTTGCTTCCTATAAAGTTTCATCAAAATTCCATCAGAGGATTTAGAGGAGAAGTCGAAAATGTGAAAAGTTTACGGACAGACGATAGACAAAAGTCGATTAGAAAAGCTGACTTGAACCTTCGGTTCGGGAGAGCTAAAAAAAAAATGAACAGCATATTCTTACTGTAATGATATTTTACACAGATGACTGTTAAAGCACTCTTGTTCATTTGTATGTGTAAAGTTTTTATTTTATTTTCTTAGGTAAATTTATTTACCAGGAGTATAACAAGACTGAATCCATATCGGATTATAGCAATGGTGATACAGTTACACAATCTTCCTTCACTCCTAGTATTGAAACTGAAAAGGACCCAGGCATGACATCATTAATTAGAGCCTTTGGAGTTGATATTAAACAACAAATGCAGGTAAAAAGCAAATTACAGCTTTTTATCGGTGATGATATATAATGTTAATATGATTTCTTTTTTATACTTCTCAAAAACTGCATTATCATCGATATTTCAACATTTATTCCCATGTATTTTATATTACTAAGTTGAGCAAACTGTGTGACCAATTCTAATATATCTTGTCATAAAGCAGTGTGTTGACTTTAATAAGAGTAACTAGTAGATGAATTAGAGAAATCACAGTGCATTTACATAAGTGCCAAGATTTTAATAACAGGTACCATTGCTTAATAATTGCTCAGGTGAATGTTGTTGCCTATGAACTGTTTGCATTCTCTCAAAGGTTGAGTTAGTTAAGTTATTTAGTCATTCTTACTACTACTACTCAGGTTGGGAATTTAAATATGACATGTTTTGAATAATGAATTTGAATGATTTATGCCATGCTCAACAATTTGTTATATGGTGGCAACAATGTGCCTGAGAAGAGACTACTGGCCTTCTCAAAGTAAACAGGCGATTATATGAAATCCTACTTCATGTTGTCTTGTGTTTCATTTGATGTTATTTCATGGTACATTTCTCATTGATCTCATCTATCTGAATATTTCATAAAAAGTTTTATTTCATGGTGAAAAGTTAATTGTTAATGAAAAATGTTTAATACTTTCAGACTAGAAGAAACAGTTTAGAAAAATTAGCTACAACTACATTAAAGTCCACTCAAAAGCAAATTGCCAGCGCCTGGTTTGAACAACATGACTATAGGTACATTTTATTTGTTTGTTTATTATTTCTTTCATATGATCCACAATTTTAAGCATTATGTGCTTGTTATCAGAGAACTTTATATCATCGAAAGTGATCATCATAGTATAGAAGTTTTTTTTTCATGATTTGAATGTATATTGAACATTATTTTGTCTTCAATCAGGACTATTATTTTTTATCCTCTTTTGAAACAAGGGGGATATATGTAGTAACATTTCCATGTAACTATGTTTCCTTCAATCTGCCAGTCAGAAAGTGGGCAAGATACAAAAGAAACGATTCACTCAAAGTGTTTTCAAACTTTTCAAGCTTACTTTTAAGTCCATGAGTTTTTTTTCTTCTAAAAATGTGAGTGCTCTAGTTTTTACATTTATTGACAGATTTTTAAAAACGGTTGCAATGTTAACCAATTAACACATCAAACTAAGGAACTCAACAATTATTGGGGCCATGAGGGGGATTCTCTGATTTGCCATGTTCTTGTTAGTCCACCATATGTTATGGGAAAACTGAAGTTTTGCATTGACATGTTTGTCTGTTCTTTTGATTTGTTTAGGGCATATATTGGTCACTTTTTCAATAGGCTCTTCACATTTGGTGCAAGTATACATCCTAGTAAACAGAGTGTTGCATAAAATATTTATATTATTATTAGTATTATTAGTTATTCCCAATTGATGATTCTATTTGTCCAGACCATATCTTCCTCATTTCTTCACCTAGGCTCATCATATTTTATGCTGATATACATCTTTTCTTCACCTAGGCTCATCATATTTGATGCTGATATATATCTGGAGTAGATGGAATGATTTGGTAATTTATATATCTTGGTGACATGTCCAGGGAGGGGGACTATTAATTCTGCAAATTATCTTGGTTAATATTGGAAACAAAACTTTAAATCATATTTCTATTTATCATGGATGAGTCTCCATTTCAAACTTGATTTGTCTTCCAATATGTATACAGGATACATAAAAATACAGTTCACTGTTTACAGGTGCCAAGTTGTTGAAAAGTTTGGAAATCAGCTAATTGAAGAAGTTCTTGCTCTTGAAAAGGATGCCGAGACATTACAGGAATTGGAGAATAAATCTCTTGTGAGTCAAAGAAAAGACAAAAAGCTCAAATATGCCAAACAGGATCTTATATCAATTAACTTTTACAAACTTTAAAGACAGAGAAATTAAGAATCTTGACCTCTTCATGTATTTGGCAGATTTCACAATTGCTAGTGTTACATGGACAGAGTTGCTAAAGTAATTAAATTATGAACATTTACTAATTATTCATTTTTTTTAATGAATATGACATTTTTATATAATATTACATCAAACTTATACATATTCAAATCAAAGTACTGGTTGTTATTTTGACAAAATAATCCTTGGATTGAATTGAACTACTTCTATCTAACATATATGAAAAATGAAAATATATGAAATTAAAGTATGAACTAAAAACGAAAAAACTTCAATGTCCACTACAATTAGCCTCTAAATAAATAAAATTAACGTTATAAAATAGATATACTAAATTGTCATGTGTTAACACTTATTTCAGAATAAAGTGTGGGCATTTATTGAATTATTTAAGTTTAAACCAAATATACACTGATACAGCATGGCCTTAAGACTACTGCTGCAAAAGTCTACTGAACAATTTCTGAGTTTGATGAGATCAAATCAGGATTCAGTACACGATAGTAGCTTGAAGTTGAAAGCTGAATTGAGAAATTCTTGGCCTTGAGCATTTAGCAATAATGTTTGCTTGTGATATAGTTGCTAATTATGAAATTTAAAGATTGTAATATATCAGATATATCGATTAAATGACAAACAAATTAATTTGATATTTTTCAAAATGGACAGGAATTTATTCAAAACAAACTACAAGGTATGATTTTCACACTTCATTTGCAAAATAGGCACCGCCAACTTGATGCTATCCCTCCATTCTGCTTTGTTTTCAGCTTTTATTTTCATTTTACCATAGCCTAGGAAACATATATATTTGTGAGGATTGAATAGAAATAGATTTAGTTTATTTACATCTCTGTATTCATGTACAGCTGTCCATATCAATATGATGAAAGTTGGAGGAATACATGCACTGCAGTTTGTTCAGTTTCTCTATTACAACCTCGAGGTCATTAAAATCTATATTTAGCTGGATTCATATAATGTATTAATATATGAATTACGTTGTATTGAAACTAGAACAAAGAGTGTTGTATAATTTCAAAAGGCAAAAATAAATAAAACTGATATTTTCAAATGATTATTCAAGCTTATTGAAATTCATTTACGCCAAAATATTTGACTTTTTAATTCTTGAGTTGAACTATATTTTACTGAATTTACAGGAAGTTCCTCTTTACTGCAAACAGGATAGCCCATCAAAGTAAACCCATAATAAAATGATCTATGTTATTTCACTGTGTTTTTCTATTTATGTAACATTTGAGCTCAAAATAGGATTGAATGAACTCCCTTCAATTCATTATTCTGATGTCCTTTTTTCAGATGTAAAAAAATAAACATTTTTATCAATGAGGTCTCAATGGCAATTTTCCATCCTGTTTATCATGCATAACATTAGCAGCATGCATGTCCTATTATTTGTCTTGTATTGGGGCTTGGGGATATAATTGTGGCATAAGTTAGCAATTCTGAAATAGCTAGAGTTAACTTAAAGTCATATCAGAAAACAGTTGACCTGGAGGTTTTGGGGCGTTTTTTTTTTTTTTCATTGCTAATGTTACATAATTTTTTCCATCTTCAAAACCTGTAACACTAGAAATGGAAATTAACTGGTTTTTTTTAATACATCTTGGCACATTTACTCAGCATGTAGTGTACTCTTTGCAAATGGCGACTTCTAAAGTTGCTAATTTCATGGCTTAAAAAACATTGATCGCAAGCATTGATGTTGAAAAAACTATTGAAATTTTCGGTCCAACAATAGTAACATTAGCACAAGTGTAACATTAGCAAAAATTTACTCTTTATTTCATATAATCTTTGTGAAACATAAACATGGACGGAAATATTTCAGTGGAACATATTCCGTGCATGTAACACTAGCACTCATGAAATCTGCCATTTGAAATTTCTAGTATACACGTACCCGAGTCTTTTGCCTTGGTTGCAGATACCGCAATGTGTATTAATTAGCTGTTATATCATGCAAACTTCAGCTTGGGTGAAAGACAAATCACAACAAGACAAGACCATGGATATTAAATTGTATATATCTCGGATGGCAACCAATTCAGATTTTGCAGAATCACTTCAAGTTTAAGTTACATTTTCTACATTATGATTTATCTCGAAAAAATTATGGAAAACTCTTTTTCCAGGATCTATTTTCTATTTTGTTTTTGGACACATAAGCATTGTGTGGTTATTCGGCAACCATATTTTCTTAAATGCATTGAAAGTATTTTGGCAGATGACGTGCAAGTATAGCATAGGGAGTCAAAATATAACATTGAGAAAATTGAAGATTAAGAATTGTCTAAGAATATACACATGTAGACTATAGTAAAAGCATAAATCCCCAGGGAATATCGTGTATTGTGAAGTTTGTAAATAAGATTTATCTTTCATATGAAGGAATGACTGTAGGTGCCTACCTAGATTTATTTCAATACAACTTTTCAAACGTTTTTTTTACATTTGTTTGCTTAGGTTTTGGTTAGACCTTTTACTTTCTCAAGTAATTTTGGATTACTGAAAATGATTTCAAATTACAAAAAATTGTACTCATTATTGATGAATCCATCCTAGAGTTGGCATCCATGATGTCTTGATTGGCAGCTGTTGTAAATGATTAAACTGTAAAGGATGTGATGTTTTAGAAAAACAATCAATGAATAATTGAAAGTGACTAATTGTTCAAAGGGCACATGAACAATCTGTGTGTTGTATCCCTTGATTAATAAACTTTGATTAGTTTTATGAAATGTAGTTATTGAGGGATGTTTGCAGATTTATTGATAATATTTTTAGTACAGTATTATGCAATATTGATGATATAATGCATTTAAAATTTCATTTGAAGATTTGATGCTAACAATTTACACTTTCTGTGTTTGTAGGCCTTTTTCAAACAGCAGATGGAAGTATTGCAGAAATGTAGAATATGTCAAGAACAAAGGTTAGCTGAATCAGTTTGTAAGAGTGACTTTTTGGTTTTAAGTTTCAACCTATAAATGTTACATCCAGCATTCTTGGTGTATTTTAGTTACCAACAGCACTCTCCTTCATGGTTGCACACACACACACACACACACCAATATAATGATATGAATTACTATTGAGTCAAACTTTTGCTTGATGTGTTAGTTACCAAGTCCTTATTTATTGGTTACACACACACAACAATAAAATTACATGAAATACTATTGAGTCAAGCCTTTGAAATTTTCAAATGATTATAAATGCTTTACATTTTCTTTTCATGTAGTCACAAACTTAACTTTTTAGTTCAAGTCGGTAATAAAATCATTACTTGCACAATTTCTTTTATGCAAATGTGTATATTTACAAATAATTGTCCTTGAAACATTGTGTGCATTCTCAATTTGTCCAAGTTCAGTATTATATATATATATATATATATATATATATATATATATATATATATATATATATATAGTAGACAATCTCTTGATTATGTTGCTTGTTTTCATTTGATTTACAGGTTACAGAAACTGGAGAAATTAAGACAGAATTTTACAAATTATATTGAAAAAGCGGATAAGCTGTCCACCAAAAAAGAGGTAGAGCATTATATTATATTCAGTCAAAGTTATCGAGGGTAATTTTTCATAGTTATGAAATAAAGTAAAATCAGAAATCCTATGCAATAAGATAATACCAACAATACAAACTTATAACTAGACATAAGCCTTTTTCTGTGTTAATTCCATTGAATTATGTCCTAAATTTGACACATCGCAAAGTGTTAAATTTGTGACTTTTTGTAACAGAGAAATTAGAGATTAAGAATAATTCAATTGAGAGCTACATAAAAGTATAGTTAAACATGTTTTATTAGATTATTCCACTGATGAAATATTTTCAGTTATTTATGTAGCTTGTTTGATTGCACAATTATTTTATTTGCTTGTTTTCAGAATTCTGTTATTACAATACTGAAAAACAATTTGTCAGCACTTCAGAAGAAAGTATTGGCAGAAACTGTAAGTAGTTTTTGATGATTTAGCCCCACTGAAATACAAAATATGTTTAGGCTACATTTTTGCAAGTAGAAAATTGAGTGTTTTTTTCCTTTTTTCTATTATTTTCGCATTGTAGCATTCAGAAATGTTTCTCCTTGAAAACCAAATCAGTTGTGAAGTTGTTCTTTATTAGAATTTTATTTTGAATATAGATATGTGTTTCCAAATTTAATCACAATTATTCATTATGGCATATGAAATATGTTGAATAATTGTGTGTGTGTGTGTATATATATATATATATATATATATATATATATATATATATATATATATATATATATATATATATATATATATATTACTTGTCTACTTTGTAAGCACCTGTTAAAGTATAAACTTGCATTGCAAGTATTACAATGCAGCAAAGCAATTAAGTGCACTTGAATAAAATGTTAAATTTACGATTTGGTTTTGCGTATAACCCATCCAGATATTTATACTTTGTTTTAAATCTTCAAAAAATCGTCTTCCTTTATTTCAGCAACAAGAAGAAATGGCAAACGTTAAAAAAAGACTTCAGAGCATGTTTTTGTATTGAGTTGAAGTATCAGTCATGTAGGCTACATGTGATTTTGTTGTGTTCAGTAAATTATATGCTATGCAAATAATGGGGATTGTTCACAATTAATTAGGATTTAGAATCACAATATGAAGAGATGTGGGTGTAATATTTAAAAAAGAATTTCAAATTACATCAAATTTATCCAGTAAGAATGGGTTTTTTTTCTGTTTATAAATTTCAAAAGTATATTAGAATTTAAATTAAGATTTTTGCTTTGTGGTATGAAACTGTCAAAGGTATTTCAAAATATATTTATACACTTCATTATGAACTGTATCACTGCAAAAGTTACCAGTTTCAGACGACTCTGAAAATTTTTTGTTTCAGTTTGAATTATTTTCATTTGAGCTAAGTTTATCATATTTTATATTTCTTTTTAATCTAAATTAGTTTTGCCAAAGTATGAAATATTGTGATATATTTAATGAGACCCATTAGCTTTTTCTTCAAACTTGCATTCATTTGGTATACTTTGTATTACCTTAATTGGAATTTTACTCACACTTGGATATATCAAAGCCAACAGACTTATAGAGTAATAAAAGTTTATGTTGATATTTGGCAGTATTGTTTCATGATCTTCGTCTTGGTACGCCTTAAACCATGTAAAATACTTGTGTTATGTATTTTGTTAATGTTAATAAACATAAGCATGCTATAATACCTCTCTGTCAAGGTAAAGGAATTTCTGGAAATAAACATAACTGAGCATTATTTACAGACAATTATAATACATAAAATAATAGGTTTATGTTGAACCTCATGGGACTTTAGAATTATTTGTTATAACAATAATTCACCGTACTGATGTAATGAATTAGTTTGGGAAAAAATGAAATAATTAATTGATAAATAAATTTTTTTTGAAAAATGTTGCGACAATCAAAAGACAATCGGATATTCTATTTGTCATCAAACCGATGGAATATGCCATAACGTACAGTGTTTCAGCTGAACTGCACCTTTGCGAGATTTTCACAAAACTAAGTATCAATCTCGCAAATATGAGAAATTTGTGGGTCTAAATTGGCCCTAAATAAACTGCGTTGGCCTGTATCTAACTTTAAAATGTTTAGTTCTGCACCGAAGGCTAAGATTCGACTTGCATGTTACATTGCTTGTTTGTAGCTCAATGTTATTTACATGCTTGAAACAAGAATTCGTATTTACTTTGACTAAAAAGCAGTTTGATTATCCTGATTATACTTTTGAATACATCTTGAGAGTTATCTAGCCTGGAATCCTGGATCAATCATACTTGTCAGTGGAGCCAGGTGTAATACAATCCACATGACCAACTTATCAGTGTGAACAGGACTGATTTTTCTCACGTGATCAAGATACAGAAAATGTGCGTGTCCATATTAGTAAACAGAGAAAATGGAGCATCCATTTTGATTTTCAAACGAGCAATTACATCAGACTCTTGCAATTGTAGTAAACAATCTACTTGCTTATGTCTGTCGGATCTTTATTGTGTATTTTGACAATTTAGTGCATACATTATACGAATAATTCTCTAAAATTTTGTATTACATCTATAGGGTGTGGGGGCTCAATGTTTGTTATGATTTGATGCTATCCCACAATTCAATGCTGTGGAAAAGGTTATCTTGTCCAGTCAGATAATCTAAGTGATTGTATTCCACCTGGCTATACTGACAGCCTTAACATCAGTGAGCCAAGATCCCAGGCTAGAGTTATATCATACAGTTAGCATTTATACTTTCGGATCTCTTGAGAGTTGTGATATAAATAGCATTCATGGTAATCAAGCATAGAAAGATGATGGAGTAACTCTCAGTCAGAGTTTTAAAGCAGACAACATTTACTTCAAATACCGGTACTTTGAGAATATTTGTGTTTGAAGTTTTTAGGAAGGCCAATGTTAAAAATGAAATGGATGATAAATATAACAGATTTTTCTAAACCTAAACAACAATGAATCACAAAGGCCTTAGCGATTAATCGGGTATTACAAATACAAGTATAATGACTAAAGAAATTTTGAGAAACTCAAACCACATTCAATGTCCAAATTTAGCAGCCGATAGTGGTGTTACTGTGGAAACTGATTCATTTGTTACAGAGGGCTAAGGTACTATTTAATATAAATATTCCTTTCCTTTTTTTTGGTTAAAATTTTAATTTTAGAATTAGCCAACATTGAGGAAGTTCATGGGTCAATTGGCGCCCGTTCAGGAATGTCTAGCTGAAACACTGAAAGTATTGCAAAGTACCTTTATACACTTTAGGACCGTCTATAGCAATATTAAAAGACAAAATATATTGGATAAAAATTCTGTTAATAGTAACAAGTGTTACTTCAAAGGAAATGCTGCTTAATATTAAGGTGATAAACAGACATTGTAATTCAGTGAGAGTCTTGCTTAACATTATCTGATTACATTAAAAAGATGCAACTTTTCAACATTTTCTATGTGAAATGTCTTTGCTCAGCTCAATATAGAACTAATGTCAGATTGTTCTAGTGTTAAACTAAAATTTTGCAATTTAGTAACAACCCATTCTTGATGAATGTAAAATAATTACATATATATATATACACACAAACATATATATGTGTATATATATATAGACACACAAACACTTCATCCCCGTTATAACACCCTCCTTTATAACGACAAACCAACATAACACTGCTATTTCTTGAAGAATGGATTTCCTTCCATATAATTCCCTCGTGATGCCAAAACTTCATATATATATATATATATATATATTCTCACATATATTTACAGTGGAATCTCATTATGTAGAACTTTAACTTTGTATATTGCAAAATTTTTATCTAAAAATTTCGCTTACCGGTATGTTAAAGTATATTTCCGGACCAAAGTATCATAATATTATAGAGAAAAACTTCTTATCTCAAAATCTACTTTCACAGTAAAAGGTTTACAGGTTGTTAACAACAGCATGGAAATCAATAGAATATTTTTGAATTCAAATTTCTGTCATCTCAAATTCCAGATATCTCAAATTAATATGGGCGGTCCCATAAATTTCAAGATAACAAGATTGGTGTTCCTTTAAGCCCTCTTCAGGGTTGTTTACTTATTTCTATCGAAAGCATACTTATCTTTGAAAAATTCAAATGTAATTTAATAACAAGTAATAGTATTTCATGAGGTCATAGTATTTTTGTCAGTACTTTATAAGTAAAGGAAAGTTAGTTCAGCTAACGAACTATTAAGTGAGAATTCAATTCTAAAGCCGAAAAATTTAAAAGAATTAATTTTTGACAACAAGTTGTATCATTTATACAGAGTACTGATACGTCTAACATTACATTATTTTAGATTTGATAATTTTCAAAGAAGTTATAAAGTTTTTACCATTATTTTAGATTTGATAATTTTCAAAGAAGTTATAAAGTTTTTACCAATCATAAACTGTTAAAGGTATTGAAATGGCTGAACATTTTTTTCATATTCATTTAGTATATTCAAGGATGAGTTAAATGAATAAAACATATTTTTGACATGTTTATTTATTGATAATCGGTTAATATGAAGCAGTCACAACATTGGTAACCCGATAATGTAAATGTACAACTGAAAATACAAACATCTTTCACAAAGAAAGTTGTACAATGTGTATGATATACTTTTTACTTTAAAGTATGAATATTCAATATTAACGTTTAGTGAAAATTTAAATAACATTGATACATAATAAATGGTACATCGTCCATCTGCCCAAACAAATAACCTTTTTATTTACTGGCAAACAGCACATTAAAAGTACACTGTTTTACCACCACACTGTCATAAAACATTGGAAGGTTCAACAGCTTGGATACATTCACATGACAAAAATAATAACAAATAAATAAATGTAATAAAACATTGAAACATTCACTTAAATTCTGCGGGTAAAAACACTTAAACAAAACACCAGTGCCTGTTATATAATTGTTAAGTGTTTTCAGGAAATATGTGTGTACAAGTGCATTTAGATGCAGCTTTTAAATAGTTATTTCACAAACTTGATTGTATATCTTTGTTTACAATGCAGGACTTTATTTTCTTTGCAGAATTTAGTGTTTCAAAAGACATAAATAGGATTATGTAAATTTACTTCATAATATAAAAGACTGAATATAATTGAAAAAAAATCTGTTAAATCACTCATTCAGAAGTACTGTGAATATATATAACTTTGGAAGTTGACAAATAAAACTGATTACATTGCATTAAATCCTTATTCAATTAATTAATTTTTCAGCAAATTTGCATTGAAAATACACACATTTTTTAATTTTGAAATAATGTTGGAGTTTTAACCACAATAAGACTTGTTTGACTAAAGAGAAATCAATTTGGAATTTGGGTTCATTGCCATAATTCTAAATGAATCAAGTCTGATAATACTAACTTGGCCTGTTTCACCAATTAGATTTCAGAATTAGCTAGGTTGACTAAAATTATCTGTCTAGAGTAATGTTTTCAGGTGGTGGGACATTATCAAACACAACTGCATACATAGAGCCTACAATTTTAGTAGGAAAAATTTATTTATTTTTGCATTATGATGTTACTGGAATATTAACCACCTCAAACAAAAAAGCAATTACTACTTAAAACAACTGAGGAAAATCATTCACCAAAATATTTTGTATAACTACCAAGATACCATAGTGTGAAATTAGCAAGAAATGTGCCTCAAATTGTACCTTCATCTTCTAACAGTTTATATACAGTAGTACATAGAATACAGATCCTCAAATGAATTTACATAATGGAACTGCTACTGATTCTTATTGTACATTTCAAAATTTACACTAAAAGAGATATTTTGGAAATATTCTACACATTGTATCAAAAAAATATTTGGCACTGAAAATCAAATTACACAATACACAATATTCTACTTATATTGCACATCAAATGAAACAGCTTGGCCAGTTAGACATGGAATGTGATATGCAAAGGAAATACGTTTCTCTCTAAAATGTACTTTATAATAGATGCTTACTTGAAATCAGTTGATTAAATGAAAATTCAGATTTACACATTGAAATTTGTTTAAAAATATAAAATTCACCTTCAGTCTTTTTTTTCTTGACAGATTAGCATTTCATAACTCTTGGACAAATTTGGGTATAGAATATAGAGATTTTTCAATCGTCGGGTGACTTGGATAAATATGACAGAATTCCACTACAGACGGTACATAATTATATGATATAAATTATTAGATTGTGATGATAAAATTTGTCTCATTTGAGTGAAGATATAATTGAGATCAGTCTATAATACATTGATGATAAACTAATGGTAATCTGATCTGAGCGATTCACTCAGCTATACGACATGAATCAATTGGTGCAAAAATGTTAAACGTAACAAATTGATGTTTCCGTTTTCATTCTACCAATGTACCATTACAGTATTCAACCCATTAAGCGCCCATGTCCTTATAAGCGCTCCTCTCCCTTTTCACATACGATTGAGAACCTTTTCTAGCTGGTTGGCAAGGAGTTGTGGACCTAAAAATATATCACTTTATTTGTAACCCCCTGTAACAGAATTATGTTGATAGGCGTCATCGGTAATAACTACAACTTTTCCACTGTGCCTAATAAAAAATTAAATGGTTCCATTAAGCACCCATCCCTTTTTCTGATTTTTGTGGTGCCCTGGGCGCTTAATAGGTCGAATACAGTTTCCCAATTTATCAAAGAAATGTAGCACTCGGAGTACTTTTTCATGATGACAAGAGATCAAAAGATCATTTATGTTTACTAGGGTTCCCACGCTCTATACAAAATCCCTAGCAACATGACCATGGAATAGACATTCTGCACATTAGTAAAGAATTGGCCCAGTTAATTTTAGATGATAATGAATGTTTACATGATGCACATCTGCGTTTTGCAAAAATGATGAACAAAACGGTTGATCACAAAATCTTAAAAGTGACCTAAAAAAGCAAAACTTAGGAAATAGGGAGTTACCTGAATAGCAAAACTTGAGGGAAATTAAAAGAGACCTATGAAAAGAAAAACTTAGGGAAAATAGGACATGTGATGGATATAGTCTTAAATGGCGGTTTTGAAATAACATGAAGTTGGAAGTAATGTTAAGAAAAATTTATACCTTAATTACCAATATATACAAACGAAATATATACTAATCCATTATATTCCAGTCTGATCAGATATAAATCTATCTGAAGATTATCAATATCATACTTTTGATATGATCAATGAAATGACGGAGGTCAGATGAGAAAAATTATATGCCTCCTTTATCAAATATTATCTTGAATATTAACTTCAGGGCCTAGCACCTTAAGCTTCAGGATTAACTCAAGTCTGAGTAAATTCTCAGCTTTGCCTGCTCATCCAATCAGATTTCAGGATAAAACAGAGTTGAGTAAAAATTTGATTTTCATACTTTAGTAATTCTCAAATTTTATGGTGCAAGGCCCAAACATATTTGTCCTAATTATTGTGTCGTTGCCATAGTCATGGATAAATCAAATCAAGATAGTTTGATAGATTTTGTATTCTTTCCTTATATTTATACATTTTAAATGACGAAATTGAAAAAAGATATAAAACCATTTATATGTTATATACTTTGAATTCAAAAATAGAATTTTATTGCTACATTGATGTAGTATTAACAAGTTTGTATTATTCATGCATATATGATTTAATGCATGAATAGTGAAGAATTTCTAGACAACAATTATTCAGAAAAAAAATTCAATAAAGACAATATCAATGAGACAAGTATTCAATATATGTTGTTT
This sequence comes from Atrina japonica, assembly GCA_030159075.1. Classification (NCBI taxonomy): domain Eukaryota; kingdom Metazoa; phylum Mollusca; class Bivalvia; order Pterioida; family Pinnidae; genus Atrina; species Atrina japonica. Next base: position 483,294 of record BROG01000095.1, read on the forward strand.
AGAGTTGGATGTGTTTTCAAAAGAATAAGATAAAAAATGTTAATTGTGTTTTTACACTGCTGTTGAGTATGATTAACAATGAGATTTTAACACAAAGTAGCTTATGTTCAGGGGTCAACACCATAAACTCGCACATGACTTACATTTGAGCATATTTTTCACTTCATAACCTGGAATCTGGTTGACTTAGAATGCTAAGTGAGAATATGTTCGGATACAAGTAAATTCTTCATTTGTTTAGGGCTGGATCCAGTATCACATTAAAAAAATGTAAATTCTGTTAATTTTGGATGAAATATAAAGCATTAATGTAAATAAAGTTGATGAAGTTTAAATCGGTGCTATGATGATGCTGTTTCAGTCTTTGATGCAGAAGCCGTTTCTCTGTTCCAAGGTTTAGCCTTCACTCTGTAAAACTTTGTCCCCACAGGAACCTTAAATCTATTTTGAGGCTGAAAGAAAATTCAATAATTTTAATCCTACAAAACCAACCACTGCAGTTCAAAATAATTAATGATATAAAACGACAAAATTTAATAATTTTATGACATGAATTAATATTTTATAGGTATTGATGAAAAGAATTACACATTACCTTCTTTGCCTGGCAGTATTCTTTGTCAGTAATTTCTGCTAGAACCCACGATTTTCTACTTTCATTTGGACCTGCACATAACAAAACAATGATTTGAATAACATGAATTGTGTTAATTGATAAATTGATTTTTATGTGCCTTGGTAACACTGAAGTGTATGTAGCTAGTAAAGAATACATATAAATATCCAAAGATGAAATATTGATATCTGTAGCTAAATTTTGTTTGACAGTTTAGGTGTATTAATCGTCTTTACTTGTTCATACATCCCAACATTTGCTTGTACATGCCTGATCATGGTTTGTTGTATGTGAAATAAGTTCTGCAATTTGGAGATGTAACCAGGAGCTCCATAATTATGGGTTACCCTGTGACTGCTTTACATTGTTAGAAATGAAGTTTTAGTGTGAGGTGTTGGCCGGATATTTGGTTGGATAATGTTACCAGCTAATAAGTTTAAGTGGAATCACGTCTGTCTGTAGCAGATAAACTTCTCATTTTAAAGAGTACAAGAGCAACAAAACATAGATCACAACACTCGGCAGTTTCTCGACTTAGTTTTACAGTAACCAGCCATTCAACAATACAATAATTAAACTTCAAACTACTATCATGTAAGGTGACGTAATTTGTCTTACTTGATTATCTTTAATGATACCAAAGTAAACATCCATGGACACTAATCAACTTAAAAGTCACTTCACACGCTGATAAATGTAAGATGAAGCATCGACAACATCGGACCACATGTGACGTTATCAATCTCAAATTATGAAAAATTATGTTTCAGATTCCAACTGCATGTATCATTAATAAATATGATTCAAGTTGTTGTTTAATCCAAAAAGTGAGTATGACATTCTTTGACATGTACACGACAATCACCTGGGTCCCGTTTTACGATTGGTCCTAAGTCTTAGTCCTAATGGTCATGGGACTGACCAATCAACAATGCTTGCCATGATAGTTAGGACTAAAAGATAGGACTTAGGACCTTTCGTAAAGTGGGCCCCTGGTGCTTATATCTGATATAAGTGCCAGGTGATTGTCGTGGACACTAATAAATATTAAGTTTATCAACAACAAAATTGATTTGTCTTCAAATTTTTTAGCCCAATGGATAAAAGCAACAGTTTTTTCTTCTCTTTCACGAAAAAGTAACTGGCAAAAATGAGAGAAGGTGGAAAGTTTTACCAGATACCGACAACTGGTATCCCTGTAATGGGCATATGCAAACATGAGTAAAATTTTGCTAACTTCAGCTGCTGTGCTACTTATGGAAGTTATCTCCCTCAACAACAAAAATCAGTATTTTGAATCTTTGTATTCTTGCGAGTTTTGAAAGTAGATCCTATAGTATGCAAATGTATAATAGTGGCTTTAATTATCATTCTTGCTTAATTTTCCTACAAATATGATTAATATTACAGCAGACATCACCAATGCATGAACAGAAACAACCTCTAAAAGTGAAAATGCAAGTCATGACCTGTATCAAGTAAAAAAATTCTTGGGTCATAATGTGTATGTACAACATTTTTGTGAGTAACAAAAGTATATTTACATATAATTATATCTAAAAAAAAAGATACATTAAAAAATAAATACAATTTATCAAATGGATCTACAATTTTAATCAAATTAAAGAATTGATATGTAAATTTATTAATTGGTCTGAATTGTGAATTTTATTGAATAACTTATAATAATGATTATCTTTCAACAATTGGGTTTGGTATTGCCCTGATCATTTACTTGAATATATTTGAAGGGGGAGAATGCAGAATTTTCATTGTTGTGAAGCACTTTCAATGGAATTAATGAATTTAAAATTCTTTTTACTTTTGTTCAATTTACTGATATCAGTTAAAGAATTTGAATAATATTTAGGTAAAATTTATCTTTCATCAATCGGGCTAGGTGTTGTTCTGTTCATTTACCTTGTTTGTGCAAAGTAAAACTAACAGCAGAACCTTCCTTGAAGTCAAGAATTTCCAGTGGAAATTAATCTATATACTATAAATATGTTTTTTGTTTTTTTGCTATTAAAATCGATATCAATTCCAGAAGTTACTGTTTGGTAACTCATTTTCCCATTTCAGACCCAGTTTCTGTCAATGGTACTTCACGCGAGCATTTAGTCACTCTCACTACACATCAAAAAAGCAAATCAAACAGCAACAATAAGTTATGTCCAGGCTCTGATTGACTACAAAACTTATAAAAAAAATAAGTGTACTGCATCGTGGGATGGCAATCTTGAATGTTATTGTTCAATTTTCAGAACATTGAATTTTTGAGAGGAATTATTAAAAATTGGAAGAAACAACGGTTTTTTTTTTTAAAAGAATGATAGGAAGATCAGGTGAAATTATGTCATATTTCGAATTCCCTGGTTATTTTAATGACACAGGTATTTAAAAAATATCGGGTGAAAGGTCAAATTTACGTGTGTCACCCCCCAAAAAAAGGTCAGTTGACAGGTATGAAATAAAACTGAATCTCTTCATAAAACACCTCAGTTTTAGTTTTCTAAATTGTTTTGCAACCTGAAATGGTGAGGAGTTGGAATTTTCATGGTATTTCTATTGACACTACTGACTTACTTGTTCTGAGGCTAAGAGTGTCTAAACAGTCGCTGTGAAGGAAATGTAAAGTACTCCCAATGGTAAATGCTACATATTGATCATGACGCTCATCTAGACAGAACAAAGCCAAGTCACCTATATTGCAGCTGCAAGAAAATAGATAATGGAAAAAATGTTATTGTTAAATTACAAAGTGGTTTTAACAATCACTGTTTTTTTAAAAACAGAAGGCATTTAAAAAATTATAATTCCCGTCTTATAACCTAGAGTACTAACTGAATATAGAATAGAGAGCAACTGTTAAAACAGAAAATATTAAAAAGACATAATTCCCATCTTACAACCTAAAATACACACCAAATATAAAATGGAGAGCAACTGTTAAAACAAAAAATTCAAAAATCATAATTCCCATCTTATAACTTAAAGTACACACTGAATATAAAATAGAGACAAACCTTGTAATTGAAACTTTGTCTTGTACAATGCTTCTTGTACTTGCAGTCATAGCCATATCACTCTACAAGAATAAACAATCATAAGAAGTATGTCAAGTGACAAATATATATCAAAAGATAGAATGCAATTCGAAGTATTATGCACACAACAAAAACTAAAACAGAAGGATGTTCTTCATCATGCAGCTAGCTAGTGACCTGTATACCGATTTTTTATGATCTTGACTGCAAATGAAGAGTTAATTTCAGATCTAATCTTACCATAAAGATTTCATACAACAATGCTATCTATGGGCTTTCTCAGTATGAAATTGTCAACAATACCATAATTCAATATTACAAACTTATTATTTAGACAACTAATGTGCATATTGTGTGAAGGTGACCTTGATAATACAGTGAAACCTGTATATAGGGGCCACCCAACGGACCAGAAAATATTGACCTTTATGTGCAGGTGACCCTTATACATAGGTTCAATTTAGTTGAAGTATGCAGTCAAAGGACTTGAAAAAAACTGGTCTTTATAAACAGGTTATACTTATATAGAGGTGGCCTCTATAGCAGGTTTTACTGTATTTGATAAAGGGCTACATCACATTGATGGGTTGTGGACATCTGTGAAACAATTTGGTCACACCTAATTTATAAAAGATTTTATCCCAGATTCAAATGATTGAACATGGCATTGAAACTGTAGAAATGACATGATGAATTTGAATCAAGATTATATCAGAACCTAGGGCATACAAATTAGGCCAATAACAATGTTAATACCCATAAAAACAAATTGATAAACAAACAGCAGTTTGATATCTACATATCAAAAACATTATTGATGGGTGTAAGAAGATTATGCTTACTATGAATGTACAAAGCATAGGCGTTGGAAGCAAATTGAAAGTGTGTGGGGGGGGGGGGCTAAACCAACTTAAAACACACACATACACACACACGCCAGAAACGTATGGGGGGGCTAAGCCCCAATTTTCAACACCTATGTCTATCTTTGCAAAAAAAAGTGGGGGCGGGGGACTAATCAAAATAAGTCCGTAGATAAGTCAAAATTCAATGGCAGTTTATCTAAAGCTGGTACAATCTCAACATTACCTATTTGTTCTGCATGGAATAACTAAATACTATAAGAATTTAAATATTACACAAAATTTACATGATTACTGGAGTTAATTTAAACTTGGCACATTTATATGAATGTCCATACTTACCAGTTTATTCTGTAGATGATGTATCTCTTCCTTTTTAACTTTCAATTCCTACAGAATAAATGTCATTGATATACAAATGTAAATTAAAACAGTTCAAAGCCGTCTGGAACTCTTACCTTTCATGTATTTTATTGACTAACAATCACATGCACATTTTTGTGAGGCTGTTTTCTGGTTCTAGTTTGGCAATAATACTGTCTTTAAGAACATTATTTTACTGGAAACAATCTATTACATTTATCTCTTGGCTTGTTTTGTTTGATTGCTGTTTTACATCGCACCAAGAATTTTTCACTTCACCTTAGCCAATGGCTTTTTGTGATCCATTGGTTTCCACTGTCTGTCATGCATAAACTTTTGTTGTCTGTCAAGCATAAACTTTTATGTTTTGAACTGAAAATTACCAAATACATTACCATCCCATGTCAGCCATCTAGAAAATGAACTTAACACCAGTTCTCATTAAAATATTGAAATGAAACTGCATAGGCCTAAATGGAATGGAAGTGTTGATATTATTTTTGGCTGTCTGTCTTCAGCTGGTAGCAGCCATATAGAAAAATTATTTTGAGAACAAACACATTTTCTTTTGTCTAAAAATGATGGACATTTTATCTATATACTAAAACACCAGAAAATTGCAGATTATTTAATTCGTCCATGTGCCAAGTACAGAGGGTCAAAGATCACAACTCTATCAAAAGACTGAAAATGCCAATTATCTCATTACCAGTTCAATTTTGTGTATGCATATTGAATGCTGATCAAAAACATAAAAAATGAAGAAAATTCAAAGTGGTCTGTAACTGCAATCTATATCATATATATTTTAATGGAAAACATGAAAATAAATGACACCTTACCTCCTCTAGTTCTGTTATTTTGTTATTGGAATCGGTATGATCAACACCACTGTAAGGAGAAGAAAATAACAACTACAATATATATATATATATATATATAAGGTACCAACATTCTGTCAGAAAGTAGGTTAGTCATTGTCTTGTAAGTTTTATATTTCCTAAGTTAACCTGAAAAATTCTAACGTTATATTTCCCTCACTTTGATCACTACACATTAACACCTGAATGCATACACAATCAGAATGCATCAACCGAAAGAAATACTTACAGCCAAATTGTGACATCATAGCAATTTACATCAGAATTTTGTGACGTTGTATAGACTTCCAAATTCATAATACTCGTTTGTTCAGATTACTGCTAAATGAAAGTTGTGATTTATCATAACACATTGGTAGAATTACAACTGTACACTTATCATTTTATCATTCATTTGCAGTATACGTTCAATATATTTTCTTTGTTTTTTTTTTATTTATCCTCGATAGTTAGTTGATCACAATATTTGTAACAAGCAGGTGGTTGCTGGAAATCACAACTGCGCATACTCTTGAGGTTGTTGTCTACAATTGGATCAATACAATTTGTATTGGGAGTGATACGTTTTATTACCACTTTGCCTTTAAGCCTTCTGCAGGACCCTGGATGTAAGAGGGCTGAATTATTCGAGTTATTCCTAAGTTTGTCTTCATATATTTAACTTATTCTTCCAATATTAAACTGAAAAAGACTGGTAAGAACTCTGAAGATATTACAAACTTGCCTATGTAGAGATGATACATTCATATTAAAATTGTTTCTGTTATACTAAAAATGAATATCAAGTCTCATATATACTAATCAAATTATAGAAAACCAGGATATCAATGAGTTTACTAGACCTACCTTATTTCCATGACAGATGGTGTTGCTGAGATTTGCATCTGAGACATGGATTGTATTTGTGATTGATATTGGTGCAACTGCTGCCTGCACATTGCCAACTCGTCCTCCAACTTTCTCTTGCTTATACTAAAATAAGTCAGCATCATTTATTCAAGCATTTGTATCAGTGAACAACATTAAAATCCTCTGACAGAACATATTTCAACAATATGTTTAAATTAAGGAAGTAAAATTTCAAACATTATCCATTGTTACATTTTGGAACACATCAAAATTGACCTATCAACAAATGTCTGACATGGCACCTTTTGGCAAACTTTTCCACATGATGTCAAAATTAAATGGCCCGTCAAACACTTGGATGATTATGACATCACAATCAAATGAAGTCAAAAAGCACATGAACAGACACATGGAGATAGGTCAATTAACATTCAAAGCAAAATTTATTGTAATTCGGTGTTAAATAATTTCTGAATATATTCTTAGTACTTGTGCCATTTGAATACAGCACTGCCTAACTACATCACCATATTCCACATACAACGTTGTGCCAAAAGTATTTGCAGAAAAATGGCTGCCAAGTTGTTGTTGAAGATCTCTCTTTATCCGAAGCCAAATATTTTCAATGATATTTAAGTCTGGGGACTGGGCTGGCCATACCATCCCTCTAATGTCATTGTTATATTTAAAGTGTTCGACTACACGAGCTCTGTGGATAGGAGCATTATCATCCTGGAATATGTATGGTTGATTGGCAAAATGACTGGCTAAAATGGCCAAAACTTTGATAGATTTCTGAGCATATTTCCTTGTACATTAAATAAAGTTCCCGGACCGTACCAGCTGATATATCCCCAGATCATTATAGAAACCTTAGGCGTATACTTAGTAGACATGAACTCCGGCCGAAATGCTTAATTTGCTGATCACCATACATAAACACGGCTGTTTTGTCCGATGAAAATTTGCGATTCATCACTACATTCATCACATCTCCACGCTGTGACACTTTTCTTGGACGGCCCATTCAAGAAGCATTTTCGACATTTTCTCTTTGTACAAAAACTTTTATAACTGACTTGCATATTGATTCAGGTACCCTCAACAATCGTGCAATTTCACTGATTTTATGTCCTTCATTTTTCAATTTTACAATAAGTCTTTTTATGTCTGGTGACAACTCAGTTCATTTGCGGTCAATGTTTGTTTACCTATGCAAAACACACTGTATTGCAGAAGCAGACGACTAAGTTACGTCACAGAACGTACCGTGACCATGGCATTTCAGGGGTAATTTCAAAAGAAAAATTGGCGGTATAACAATGGAGAACAACGTGAAAATGATACAGCGACATTAAAATTTTGCTAAATTCGTGAATACTTATGACACAACGCTGTATAAAACTTGAAACACTAATCTTTTTTGCATGTTTGAGCATTTACTGTTGAACCTTCAATCTTAAAGCTGTTATCTCAAATTTTAAACCAATTTAAATTAAATAAAAAAATAACAATGTAGTTTTTTAAACATCCCCAGCGTTTTGCTTCCATTGGTAGCCATATTTGTTCAGTTTTTTTAATAGAAACAAGCCCCCACAACCGATATAAAAGGTGAGTTTGCAAAATCAGTTGTCATTGTCTAACTAAAGTCACATAGAACAAACGTGTGAAGTAATGAAGTTTGAGTATAACTCGCCTGCATGTCAAAAATAAGAATTTATATCGAGCATGTAATTAATCAGTTTAAAGTGATATGAGCTGTCGTAGGTGAACAATTTTACATGTCCATTTTATGTGATATTTTATCTCATATATGTAAAATTGCAATAATCTTGCTAAACGTAATCCGTAATACCAGTTATTGCTTGTCCGCCATTACTTTAAGCATTGCAAATTAACTTTCGGTAAAATTTTACAAAGGTTACCGAGTGTCCAATAAAAACGTGCTATTTGCAGTTACTATACATTCTATTCTTATTACTCTTCTAGTTTATTTCATACATCATCATTTCATTCCTAAATAAGGCAAAATTGGTCTTTTTCAACGTTTCAAAACACTCGTTTCTGAAATTGTCCACATGCCGGGTATATGAGGTGATCTCAACCAATTTTTAACTCTTCCCATCGCATTCTTGGCTTTATCATTCTTGACACATATGATCATGAAATGTTTATTTCCACCAGACATGGCGGCACGATTGTAAAACATAAGGTACACATGCTTTTCAGTTATATTGTTTTGATTTGGTCAATGTCAGCATTCAGGGTAACAATAAAGATCAGAAAATTTTCTTATAGTGACCTGATATAAGAAAATTTTCTGATCTTTATTGTTACCCTGAGTTCATCCAATTTTCTTCAGGTAATTAAAATAGTGTTAAAAAGCATATATATTACATAACACATGCACTTTCAATAAAAATCATGTCCTGTATTTTAAAAGTAAATATAAAACACATAAAAATCAGCTAACTTTAACACAGTCTGAGCGCGTAAAGGACCAAGATCCCCTGACTGAATTACAAAGTACAACTAATATGGTGAAAGAGTTTATCTGAAAGGTCATTGCATACATAAATACAGCTGGATTTTTTAAGGTATGGGAAAACTAAAATTCTAATAAAAAAAATTACTTTTACAACATTTCACGTGTTTGATATTTGAACACACATTTTATCATATTCTCGACTATATGTCAGGGGACAAAAATAATCATTGTGACAGTTTACATCGCTTTAAACATGAGAATATTAAACATAATTCAAAATTCTCCAAGAGAAAATTGTAAAAACTTTATACAAACAGGAGCTCAGACCACCTATTATGATATGAAAGTCCTTACTTCCGACATAATGAATCAAGGACAAGTCAGACCAAGGTCAACCTGGAAATATATATTCGAACACTCAGCTCATTTTACAGGAGGATCATTTGCATCTATTTCAAATAATCTGATAGCAATGTTTCACAGCTATATCTCTTATAATGTTTATTTGATGTCATCTTTGAAAAACTATGAGAAGGGGTACCTTGTCTTTGGTCAAGTGTTGCGCGACCCAACTGCTCACATTACCGAATTCACCTGAATGTGTGACGCTATGTAAACGACGAAACGAAAAGATGCAGATTACTGGTAGGATTTTATTTATTTTAACATTCAAAGTGAATATTAATTTACGAATACTAAAATAAAAAAATGAATTTAAAACTAATTACAAAATATATTTATTACGTATCTTTATTGAAGTCTTTGATGTAAAAATTAATGCGGAATGTTTAAGATTTCAGTACAGCATATGTTTTGATTACATGTCATCTGTCCATTGTTTTCCTTTGGGAATAGAGGTGTGAAATAACAGTCTTTCTGCAGACTCGCCTTTTAAAGCAGAATTACAAGCCATTTTCTATGACATCATTTAACAAAAATGTCAGCCTGTGGAATAATAAATCGGGGTGTTTCAAAAGCATAATAATTTTTTCTTTGAATTCAAAACTTGTTTGAAATTTATGATGACAGCTTTAAGAAAAGAAAACCCACCTGAACTCTCTTTCTTTATCAGTCAAGTGTGAAATAGCTCGTGTCTTTATATCTTCCAGCTTACTTTTCTCATCATTTAGCTTCTCAATTGTATCTGATAAAAATGAATAACATTATACATCTTCATTTCATTAAATTGAAAGAGGCGGTTAAGAGTAAGAATACAATAAGTTAGATTGAAAAGCCTACAAAAAATTAATTTCCTATGTCTTCTTAAGTTACACATTCTGTCAACCACATCTGACTTTAAAACAAACCAGCTACATGATTTTATACTTTTAAAAGTAACATTTCTGTTTTGCTTTTTTCAACTGTCTTCTGACATTGATGCTTTCATGATGATTTTATGGTTATTACTGTGTAACACAGGGCTGTGATGCAGTGGAAAATAAAAGAGAATATTATAATTTTTTCAGGCTTTAAAATTTCCTTTGGGGCTAAAATACAAAAGCCACAAACAAATGTATTGTCTTATTAAAAACAACATTTTGCAATGTAACAAGATGGCCAACAATTGACCCCTCATGCAAGGTCCAACACAGCACCTATTGGCAGAATTTTGGATTATGATGTGACAATTGAAAGGCCTTTCAAACATTTGTGTGATTTTGATGTCACAATAAAATGATGTCAAATGCACATAGACAGAGCTACACATATACATGGCAAACATTTGGTTATTGGACAATTCTGATATTACAGGGTGACTAAAATTTAACCTCTAGAATATCTCTAAATACATGAAAACTGATAGGTAACATCAAAATAACAATGTAGTTCATGTCTAACATAAAACGGGCCATCTGTAAAATCTGTTGTGGTATATAACACTGGAGTCCATGTGCCAAGTACAGAGGGTCAAAGAAGGAAACAAAACACTGAAAATATTACATGTACATTATAGAATTTGTCATGACATTGTGATATACAAACTACAAAGCAAACACATTTGCATCACTTTTTGTCTTGATTGAAATCAGTAGTGATGTATGTGTCTAATCATTGACAATGACATGTACTGATGAAGCTTACCTCTATCATTTTCCAACTGCTGCATCATTTCTGATTCTTTAGTTTTCATATCTTCTATAATTTTATCCTTTTCTTGTGTAACTTTTCCCAATGCTTCATTAAAGGTTACCTTAGATATGCAAATATAATGTCATAATGTCATCATTTGTTTTATAAATCCTGGGTTATTTGAAAAGCATACAGTCAAGTTTGCTATCTAGATAGCTATTACGAATACACCAGTCATCTGGACTGTTGTTACACAAAGTTTTCCACAACAAGAATGAACTGTGAGCATTTGTCACACTTTCTAACAACCCAGAATGTTGTCTGAACAGTTGTCATGCTTTCTTACAAACAAGGGGCCAGTTTCACTAAAAGTTATCGTAACTTTACGTGTAGACATAAATGTAAACATTGTCTTAACCTATGACTAAAATGAGTTTCACTAAAAGTTGTATCTTTCTTGTATGTATAAACTTCTACTTCTGCTCCAAAATAGTGCTAATTTTACACACTGATAGGAAGTGAAAGACTTTATTATTCAAAACGCTATGCTCTAACCACTCGGCCACGGAGGGGGCCACGTAACTAAGTGTAGGTTAAGGAGTAAGCATATGTCTACGACCTTCAGTGAGATGAATCTACGTACATACATGTAAATATAACTGTAACTTGAATTTCATCAACGTTTATGGGCAACGTTATGCCATTTAGTGAAACTGGCCCCCAAATGCCATGTGAACAGATGTCACACTTTCCAACAAACCAAGAATACCCTACACACTGTTGTCACATTTTCTAACAAATGAAGAACCAGAATTGGAGTTGTCACAAAAGAGAATTGAATGCCAGTGCATATATTCAAACATTCCAGCAAAGCAAATTGTCAATCCCACAAACCAGAGTAGCAGTTGATACACAGATGCCATCTGAGTGTCATCTGGATAGATTTCTGCATCATTACAATGCAGAGCATCAGAGTGTCATCTGGATAGATTTCTGCATCATTACAATGCAGAGCATCAGAGTGTCATCTGGATAGATTTCTGTATAGATCATTACAATGCAGATCATATTAATCAAAATATTCATTTATGAGTTACTTAAAGAATATTACTTATCTTTGACTTTTACACTACATTAGATGCCAAATAATTGAAAACAAAAATTATTTCAATTTTATCTCTATTTACCTGTTTCTCTGCCTGTAAACTGGTCTTCACTGAGACAAGGGTATCCTCTTTACTCTTTTCCAGTTTATTTATGATCTCAGCAATTTCTTTCTCGTGTTTCTGTCTTAATTCTATCAAAGCCTAAAAATCCAGTTACAATTGTTGAAATAATTCTCACTTTATAAGACAATTTTTGCTGTTTCAGTACGTGGATTTAGTTGCCAGCTGACAGCTCATAGTAAGATTCCTTGTTTGGACTGACATTAAACTTTATTACCGATAGCAACAGTTGAAATTACCAAAATGATTAGCTTTAGAGGTAAGGTTTAGAAGACAGCATATAAAAATGTTATTACTTAAGGTATGGTACAGAAAATAATTTTTACTGTGTTTACTTTACTTAAAATCTAGATTTCCTATACTTGATTTGTAGAAATCACTGTTTCTTGGAAGGAAAAAGAACAAGACGGAAGCAAACAAACCTCCATACTAACGTTCATTACAAGAAGAATCTGACTAACATGAACATATATCTACACAATGTATAGTTTTACCTTTTCTTTTTCAGCTGTCAATCTGACATTCAGTGTAGTCATTAGATTACTGTGTTCCAGTTGCGTTAACATGGCAGATATATCATCACTGGCTTGAGCTGCCCGTTCCTCTACTTCCTTGACATCTGTCTGAACCTCTCCCTGAGCAAGTTCCACATGACGAGTTTGAGCCTCTTGTTGTACCATAGTCCTACACTCTGTTTGTGTAAGGTTATCTGTTCCCCTCCAGTGATCTGTTTGAATTTCTGCTGGACTCAATTCTTTCTTTTCAGTTTGCACTTCCTGTTGAATCATTTCAAATTTATCAGTTTGAGCTGCACAAACTGACACAGATTTCTCTGTATACACTTTCAGCTGAGTCAGCATTTTTTCTTTTTCAGCATTCATTTCATGCTGTAGATTCTCTATCTCTGATGCATGTTTGACAGTCAAAGCTGAACATTTTTCTGCTAACAATTTCTCTTTCTCAAATTCAAGACTTTTCTTTAATTCTTCAAATGATTTTTCAAATTCTTTATTTAAATTTTTTGCTATATTATCAGTTTCTTCTTCTTTTTCTTTAATTAACTGACATTTCAATTCCTCTAATTTGTTTTTCAGTTCATTTTCATGACTGCCTTTTAATTGTGATATACACTTTTCATGTTCAGATGTCAACTGCTCTTTTTCCTCAGATAATGTTTTCTGCAATTTTAACTGAAACTCTTCTTCTAATATCTTTGATATGTCACCTTTTTCTTTTTGAAAATTCTCTGTCATGTTTTCCTCTATCTTTATCTTTTCTATTTCAATAGCTTCAATTTTTTCTCCTGCAAGTTTTAATTCTGTCTCCTTCGCACTTACATTCATATCAAGCTTATCTATTTCATCCTGAAGTTCTGATCTAAGCTTGTCCATTTCAACCTCCATTTCTAGTTCATTTTGTTTTTTCAACTCCTCCAGTTCAGTTTTATATTTTTCCTCCACTGTTTGTAATTTCTTTTCTAATTCGAGTTTTTCATTTTTAAATGATGCCTCCATTTCCACTATACATTTTTGCTGCTCCTCTTTTTCATTTAACAAAGTTTGTATCAAATTTTCACTGTCCAATACCTTCTGATCTAAAGCACATTTTGTTTTTAAATATTCTGATTTTTGCTGTGCTTCTGTTGTTGCAAATTTTTCCATTTGAAGTCTCTGTTCATCCCGTAACTTGTCAAGGTTTTCCTGCAGATTAATTACTTCTCCCTCTAATTCCGTATTTTTGCTGTCAGAGTTATCTACCTTTGACATTAAGTCTTTAACTTTTAACTGATGTTGTTCCTGTAGTTTTTCCAACTCCACATCTTTTTGTGTTTGTATATTAGTTTCATACTGGCATATAGTCTCATTTAGTTTCTCTTTCACATCTGATATTTCATTTGAACATAGATTTCTGTCTTCTAAAATTATAGAGGCCAAATTTTTCAGTTCACTTTTTAATTTTGGTACAGTACTGACTACATCTAACAAACGATTAAATTTACTCTCCGATGATTTCAATTTTAATTTAAAATTTTCGTTTTCTTTTACCAATGCTTCATACTCCTTTTTCAGAGTTTGCATCTGATCAGTTTTTGTCTCTGACTCAAATGATTTTGATAATTCATGTTGTTTATCAACGACAGATTTATTTGGGGGAGAGTCTGCTATAGATGACGGCATTGAGTCTTCAATATAAAAGTCTGCTGTAGTAAATTCTTGTGAAGTTTCCATATCTGGGGATATATCCAGAGCTGACTGGTGTTTTCTAGATCTTTTGCTGTCTGTGGGTGCACTCTCAGAACTTTTGTCATCAGTACTTTTATCAACACCAGACAAATCACTCTCTGTAGATTTGATTTGTTCTCCAGATGATGTTGAGGCACCAGATGCCTCTATAACTTGTGTATGTTTTCCAGCACTATCTAACTTTTGGTGTACATGTATACTTTGGCCTGTAAAAGTTTCTCCAGTTGTCACTTTTTTGCTGATAGAACAAGTGTTTTTCATCTCTTTAGTTAGTTCTTCTGAAAGACTTTTGGGCATTAGAAATTCTGGTTTTTCTGATGGACTTTCATTGGCCTCAGATTTAATAACCATAGTTGTAGTTATATCACTATTGGCTACTTGTTCCTCTAATGAAAGACTTTTGTCTGCACTTAAGAATTGCTCCTCTGAACTTTTT
The DNA here is from genome assembly GCA_030159075.1 of Atrina japonica. Classification (NCBI taxonomy): domain Eukaryota; kingdom Metazoa; phylum Mollusca; class Bivalvia; order Pterioida; family Pinnidae; genus Atrina; species Atrina japonica. Next base: position 498,376 of record BROG01000095.1, read on the forward strand.
ATAATTTCTATTTCTGATGTGGCCAATGAGGCCACTTTTGGAGAGCCGATCATCAGCTTATCCTCTTGTTTCAATTCCACAAATCTGAACATTGATCTATCACAGATTGAATCCTTTAGTGTAATATTTACATCTGTAGGTACTCTGAAATCAACAAATTATATCATATGATTCATGTTAAATGAACAAATTTATACCTGTGATAAATAATGAATGTTAAATGAACAAATTTATACCTGTGATAAATAATGAATGTTAAATGAACAAATTTATACCCATGCCATATGACTGATGTGATGAACAATGGGGTATCATGTATCATTTATACAATTTCTCTTTTTAATCTCCTACCTGTGAAATTAGGGTGGATGATACCTTTCAATCTGTGTTCATACTTCAGTCAGTCTGTCAGGTTTGTTTACTGACATGATAAAGTTTTGTAATTAGTCAATCACTTAACCCATTCACCATGAAAGACACAAGTCATTGATTTACAGAAAATTCCATTATTTTTCAGGGGTAGCTGAGTTAATAATGGTTTCCAAGGTAGAAAACTTGTACTGACCTTATCAATACTCTCAGAATGCTTGTTAATAATCAATTCCTATATAAAATTGACACAAATACAAAACAGTGAAACTTTGAGACAATGTGACAAGACATATTTATACAGGCTTCTAAACAAGTTAAGATAACATACTGGAGGATTTCTGCCAGCTCAGGTACACTGTCTCTTAACATGTAAACATCTTCAGCGGTAATTTGGGGAAGATTCTGATCAAATAATGGCGGCGCCTCTGTCTGGAAATAAAAATAGTAAACAATGTAAGTCACATAATATCGTGGGCACCTCAATCTGGAAATAAAAACAATAAAGTATGTAAGTCATGTAATAACAGGGATGCCTCAGTCTAGAAATAAAAATAGCCAACAGTTTAAGATACATATAACAGGGGCACCTCAGTCTGTATACTAAAATAGTCAACAATTTAAGTCATACAGTCTAGAAACAAAAATAGTCAATCCTACATCAGTATAGGATATGTTTTCAAAGATATACAACATTCTGATAACACAAAGGCTAGACCCTTTTCAGCTTACAGCAATTAACCCTTAGACTGCTAGGCACAATTATTGTTGTGCCACCATTAATAGGCACTCAGTGCTACGCACACCTAAAGTTATTTCTCTGACTAATCATTGTAGATGTTGTAATACAGGGTTTTCACCTGTACAGGTAGTAAGGATATACAACATTCTGACAATACAAAGGCTAACCCCTTTTTAGCTTACAATAATTAAGAAGGGACATTTTGCTTCCTTTGGACATTCCCCCGAATTCTGATTGATATCTGTCACGTCCTAAATGTGAGAAGGCACTGGTCACCATGATCCTTTAGGTTAAAACAACACTACCTTACAGGTAATCATGTTTGTTATATACTTTTATTTACTGAATTTTTCCGCCATGCTAAATTTTAGGGTATAAAGTGGTATCCCATGATAATTGTGTTAGAGAAAACCATACCATATTGTACTCAGGAAAAGACAATTCACATTCATTTACCTAAACTAAAATTGTTCCAAAAATGAATTCTGTTACATATCAGATATCTAGATATCTGTGTTAGTTTCAACATAATATTCTATAATCTGTTTGCTCTTATTTTCCAATAACTACATATTTTCTATATCTAAAATGGTCATCAACAGGTTTTTTAAACAAATGGTCATTAATTGCAACAAATTAATCATGGGAAAAAAATTCCCATTACTAATAATGTTAGATATCTTTCAAGTTTCAAAAAATGATGTAGGTGCAAATCCAATACATTGAATAGCCATAATACTGTAAATACAAACAGTTTTCAAACCACATGGTTACCTAAAATAGTCAAGGTGTCTGCTACATAAATGCAATACCCCTCATGTATTAAAATATATAAATCCCTTGATCATATTTCAATATGATTTTGCCATATCAAAAGGATTCAATTAAATGAATATACATGTATAGCATATAGACATTATTTTAACATAGAAGGACATTGAAGTTCACAGGAAAATAGGTACAGGCCCAGTTTGTCACACACTTAATTCGTGCAGACTGGTCAATGAGAGATATCTCACATGCAAGTCAACAAGAGTTTCAAGTTAACATTTTGTTTTTATGTTGTTTTGCATCCCAACAAGAATTTTCTCACTTAAATAAAGATGTCACCAGCTACATATGTAAACATGTTTGTGAAATTCCACAAATTGTCACCTTTGCTATGGATGGACTGACACAAATGCTCGAGATCCTACTTAAACCCTATATGATTTTCTGACTTCGATTAGTGGTAATGGCAGTGGCCATTGTTGTTGAATTTTTATTGGAACTGTCTATTTTTTTATTGGGGAATATATGTCTCATCAGTCATAAGTCACCATAGACACTGGATTGAAAATACTGGCGAATCATCCCTGCACATGAATTGATTCCTTCATTGACTTGCACACAAAAACGTTGTTTGTGATCATCCGGCTTCATTTCCAAGAAAAATAATGAATAGAATATAGTGATTCGCAATTATTTAAGATTTACTGTAAGTTGAAACGTAATCAATGGGGTTAAGAGTTTATGACTCTGTTTATATTTAATGACTATATGGATAATGATCCCGCATGTCAAATGTTTTATGAAATATTTACAAATACAGTAAAACTCGACTATAACGAATTTCAAAGGACCTTCTTTTTTAGTTTGTTATAAGGACAGTTTGCTATATAGTTAAAGCGAAGTGGACTGAAGGGTTAAAATGCAATTTGTTAAATACAAAAATCACTCTGAATTCATGCTAAACAGGGACTTTCCGGGAAATAAAAAGAAAACCGAAACTTTTTGTTTCTTTTTATTTACAGAATTTATTTTATCAGAGAGTATGCCGCCTACTTATGATAGGCGAAAAGGTCAACAATTTACTTTTAATTTAATGATATTGATCACTTCATTATAATAACATAAAAGACGATGATTTGGGCTTCAAGGGACATAGAAATTGCTTTGTTCTAGGCAAAAAAATTGTTACATAAAGTTTGTTATAAATTTTCTTTCAACTTAGAATATAAAGAGGTGAAGTCGTGGAATATTTATTGATTATTTGATAATTGCACCAATTTGTACTAACTAAGTTTGTTATATTCATGTTTTATTGTAACCACTTTCCAAAGCTGCTGGAACATAGAGTAGTAAAGGGGATCAGAACTACAAGACTTTTGTGAGTTGTCTTTAAATTTAAAAAAAAATGAAAACATTTCCAAGAAAATATTACCTATTAAGCAAAATACTACTAAAAATTTAATTATTTAAGAAATATTGTATTGTGCATTACATTAAAAATGGTGCAGACTTTAGATCTATAATTTTATTTTCAGTTAATGAAAAATAATTGAATTATGATACAACTCCATGCCATTCTACTGTCCCAGAGTTTCCAATTTGCATATGACCTACTAATGCATAAACCATAAAGAATTATGCAATTCAGTTATGTATAGTAAAATTAAAAATTAAAATTCAAATATGATGATTAAGTGTATTGTAAGAAATTTAACAAAACCCCATATTCAATGGAGAGCAAACAGGCTATACACACAAAAACTTAAATATATTCCAGAACAATACAGCCTCTTCTAAAGGATGGACATATGTGTGACAGTACAAATATATATTTCATATGTATTTATTCGTTTCTTAACTTAAAACTTCGTTTCATTACATTCAGTCTTAAATTTATAATAATCTTTATGTCTATTGTGCACACGGATTGAGTTGGTGAACTCTTTTCTTATTGGTTATTTAAATGCTTTTCTTATTGGTTGTTTAAATTCTCTATTTAGCCAATCATTCTAGGCTCTTAAATAAAGGTTACCGTTTTTACTATCTAAGATAGAGAATTTCGTTTTGACATCGTCGTTATCTATCCAGGCTGCATCTGCTACATCTTATGGTATGTAATTGTTAAATTTGATTATATGTTACATTACCGTAATAGCTTGTGATATCCATCTTTATTTTTTGCAAAGGTTATACTTTAATGTATTTTTGCAGTTAAAGTCTTAAAGTAATTATTATATGTATGTAAAGTTCAGAGGTCAATTTACAGAACATTGTTTGAATTGTCTTAAACGTATACTGTATCTGGTAACTTATTGTCAAATCTACATTTTCTTTATCATGTATTTTGTTGTACTGTGTTTTCTATAATGTATGTATTATTTATTGTAGGTTGATGCTTAATATTCATGAATAAAATCTAAAAAACCACATATGCCTTCACTGCTCGGTTACATATGTAATACCATTATGATGAAGTTTAAAGGTTCTTCTGCAATGAAGTAAAATATTCAAACCCGAGAAAGAAAATTATTTTAAGGAAAAACAAATATTCACTTTGACAAGTGTGTCCTAAACATTTAATCTTGTGTTTGAAATAATTACAGATTCTGGGTACAAAGAGTTTTTGTTACTGATTATTGATACTTACTGCAAACTTTGAATGAAATTCTTCAAATCCTTGAAAAAGAGTGTGTAAAAAGTGATTGCCTGAAAATAACAAAAATAGAACATAGCATTTTGGTACTGTTCACATTCTGAACGATGAAAAACGATAAAGAAAATGATACGATTTTGTATGACTTACAGTAAAGAGTGTGTGTAGATGTACAATCACCTGACTCATGAGAATTGTTTTTACACTGGTAGTAAACAACAAGTGACTATCTGACAGATACTGGTGGTTTTACAATTGGTAGAGAACAGTTACAGCAGATCACTTGATCATGATATGGTATAAATGAGAATTTGTATATGTTCAATATATCACTGCTTCATTACACCATAAAATTGCTTAAGTTGTCAGGACCTTTAAAAGATGACAGAGAATTTGGTGTAATGTCCCTATATTTAAAATGCTAACAGATTCTTTCTTACCAACTTCTTTCAAGAAATGATCTCGTCTCTTTATTTCATCAGCATGCACCTGACTGGATTCTTCAGCAAGGTTATTGGCCCACTTTGGAAGACAAAAATAATCTTAAATAATTTCAACATATTTACCAAAGTATATAATATACGTGACAAAATGCTTGGGAAAATATTGATACACTTTTTGTTAAAAATCAAATAAAAAGTTGTACCAAACATATATGGTGTGTTGATGTGATGATTGTTCTCATAAAATAAATGATATCTTAACTGACTGCAATATTTTTGTACAAAACATTTGATCAACAAAAATTACCAATCTAATCATATACCCAGATTTTCTATCACAATAAGTTTGTTGCAAAATACTAATACATACCGTTGTAAATTCTGAAGAGAATTTTCTCCTCCGTACAACTTCCACAACAAGTTGAGCATACACACGAGGGGCATCATGTATCTGCTTAAGTATGTCAAGACGTTTCTTTAAACGCTTTAAATTCTCGTGATATATCATCAGCTTGCTGTCAACATCACAAATCTTCTTCTCCACCAACATCACCCACCTGTATGATGGAAACATGGCAAACTAATTAGTGGAGGTCCTTCATAGACATGTATAATGGAAACAACACATAGCAAACCAACATACAATGGAAAAAGACATAGCAAACTAATTACAGGAGGTCCTTCATAGACATGTATAATGGAAACAACACATAGCAAACCAACATACAATGGAAAAAGACATAGCAAACCAATTACAGGAGGTCCTTCATAGACATGTATAATGGAAACAACACATAGACAACCAACATACAATGGAAAAAGACATAGCAAACCAATTACAGGAGGTCCTTCATAGACATGTATAATGGAAACAACACATAGCAAACCAACATACAATGGAAAAAGAGATAGTGAACTAATTACAGGAGGTCCTTCATAGACATGTATAATGGAAACAACAAATAGCAAACCAACATACAATGGAAAAAGACATAGCAAACTAATTACAGGAGGTCCTTCATAGACATGTATAATGGAAGCAATGGATAGGAAACTAATTACTGATTATCCCTCATAAACATGCATAATAGATCTCTTTACAGTATATGGGACAAAAAAATCACATAATATATATAATAATAATATAAATATCTGCAAGTAACATTTTTGCTAAAGGCAACTCATATTGAATTAATTTCAATCCTGACAGAAAAGAGAAAGAGATTTACAAAGAAAAATACAGAAGATTAATCACCTGAGTCTGGTATGCAGGTTAACTGCTAGCTCCTCCTTGGCCATTCTACATTTCTTTTTTGTATCCTGAAGCTTTTTGTGGTTGTTAACCATGACAACTAACTGTTTTTTGTGGCTAGAACACAAGTCTGGTAGAATGGACTTGTCTCGTAGAGTGCTCACACGATTCTGGTTCTGTACAAACCCCTGTAACAATATTACTGCCAAATTACTCTTCCTAGCAATATAATGATATAAAATATAATCTTTTCTCAATATCCCATACTCATAGTAGATTTTGTTAAATGTTAAGAACTGTTTTACTATTACAGAGTATGGTCATTCTAAATAATTATGTCAACATCTGATGAGTTGACATTCCTGCTATATCAAAACTGAACAGCCTGTCCCTTTGATTGATAGATAAATATACGTTAATTAAAATTTCGGTTAGCTTGAATTCTGGATATCTTGAAGTTATAAGGGTGTCCTGTGAACTTCAAAACGAGGAGATCCCACTGGATATATCCATGTTTACAATAGGCCATATACAGAATCATGTAATATATGGAACCAATACATATCCAATATCTAGAATGATCAAAACAAATGAACTAAGCATAAAGATTAAATGTAGACCATATCAATACCTGGGCCATATCAGACTGCTCCTGTACAATCCTTCTAGCTCCATTAAGTATTTGATCAAGGCCATAAAGCCTGTCCTCTATACCTTTTACTTCCTTCATACTAGGATTATCAACTTGTTTAAACGTTTCAGACACCTCAGACATCAGTGTCTCCAATACTCTTTGATCAAGTTGTTCTGTTGCTTTCAAACACTGCATCACCATGTCTTGTAGACTATTTTGCGGGTCCTGAAACACATTCAGTTGTATGTGAATGATTGACAACTAATTCGGATCATACAGTACAATGTGCCCGTGTGATTTTCAATAAGCATTTGCATGCTGCAAATGTGGAAATTTACGTGGAGGGGGTAATTCATGCGAAAATGATGAAAGTGATGAAGAGTATTTCGTGTAAATCAGCCACCGCATACCAGTCCCACACTTGTGCTAATATGTATTGTTTATCACATAATAAATGTAACATATAAAGAAGAAGTAGACTATTGGTACATGAAGATACAAAATAACATACATGGCCTGTCATGACACAGGACCTTGGTTTTAAGTCTGAAATATCCACTTTGTATATTGAGTACAGGGTGAAGAAACAGTTTCTACTTCTTTTAAAGGAGCCCCTTTTAAAGGGGATGTTTACTAAAGTAGATTTATTAATATAAAGTTGTCTAAAACATACTATAGTTTGACTGACTTTCAGTGTTTCATACATCATAACATGGATACTGTTGTTTCTCTTTGTATAAAAATGTATAAAATTTGATACATTTGTCTCTTTTTGTAGTGATCTAAGTAAATAAACATCCTAAACTAATCAATTTCACTCCTGACCTATACATGTTCCATCCACGACACTGTATCGTACATGTATGTTTCCTATGTAATAAATAACATGTGCCCTTCAGCTTCGGAATCGATAACCCTAGAAATCAACTGAAAGCCATAAACCATGATGGAGGTGAAGATAGTTTATTAAACGGAACAGTATGAAAACACAGAACAAAATCATTTCCAGTGATTGACTGCTGGAATACTTGACAAAAGATAACAACAGCAAGTCATTTGAGCTCAGTGAACCTGGCAATGATCTTACAACAGCAAATGAAACTGAAAATACCAATTACAATAGCACATGTACAGCTGCAGTTTTAAGGCAATGATTAATTATGGGTACGATAGAAATTCATGGTTTTTTTAATTGACTTTCAACCTTTTAAAATGCATGCAAGTTAAATCTGATGTAAATTGGTTTACTGTTTTGTTTATTTTTACTTGTTTACGATGAGATAGCAATGATAAGATGCATGTTGACTCCAAATGGTGAGTGAAGCTTTTGACAAAAAATGGAGGGTGTTTAATAGAAAGAGGGCTACTAATACAGAAAATACACTACTAACAGTAAAGCTGAGTTAATAAATTGCAAGTGAAAAAGTGCCAATACTGGGTTTCTCAAGTAATTTTCACAAAATATATAGGAATTTTGGAATTTTTATTCCAGTGTATATCTCTTTTTTTTGTTACTGCGGTAAATGCTCTGACAAAATTTTCACACAATATATAGGAATTTTAGAATTTTTATGCCAGTGTATATCTCATTTTTGTTATTGCAGTACATGCTCTCATTGTCCAAACCTCATTGAGTGGTATATCATTTACAGCTATAAATATTGATCTACAATTTTACACACGAGTTGTGAAGAACAAGGGTATCACAAAAAATCTTACCTGTGAACTAATCCAGTCAAACAAACTTTTTTGTGATATTGATGACCCTGAGGAGGATGTAGATTTCAAAGACTTTTCCGAAACATCAGATGTGGTTTGCAGCAGGCAAGGAAGAACAGGAATCTTAGACAAAAGGTCAAGAGAGCTGGCAATACTACAAGACAAACATTTTCTTTGTGAAAATAAAATCATACAATATATATACATGTACTTAATTGATTTTAACAATGACAGCAAACATCTTGTTTTTACAAAATGTATATAATAGAACCATTTCCAAATCATACTACAGTTATCAAGCTTCCAATGAAATAACAAATAAAAATTATTTCAAAAAATAGTGCACTTCTGAAGATTATTAAAACGTTATTAATCTGTATTTACCTGGCTAAAGTAGACAGGTATTCATCTCTTAGTTGAAGGTATTCAGTGTAAGCTTCTACAAATATATCTGATCTCTGTCTCAAAGCACTACAAAACATAAATTTTATCAGTCGTCTGCATACTACAAATAGATTGAATTATAAAGGTAATTCATTCAGAATCATTAAACAGCATGAATGATGAAGACCTGGAGAATTTATTATGTAATGCTGGTGAACCTATGATGCAATACATGAGAATTTCACCTTAAAATGTAAATAAAACATTTTTTAAATTCTATGAAACATAATGTCCAAACACTGCTCCTACCTGTAAACAGATTGACAAAAGATGAAAACATAAGGCATGTCATGTTTGTTGGTGATTTATACAAATGAGAAACAAAAACAAAAACTCCTAAATGCCAAATCACCATTGCTTTGTCAGTCAGTTGACAACCTATCTAAAAATGTCATTGGATGAACAGAACAGAAGAATGGCATTGATGAATTAAATTATGATTCTATAATGGGAATCTAACATTATCAATGAACATTGTGATGTAAGTTTGAGTTTAAACATGTTAAAATTGATAGCAAATCTACATGAACATACGATGTAATATCTTCTAAGTTAGCAACCACTGCAGCCCAGCCTTGTTGTTGAAGATGTTGATCATGGACAAGCTTCTCACATGCCTGAACTTCATCTTTGTCTGCATCATGGATTTGCTGAAGTCAAAAACAGTTTTAAATTCAATACAATTACAGCTATCTTGAAGGGGCATTAGCTGATATTTTATCATTTTTTATATATCTTTTTTACTACTTAGATTGATATACAATAACAAAAAGAGATGTACATATTGTATGTGTATTTAAATTAGCGAACTTATATTTTAGCACTCTAAGGGGGTAAAGACTTATTAGCGCAATCTTAAATTCACGTAAGTAATTTCAGTAGCTTTGTCATGTATACAAAATGGCAGTATAGATCAATTTTAGCGCTGTCCTGGAATTAGTGCAGTGACTTTAGCGCAAAAGTTGTTAATATTTAAATATCGCTAAAATAAGTACACTTACAGTAGGTATAAAAAAAATTAAATTCCTATATAATCCTACATATTTTGTGAAAATTGCTTGAGAAACCCAGGTCTGGCACTTTTTCAATTGCAATTGATTAACTCAACCTTACTATTTGTATATGAATTCCACATTGGACTTGACCTTATTTTCACAAAATATATAGGAATATAAGATTTTTTATGCCTGTGTATAGCTCTTATTTGTTATTGTACATCAAGTACAAGTAGTAAACGTAGAAAAAAAAATGTAGCTAATTTTGGTAAACAGAACTAATGCCCCATAAATAATACACATACTAGCTTTATGCAAATATTGTCTGTAAACTCAAAGGCTAGAATCATGTACTAATCACCCAACAACAAGCAGGAATTTAAAGAAAATTATTTTTCCCACACTAATTATCATTTCTAAAAGAACAAAATTTATTTGTTGATGAAAATTTCTAACTCTGTATCACTCTATTCTAACTCTGTATCACTCTATTTCTAACTCTGTATCACTCTATTCTTACTCTGTATCACTCTATTCTAACTCTGTATCACTCTATTCTAACAAGTATCACTCTATTCTAACTCTGTATCACTCTATTCTAACTCTGTATCACTCTATTTCTAACTCTGTATCACTCTATTTCTAACTCTGTATCACTCTATTCTAACTCTGTATCACTCTATTCTAACTCTGTATCACTCTATTCTAACTCTGTATCACTCTATTCTAACTCTGTATCACTCTATTCTAACTCTGTATCACTCTATTTCTAACTCTGTATCACTCTATTCTAACTCTGTATCACTCTATTCCTAACTCTGTATCACTCTATTCTAACTCTGTATCACTCTATTCTAACTATGTATCACTCTATTCTAACTCTGTATCACTCTATTCTAACTATGTATCACTCTATTCTAACTCTCTATCACTCTATTCTAACTCTGTATCACTCTATTCTAACTCTGTATCACTCTATTTCTAACTCTGTATCACTCTATTCTAACTATGTATCACTCTATTCTAACTCTGTATCACTCTATTCTAACTCTGTATCACTCTATTCTAACTCTGTATCACTCTATTCTAACTATGTATCACTCTATTCTAACTCTGTATTAGTCTGTTAATTTCCCCCCAAATCCATGTTTTTATTGATAGTTCCATAACTATTTCCATCTTTCACTTAAATATAGCAATTATTATCTGGCATGTTATATTACTGATTAGAGAAAAAATTCCTTTCTGGCCAGTGGGTGATGCCATTACTTGTAGTGCAAAGCACATCATAGAATATACAAATGCAATACAGAATCTTATTGGTTGAATTGTCTGGAATGATGAAATACATAAAGTGTCAAAATACATTCTGTGAGTTGAATTCTAATAAGATATCAATGAATCAAAATCTGATGTGCTTACCAAAGCCAGTTGTGCTCTAGATACCACAGTGCTGTAAGCTGGTGGAAGTAGCAGTGATCCCTCAACTTGATTCTGGATGTCAACATCTACAAAACAGTAAAATGTAGTCAGAGTTTGTCACCTAATAATGGTACTTACCAAAACAAGACTTGTCAGTATAGTGCATCTGAGTACGTATAGGACAGAGAAAAATCTAATTTTGGCAGAAAATAATAACCATGTGTTCTAATACAATACATCAAAGTATTTCTAAATATACCACATAACACAGAGATGAGAAAATTGTCTATAAACCCTAATGTAAAATGCGGGTAGAAATTTGCATTTATTCAGACGTGTTAAGTAACTAAAGTGAACAGCGGTAATGAGCTGTGAATCGTATAGGGGCCATCTCTGAAAGCCAAAATTATAATGTTATTTAGATAGTTCGAACCTCATCTTTGTTGAAATACTAGTTAATGTACAAAACCACTGATACCCAGCTTGGTCGCACCTTTAGTGACATTTATGGTATCACAGGATTTAATGTAGGTCTAGAGAAGAGGAGCAGAGGTATTTTCTGTTCGAAGGGCAAATTTGACATAAAATGTGATTACTGATCTAAAGTATTACATTATACATTTAAATGGTATGCAAAAAATACCTATATGACAATTATAATTTGCTTAGGTACTGACTGTTTTATTTTATTTCATAGATGTTGTTTCTAAGCCGATAACGTGACTAGAGACTGTCTATGAATATAAATAAATAAATGAATAAAATTGAAACAAAATATCTATTGAAGCATTGATTTATGTATGCTTTTCTGACCGAGGATGTTGTAGAGTTAACCAGTTTGCAAATAAATCCGAAATGGTGTGGTCACCAATCAATCAAGCAACAGTCTGTTGCCCTGCGGAATTGTCCTACACAAATCTACGAAACAAGACTTGTCCCAGATATAAAGCATATATTCAGACTTAAATCGTATTGATGTTAAAAATTAAGATTCTATTTAACTGTTTCCTTATTCCCAAGATGCTGCCATTTGCAACTAAAATGTGTTTACACAAAGTTGAATCGTCACTTGTGTTCACAACAACCCTGACAAAAAAGTAGGTGAGACGGGCTCTTCTGCTGATTCTTTTAAACCATTGTCATGAAATGACAGAAATTTTGGCTCTGTTGGCATTCCTCTACGAAAGCATAAAACATTTCTGCTCTAATCAATATTACTCTTTGACACAAACCCTTCAAATTTATTTTATATCCAATCTCTTCAATCATGTGAAAAAAAGGTTCTTTATTAAATTTGCATTTCGTAAACTTGTTTACATTCAGTTGATTGATCACTTGTGTTCACATGACAGAAAAGTAGGTAATACAGGTTGCTCTGCCGATTGTTCAAAACCATCGTCATGAAATGACAGAAATTTTGAAGATTTTCTATGAGTACAGGGCTCAAATTTTTGGATGAATTTATGTAGTAAATTCTGTACAAGCGAATTCATTTTATGTAAGATAATGGTTCCAGATATAAATGCCTTTGAGAAAATAATGAAAAACCTTGTCCTATATGTACCTAAACGCACTATACTGTATATAAAAAACTGAACTTACTATGCAATCATGACAGACTTAAAGAAGAAGATCAAATGGCATTATCAAGGTTACATTGTAAAAGGTCATGGAATCATTTGAAAGAGATGATCATAATGATTGCATATGTAAAACATCAAAGCTCTACTCCTCAAAGCTATACTCCATATTATAATGTACTATTATACATTTTCAAAGCTATACTCCATGTTAAATGTTTAAAAAGTAAATGAAATTTCAAGGTCAAGATCACTAGGTCAAAAATTCAGATATCATTAAATACCCCTCATCACAAGGAATCCACGTGTGAAATATCAAAGACATATCCTTTACAGTTTAAAATATATACCGGTAATCCAGGTTAAAAAAATTTCAGCTCAGATGCCATCAACAACTGGGGGTGGGGTTAGGGTCAGGGTTATGACATCAAGTCAAGGAGAATAAACTGGTAATACTTACACTTATCATATATAGTTTATAGTGATAATTTAATTTAGAAACAGATACATTCCACTGATTCAAGTGTCTACTGTAGTTTCACTTATTGAGTTATTCATTGGAAATACAACAATAAAATCCAAATATTGATAGAAGCCATGACAACTTTATAACATTTAGTAAATAAAGCAAAATGGATCAAAATATCCCAATTTACAATATCCAGCACCTGTACTAAACAAAGGTAGTACTTACCTGATCCACAATGTATACTTGGGGATGGTGGTTGTGCAGCCTCTATAGTGGACTTGCTAAACAGAAAGATGGGATTTGTGTCCTGTAAATAATAGTATTATACCTAATTAATAAAACACAGGGATTGGTTGAGAGCCATTACATGTCTGGGAGACTTCATGTCTCCCTCGCGTGCATCATGTCTCCCTCATGCGAAAACCCTTGCAGCTTACTCAACAGTCTTTATTGATTCTGTATTTCAATGTAATAAACAATTTACTGCCCTGGTTGTAGGGAGACATGATTATTTGTTTACCTGTGACAAGTCATATTGCCCTTGGGCCTCGGCCTTCGAAAATATGATTTGCCTTGGGTAAACAAATCCTCATGTCTCCCTGCAACCAGGGCAATAAATGTATAATAGTACATTGTACTGTTATCATTTGTTAAGAAAATCATAGCAGATATGTTTAAACAATGAATATTGCCATCACTCTTCATTTAGTGCGTTGTCTATCTTCAGTCATTTTATCTGGCAAATTTCCTTAGAATAGTTAAATAAATACACGTACAATATAATTTATAGTACATCATCTATTCATTTAATTTCACTTTACTTTTGTTTATCATTATTTCACACAGAAAGTGAAGCTATTTTGAAAAGCCTTTATATATTTGAGGGTCCTTTTTGAGTTGGGCTATATTTTCAGGAAGTGCGAATGCAACCTCTACACTGCTAACAGGATAGCCCTCGATGAAAAGTCGAAGTAAACCTGTACTAGGCTGTTATTACATAACAACCCACAAAAATCATCATCACAGTTCAAACAAATAAATATCGTTAATCACGAAAAACGAAAATAACCCATTAGGGCCCCCACATTTCTATTAATGGCTACAGCACACCTAACTAATTTCCTATCAAATGATAAACTTTCAGTTTAAACACATTACATGTAAGATATTTTATCAAAACATATAAAATGTAGTACAACTTTTTAATAAACAAACATTCTAACAGTATTGATGAATTAATACTTGTCCCCTTCCAGAAAAACCATTACTGAGTGAATGGACAAAAACTGCAAAACTTTAACCAAAATCTTAACTCATCAACCCCTGAAAAACAATGGACTCTTCTGTTAATCAGTTACTTAGACCAGTCCAAATGTGTCTTTAGGGGTGAATAAGTTAATCAAATAAATTGACAGTCAATACCTTTAGTCCCCCCCCCCCCCCCCCCCCCCCCCCCCCCCCCCCCCCCCCCCCCCCCCCCCCCCCCCCCCCCCCCCGATTTCACCAAAAGGGGACTTAAAAAGAAGTAGATAATTTATATGGTAATATGTATGTTATAAATAAAACTCACAGTGCCAGCATGGTACTTGCAGACAAGAGCCATAGGATCAAGACTCTCTCCACCACTGATCAGTAATACTTGTTTATCCTCAAGAATATGACAAGCCCGAGCTATCACACTCTGTAAAGTGGACACACTGAAATAAAGGAAACCAATGTCTTAAATTGAGTGTGAAGTTTGACACACTGAAATAAAGAAGACCAATGTCTTAAATTGAGTGTGAAGCTTGACAAACTGAAATAAAGAAAAGACAAAATAACAACTAATATAACCTCTCAGTGAGAAGAGAAAGACAACCAAATTACCTCTCAATGAAAAGAGAAGGACAACACAATTACCTCTCAGGGAGAAGGGAAAGACAACAAAATTACTTCTCAGGGAGAAGAGAAAGACAACCGAATTACCTCTCAGAAAGAAGAAAAAGACAATCAAATTATCCTCTCAGACAGAAGAGAAAGAAAACCAAATTACCTCTCAGGGAGAAGAGAAAGACAACCAAATTACCTCTCAGTGAGAAGAGAAAGACAACCAATTAATTCTCTCAGTGAGAAGAGAAAGACAACCAAATTACCTCTCAGTAAGAAGAGAAAGACAACCAAATTACCTCTCAGGGAGAAGAGAAAGACATCCAAATTACCTCTCAGGGAGAAGAGAAAGACAACCGAAATACCTCTCAAAGAGAAGAAAAAGACAATCAAATTATCCTCTCAGACAGAAGAGAAAGAAAACCAAATTACCTCTCAGGGAGAAGAGAAAGACAACCAAATTACCTCTCAGTGAGAAGAGAAAGACAACCAATTAATTCTCTCAGTGAGAAGAGAAAGACAACCAAATTACCTCTCAGTAAGAAGAGAAAGACAACCAAATTACCTCTCAGGGAGAAGAGAAAGACATCCAAATTACCTCTCAGGGAGAAGAGAAAGACATCCAAATTACCTCTCAAAGAGAAGAAAAAGACAACCGAATTACCTCTCAGAAAGAAGAAAAAGACAATCAAATTATCCTCTCAGACAGAAGAGAAAGAAAACCAAATTACCTCTCAGGGAGAAGAGAAAGACAACCAAATTACCTCTCAGTGAGAAGAGAAAGACAACCAATTAATTCTCTCAGTGAGAAGAGAAAAACCAAATTACCTCTCAGTAAGAAGAGAAAGACAACCAAATTACCTCTCAGGGAGAAGAGAAAGACATCCAAATTACAGTCAGGGAGATAGAAAGAACATCCAAATTACCTCTCAAAGAGAAGAAAAAGACAACCGAAATTACCTCTCAGAAAGAAGAAAAAGACAATCAAATTATCCTTTCAGACAGAGAAGAGAAAGAAAACCAAATTACCTCTCAGGTAGATTAAGAAAGAACAACCAAATTAACCTCTCAGTGAAAAGAGAAAGACAAACCAATTAATTCTCTCAGTGAGAAGAGAAAGACAACCAAATTACCTCTCAGTAAGAAGAGAAAGACAACCAAATTACCTCTCAGGGAGAAGAGAAAGACATCCAAATTACCTCTCAGGGAGAAGAGAAAGACAACCGAATTACCTCTCAAAGAGAAGAAAAAGACAACCAAATTTCCTCTCAGACAGAAGAGAAAGACATCCAAATTACCTCTCAGGGAGAAGAGAACGATAAACAACAGTCAACCAAAACCAAATTACCTCTCAGAAAGAAGAGAAAGACAACCAAATTACCTCTCAAAGAGAAGAGAAAGACAACCAAATTACCTCTCTGGGAGAAGAGAAAGACAACCAAATTACCTCTCAGAAAGAAGAGAAAGACAACAAAATTTCCTCTCAGAGAGAAGAGAAAGACAACCAAATTACCTCACAGAGAGAAGATAACGATAAACAACAGTCAAAATATATGTAACAACAAAATTACCTCTCAGAGAGTAGAGAAAGACAATCAAATTACCTCTAAAAGGAAGGAGAAAAACAACTAAATTACCTTTCACTGAGATTAGAAAGACAATCCAATTACCTCTCAGAGGGGAGAAAAAAAAACTAAATTACCTCTCAGAGTAATTAAGTCAAAATAACAACAAACATAACCTCTCAGAGAAAAGAGAAACAAAAATAAATTACCTGTCAGTGAAAAGAGAAAGACAACCAAATTATCCTCTCATTGAGAAGAGAAAGACAACCAAATTACCTCTCAGTGAGAAGAGAAAGAAAACCAAATTACCTCCAGTGAGAAGAGAAAGACAACCAAATTACCTCTCAGTAAGAAGAGAAAGACAACCAAATTACCTCCCAGTGAGAAGAGAAAGGCAACAAATGTACCTCTCAGAGAGAAGGGAAAGACAACCAAATTACCTCTCAATGAGAAGAGAAGGACAACAAAGTTACCTCTCAGGGAGGAGGGAAAGACAACCAAATTACCTTTCAGAGAGAAGAGAAAGACAACCAAATTACCCCTCAAGGAGAAAAGAAAGACAACCAAATTACCCCTCAAGGAGAAGAGAAAGACAACCAAATTCCTCTCATAGAGAAGAGAAAGACAACCAAATTATCGTCTCAGCGAGAAGAGAAAGACAATCAAATTACCTCTCAGAGAGAAGAAAAAGACAACCAAATTACCTCCCTGTAAGAAGAGAAAGACAACCAAATTATCCTCTCAGTGAGAAGAGAAAGAAAACCAAATTACCTCTCAGTAAGAAGAGAAAGACAACCAAATTACCTCTCAGTGAGAAGAGAAAGACAACCAATTTATTCTCTCAGTGAGAAGAGAAAGACAACCAAATGACCTCTCAGTGAGAAGAGAAAGACAACCAAATTACCATTCAGTGAGAAGAGAAAGACAACCAATTAATTCTCTCAGTGAGAAGAGAAAGACAACCAAATTACCTCTCAGTAAGAAGAGAAAGACAACCAAATTATCCTCTCAGTGAGAAGAGAAAGACAATCAAATTACCTCTCAGTGAGAAGAGAAAGACAACCAAATTACCTCTCAGTGAGAAGAGAAAGACAACCAAATTATCCTCTCAGTGAGAAGAGAAAGACAACCAAATTACGGTACCTCTCAATGAGAAGAGATACTGTATATCTAAAATTATCTTGAAATTTCCAAGCTTGTTTAATTTTCGCCATTTTCACCCTTAGATGAGAGGGGGAATTAAAATGAAAATGGAATTTACAAGCTAAATAACTGACACACAAACATACATGTCACACATGAGACTATAGTGATTTAGGATGAGTCTAAAATGAGGTGAATATGTTTTCTGTCGTAAAAGAACGGAAATAACCAGAGGTGAAAATTCCAGGAATATAGTAACAATAATTATTATTCTGAGAGGTCAGAAAGATAAACAAAATTACCTCTCAGTGAGATGGGAAAAATAACCCAAATAACCTCCAAATAAGGTGAAAGTTAAATAAAATTACCTCTAACTGAGAAGAGAAAGATAATCAAAATTACCTCTCAGTGAGAAGAGAAAGATGACTAAAATTACCTCTGGGAGGTCAGAAAAATAAACATAATTACCTCTTAGTTAGAAGAGAACAATAATAACCAAAGTTACCACTCAGTGAAATAACAAAGACATCCAAAATTACTTCTTAGTGATAAAGATAACCAAAATTACCTCTTAGTGAGAAGTGTCATGTCAAAGGTCATCATGGTCCCTGTGTCAACGTGGAAGACGTACAACATGATGGTAGTGTAAAATGGTATCTGTTACTAAATGTGGTTTTGTATCATCTTTTTTTCAGTCGTGTCTGTAATTAAAAGAGACATATTTAATGGTGGTACAAAATTGTATCCATTACTAATAATATATTTGGTGATCTTGTTTCCAGTATTATCTGTAACAAGCTAAGAGGTCCAAGTTACGATGACAATGAAAACGGATAACAACAAAAGACAACAAACATTGAACCATAGCAAAAGTTCACTTGTCCCTGTGTGCCCAGTGACCCATAGATATATAAATTATACCATGTAATGATAGTATCACAGTGACTCATAGATATATAAATTATACCATGTAATGATAGTATCAGTGACCCATAGATATATAAATTATACCATGTAATGATAGCATCAGTGACCCATAGATATATAAAAATTATACCATGTAATGATAGCATATCAGTGACCCATAGATATATAATTATACCATGTAATGATAGTATCACAGTGACCCATAGATATATAAATTATACCATGTAATGATAGTATCAGTGACCCATAGATATATAAATTATACCATGTAATGATAGTATCACAGTGACCCATAGATATATAAATTATACCATGTAATGATAGTATCACAGTGACCCATAGATATATAAATTATACCATGTAATGATAGCATCACAGTGACCCATAGATATATAAATTATACCATGTAATGATAGTATCACAGTGACCCCATAGATATATAAATTATACCATGTAATGATAGTATCACAGTGACCCATAGATATATAAATTATACCATGTAATGATAGTATCACAGTGACCCATAGATATATAAATTATACCCATGTAATGATAGTATCAGTGACCCATAGATATATAAATTATACCATGTAATGATAGTATCACAGTGACCCATAGATATATAAATTATACCATGTAATGATAGCATCACAGTGACCCATAGATATATAAATTATACCATGTAATGATAGTATCACAGTGACCCATAGATATATAAATTATACCATGTAATGATAGCATCACAGTGACCCATAGATATATAAATTATACCATGTAATGATAGTATCACAGTGACCCATAGATATATAAATTATACCATGTAATGATAGCATCACAGTGACCCATAGATATATAAATTATACCATGTAATGATAGTATCACAGTGACCCATAGATATATAAATTATACCCATGTAATGATAGTAATCACAGTGACCCATAGATATATAAATTATACCATGTAATGATAGTATCACAGTGACCCATAGATATATAAAATTATACCATGTAATGATAGTATCACAGTGACCCATAGATATATAAATTATACCATGTAATGATAGTATCACAGTGACCCATAGATATATAAATTATACCATGTAATGATAGTATCACAGTGACCCATAGAGATATATAAATTATACCATGTAATGATAGCATCACAGTGACCCATAGATATATAAATTATACCATGTAATGATAGTATCACAGTGACCCATAGATATATAAATTATACCATGTAATGATAGTATCACAGTGACCCATAGATATATAAATTATACCATGTAATGATAGCATCACAGTGACCCATACATATATAAATTATACCATGTAATGATAGCATCACAGTGACCCATAGATATATAAATTATACCATGTAATGATAGCATCACAGTGACCCATAGATATATAAATTATACCATGTAATGATAGCATCACAGTGACCTATAGATATATAAATTATACCATGTAATGATAGCATCACAGTGACCCATAGATATATAAATTATACCATGTAATGATAGCATCACAGTGACCCATAGATATATAAATTATACCATGTAATGATAGTATCACAGTGACCCATAGATATATAAATTATACCATGTAATGATAGCATCACAGTGACCTATCGATATATAGATTATACCATGTAATGATAGCATCACAGTGACCTATAGATATATAAATTATACCATGTAATGATAGTATCACAGTGACCCATAGATATATAAATTATACCATGTAATGATAGTATCAAATTGTATCTGTAATTAATTCAGTAATTATTATTGTTCCTGTCTCCAGTAACGAAAAGACATACACAGCATAATGGTAGTACAAAACATGTATAAGTTATAACAAAAAGATGGTAGTACATTGTACAAAATTATATCTGTACTAATTATATTTGATCTTGTGGTATCTACATGTATAAGAAATAACAAAAAGATGATAGTATAAAATTATATCTGTACTAATTATATTTGATCCTGTGTCATCTACATGTATAAGAAATAACAAAAAGATGATAGTATAAAATTATATCTGTACTAATTATAGTTGATCTTGTGTCCAGTGGTATCTATAAGTTATAACAAAAAGACATACAGAATGATGGTACATGCAAATGGAGTACTATTTATTGAACAATACCTGCTATACATTTAGCTACTAACTGAGGCTTTGCATCATCTCCGATGCAATGGTAACCTTAATATGTATCTTGCACTTAACTACAGGCAAGTACTTCATAACACTTACAACATTTTATACCACATTCTGTCAAACTCCAATACAGTTCTAGATGTTTGTAACAAAGAAGTACATGCTCACTTAAATTTAAAAGTCCAATATGTTCACTAGCTCATGATAGTGTTACTGTACACATCTCAAACAAAAAAACTGATGTTTTAAACAGTCTCTTTATTGAAAATACACTGACGTATGAAAATAAATTTTATTCCTATATAAAAGTCTATCAAAATATATTTGTACCAACTTGTATCATTCCTATATCTATTTACGTTATTTTCATTTTACATGTCTGTACTTAAGTTTGCATATTTTACTGATTTCTGATGTTGAAGACAAAAATAAGAAGAAAGGAAAAGAAATATAACATTCACAAAGGCTAATCTGTTGAGCTATTTTTATGCTATATTCAAATATTTTTCACATGAAACCTTTTACATGGGTTTAGAAAATCTGGCTTACAAAATGTACCCTGAAAATGTATATGTTCTTGTGTAAACTGCCAAATTAAAGTTATCCAAAATAATCAGTTCATCATAAATCCAACCTTGACCCCTAACTGCCATAGCTGTATAGTGTAGACAATATCATGGTAGAAAACACAAAGCTTTAACCACTCGACCGTGAAGGATCCTACACATACAGTTAATTTCTATTCCTTCTGGGACTTTTAATATGTTACCCCATACACATGTTTAGAAAAATGTAACACTTCAAATACACCTTCTCTAACACATGACAAGATGATATTCAATTCAATGTTGATTCAAATACTCCTCCTCTAATACAGTCTGATAGCTGTGACAATTACAATACACCTTTGATACTCTTTGATATTAAATTGTACGCGATAATTATAATACACATTCTCTGACACTGTCTGATAGATATGACAATTACTACACACCTCCTCTAACATATTTGATATGTGTGACAATTACAATATGCCTCCTCCAACATATTTGATATGTGTGACAATTACAATATGCCTCCTCTAACATATTTGATATGTGTGACAATTACAATATGCCTCCTCTAACATATTTGATGTGTGACAATTACAATATGCCTCCTCTAACATATTTGATATGTGTGACAATTACAATATGCCTCCTCTAACATATTTGATATGTGTGACAATTACAATATGCCTCCTCTAACATATTTGATGTGTGACAATTACAATATGCCTCCTCCAACATATTTGATATGTGTGACAATTACAATATGCCTCCTCCAACATATTTGATATGTGTGACAATTACAATATGCCTCCTCTAACATATTTGATATGTGTGACAATTACAATATGCCTCATCTAACATATTTGATATGTGTGACAATTACAATATGCCTCCTCTAACATATTTGATATGTGTGACACAATATTCCTCTAACATATTTGATATGTGTGACAATTACAATATGCCTCCTCTAACATATTTGATATGTGTGACAATTACAATATGCCTCCTCTAACATATTTGATATGTGTGACATACAATTGCCTCCTCTATATTTGATATGTGTGACAATTACAATATGCCTCCTCTAACATATTTGATATGTGTGACAATACAATATGCCTCCTCCTGATATTTGATATGTGACAATTACAATATGCCTCTTCTAACATATTTGATATGTGTGACAATTACAATATGCCTCTTCTAACATATTTGATATGTCTAATTACATATGCCTCTTCTAACATATTTGATATGTGTAACAATTACTACACACCTCCTCTAACATATTTGATATGTGTGACAATTACAATATGCCTCTTCTAACATATTTGATATGTGTGACAATTACAATATGCCTCTTCTAACATATTTGATATGTGTGACAATTACAATATGCCTCTTCTAACATATTTGATATTTGTGACAATTACAATATGCCTCTTCTAACATATTTGATATATGTGACAATTACAATATGCCTCTTCTAACATTGTCTGATAAATGTAACAGTTATAATACACCTTCTCTAACATTGTCTGATAGATGTAACAATTACAATATGCCTACTCTAACATTGTCTAATAGACGTAATAATTATAATAATTAATATACCTCCTCTAACACTATCTGACAGATGTAACAATTACCATATGCCTCCTCTGACATTGTCTGATAGATGTAACAATTATAATATGCTTCCTTGACACATGATTTAAAGTGACTCCATCTTGTAAATTCAGAAAATGTTAATACTGAAAGATATACATGTATACGTACATTGTCAGTAAGATTAGAAAAATATAATAAAATTGGAAAAAAAATAAGATCCATTTTCGTAGGCAAAACCGTATTTACAATTTTAACTGATAATATTAATGACTTATGGGTAATGTACATGTATTAATGATATATATAAAATATCCTTATCATTATAGTCATCTTCTGTATCAGAACACAAAATGATATATTTGTGATGAAGCTTAATCCAATAACCCTGTACTGTACATAATACATGATGAGATGCATGCACAGTAACAATATACATGATGAGATACATGTACAAAATACATGATAAGATACATGTACATGTATAAAACACATGATGAGATGCATGTGCATAAAACATGATGAGATACATATACATACTGTAATTCATGATGAGATATATGTACATAGTACATGAAGAGATATATGTGCATAATACATGTACATGATGATAAGATATATGTACATAAAACATGATGAGATAAATGTACATATTAGATATATGATGAGATACATCTACATTATACATAATGAGATGCATGTATATAATGCATGAGATATATGCACATAATACATGATGATGTACATAATATGAGATACATGTACATTATACATGATGAGATACATGTACATAATGCATGAAGAAATACATGTACATAATGCATGATGAGATGCATGCAAAGTAACATAATACATGATGTGATACATTTACATGTATATAAAACATGATGAGATACATGTACATAATACATGATGAGATAAATGTACATAAAAAATGATGAGATACATGTACATAATACATGATGAGATACATGTACATAATACATGATGAGATACATGTACATAATACATGATGAGATACATGTACATAATACATGATGAGATACATGTACATAATACATGAGATACATGTACATAATACATGATGAGATACATGTACATAATACATGATGAGATACATGTACATAAATGATGAGAACAAATACATGATGAGATACATGTACATACATACATGTACATAATACATGATGAGATACATGTACATAATACATGAGATACATGTACATAATACATGATGAGATACATGTACATAATACATGATGAGATACATGTACATAATACATGATGAGATACATGTACATAATACATGATGAGATACATGTACATAATGCATGATGCGATGTACATGAGATACATGTACATAATACATGATGAGATACACATAATACATAATACATGTACATAAATACATGTACATACATAATACATGATGAGATACATGTACATAATACATGATGAGATACATGTACATAATGCATGATGCGATGCATGCAAAGTAACATAATACATCATGTAACACATGTACTGGTATATGATACATGATTAGATAGGGATTTTCCACCCTCTTTTTGGAATGGGGCCTGGGCCTTTTGAATTGGGAATTTTAACAACATTTTATTGAAATTGGGAAATCTAGAAATACATACAAAACTATGTGAAAATATAAGAATTTCTTCAAACTCATTGTCATTTGATTTCAATTGGAAAATTTCAACAACAGATTGGGAAAAAATGCATTGTTTTTGCATTGGGAATGGGGCTTTATATTAGCCCCATATGATAGGGTAGGAAATTCCTGAGATACATGTACATATTGTGACAGTCATACAGATTTTCAATAACACTTGATGAGAGACATTGATATACATTATCAATAGCAAAGGCTAATGGTATATATTATATGTGCTCAAACTTACTACGTACATCTAATATAATATTATACATTTCATTGATTAGTATGATTACTTTACAGGTAATGAATTGTTATTTATAGTTCTGTCTAATAATTTATATTAATTCATTTTTCATCACACTACATCGATTTTGAGTCACATATTGAAATTGTGTTTTTATAGGTATAAATAACCTAACTCTATATAATATCAGCTATACAGTATATGTACATATCATACATTTTGTTTGTTTGTCAAGTTCATTTTTCCTTCACTTTTACACATTATACACATGTACCAAATTTCATAACACTGCTGTAGCAAACAAGTCATTGTAAAAATCATAGGAATTGAAATCTCAAGCCTTAACAGAGCTGGTGTGCCCAGTCAGTAGTTACAATGTAGTTGTCAAGAGCATTAGCATGATTATAAATTAGTGTTAGCAACTTAACATGGTTAGAAATGATCATTAGCAAGGCTGGAAATGAATATCAAGACTCTGGCCATGACTTATTCATTGTCCCCTCAACCCAAAAGTGTACTATGCTTTTCAGTTTGTAAAAATTTGTCAAACATTGTATACTCTTTAATAAGGGTTTTACAATATATGATGTTTACTCTAACATCAGTTTTCAGGATTGGCTCTGTAGGTAGCCATTGGCTGATTTTTTTCTGAATTCACTAGAAAACTTAATGAGAGCTAAAAATATTTTCTGAATTTAACTATAAAGGCATATTCTGAGATACTGAAAAAAATTCATTTGAAATAACTTGTGAAATGACTGCAATATTATATAGTAAAACCTGCTTTAGCTATCACCTGTGTATAAAGATGACCTAGTCACAAAGACCATTATTTGCTGTCCCCAAAAGTATCATTTCTGTACAAATCAACCTCTATATAAAGATCATCTCCCTATAAAGACTGGCTTTCTTGTGTCCCTAAGGAGGTCATTATATACAAGTTTCACTGTATACTACAAGTGCTAGCCTTTAGTTTTACTGCCAATACCCTGAACTTGAAAGTTACTATCAATGTTAAAATCATCATGTAAATATACATGTATGATCCTGTTTGAGGATACTTAGTGCCTTTACATCTAGGTTAAAATTCTGCCTCAATTTTAAGTTACATATACATGTACTTTAATCTACCTAAAAAGGTAACTTAAAATCAGGGTCGAATTTTGACCTACTTTACACATATGGCTATATGTACATCATGCTGTTTGTTACAGATATTGTTATTAATACATTTATAAATGACATTTACTTCCCTTTCCCACAGGTACTGTCAAATCTTTTGCTTTACAATGGAATTAATTCAGCTTAGTGAACCTTAGTAATATTCAATGGAGATTATCAATATAATTATCAGACATAGCAATATGACATCTTCTTCTTTGGATGAAGAAGAAGACATAGACTCATATTGATATATATCAATAATTTCCATTTACATGTATATGGCTTTTTTCCTCCAAAATTATAGCTAATATTGGGCTATATTCCCAAGCACAAATCATATATCTTTTTTCCCCATTTTTTGCCAAAAATTCCCAATAATAAGCATAATATTACATCTTTTCATTGTCTCTCATTTTTATGCTGGTACTTTCAATCACTGTTTTTCTTGAAGGTTAAAATACAACATTTTGACAATAAAGAAGTTAAAATATAGCTAATAGCAAATTAAACGAAACAAAAAATAAAGATAATTAAATATATGAGAAATATTCCCAAAATGCTGTGAAATTCCTACAGTGCCATGGACCATGTTCCAAAAAGGCAAGAAAAAGCCCCAAATTACTAAACACTAAATAAGCTGAATAAATTCTATTATTAAGCAAAATATTTGCATACATGTAATTGCATAATTTGCACATATAGTGTTACACATTTATATGCATGTTGATGTATCACTGTAAATTTTTACCATAATTTATATTGCCAAACCCCAAAATGGGATCCTTCACAGCACCAACAACATCATGAACAATGACAATAACATTATATACATGTAATATTAAAACATGAGACTTGTTGGGGCCAGTTCCACTCTGATAACAGTATACTTTGAGAATAAATTTAGATTCTAAAAAGTAAAGGTGAAATATCCCGAAAGAAAGATAAAAGGCTTACTATCAAGGTGAACATAAATCCAAGTTTATTCTAAAACAATGTCATCTTTCACTTTCATTTTCAATATTCCCAAATATGTACAAAGAACAGAAAAAATTAATCCTAACATGGTGATCAATGTGGAATATTTACCAAAATATGTTTACAAACATGATTCACAATAGGCAAGTCAACTGATATCAGTATCTCTCAGTCATTGGTTGTTGTTCACCTAGGCTATGGAGTATGGTTCCGAGATCTCAAAGGCTGTCCCAGTTGAATGATACGTCACATTTAAATTTATATTTTCTACACGTGTTCTTTGAAATGTATTGTCGTATAACAATTCTTAACCACATTCGTTTTAATTTTATGTATTACATCACACATCGGGTCAATGTGACCTCATCAATATAACAGCTGAGAGGAGAAAATCTTTGTTTTGTTTACGTTTCTTTACTTCAACATTAAAGAGCCAATATCTATATCAAACCTTCCTAAAATTACCTCCATGATGACCAGTTGTATGGTAGCAGTAAAATTCATATCCTGCTCTAGTATCACATGACTGAATGATGATATTATTGTCAGCATAAGGCAGATGATAAAGTCAAATTCTATATTAGGGTAGACATGTTTACAAATGATTAGTGACTAAAGAGTTTAGCAAAGGGAGGTAATGTCGGAATGCAATGCGCAAACTCCAAATCATTATCATTCGACAACCTCATGTCTAACGAGACGTAGGCTAAAATTAAGCAAAATAGTGAAAAGTACAAAAATAAATAAATAAAATAAAAATATGAGACATGACTGCAGTACTATATTTTAAAGTTTTATAATTTGTAAATTTTGATTTCCCAGACCTTGATAGATGTATAGCGGATTACGTATAAGAAAATGGCAAAATGATAACATTCGTTTTCACTGCTTTTACCAGCGATATATAAAGCTAATATTAGCTTTATATATCGCTGCTTTTACATAATTTTCTTTTGGCATATTTTTTTTACCTTTATTATATTTTTCTCGCATATTTGTTCATTTATTTGGTATTTTTTATGTTGCCGTTCTTTCACTTTTTGTTGTATTTCATTTATCTATTTTATTATTATTCTACCTTAATTTTAGGTGATCTGTAAATACTATTTTTAGGCTATATCTCTCGGTCGGATATATTCACATTGAGTAACCTAGACTTTAAACAGGTTATCATGCAAGCTCTTTCTACGATAACCAACACTGCTTCTTAACGCAATAAAAATACACGTCCGTAATGAAACTTCCCAAAATGAGCATTTCAAATACTTGCATGTAACATTTAATATGTTGTATCATTACTTTTAATGTCTTCTCACCCATGTATGTACATATGTGAAAGAGACAAAATCATTGTCAATGTCAATTTTTTTTTTCGAATCCATTTTTTCCATTTTATACACACCCGAGATGTATACATACACCGAATTGCCAAAAGTATTTCCCTATTGCTTTAGAAACGTTAAATCAAAGTTTTTAAAAATAATTGGTCTGATTCATATATTCAATGAAATCTTGTAAACTTTTGAACAATTGTGTGGAAGTATGTCGCCTTTATTTCTAAATTGGTTTGGAATATAAGTGACAAGGGAAGGTTGCAGTGTCATTTCCGGATTCTGTGGTAAGTGGCGTCATTAGAACACTTAAGAACACTTCTCGGAAATAAAGGTTGAAAGAAATTTAAACCAAAATCCAGAAGAAAATAAAAATATTTACTTCTAAGAATATGAAATTTCGCATGAATTGATGTAACAATTAATCCGTGACCGTTATTGAACAAAAGTTAAATTAACATAGAAAGCTAAAGGAAAATGAAAACAAAATGACATACTTTTGGCCAGCACACGAGTGTACATGTAGGAGTGAGTATCATGTCTTAACAGGTCACGCCTGCCGTGAATCCTTTGTCAACTCAAATCATAATTCAAATATTGATATCACAACTGGTAAAAAACCAACCCAAGCTACTACCTCTTTCGATCAATAATTTAATTGTAAATAGCGACGCCTGACTTTAACAAACAAGATGAACATTTCCACCAAAATGATTTAAGAAATCTTATTATCAAGAAGTATGTCTTTTTTTTTATGAAATGTTAGTAGGTACATGTATAGCATCATATCAGCTCATTCAGGAGACACTGGCAGCATATGAGGGGACCTCTGTGGCCGAATTGTTGCAGTCTCTCTGGGGAGGGGGTATCGTGGCCGAGTGGTTAGAGCGCTTTGAACCATTTTAAGTCTCTCACCTACAGTCAGCGGAGGTTCGAGCCCCGCTGGAACCTAAGATGATTTTGTGAGAAGGTTTGCCAGTTACTTGCGGAACTCCTCTAGACAACACTTATTTTGTATACAAGTAACTCTCGTGTTTTATACTTATCATCGTGCCCTTATGATATCGAGTTTATCATATACCTATACACTACTTGTCTATTATCAAATCAATTTACCGTCAATACTCTTTATATCTGATGCTAATAACCTTTCTCTGTAGCCGAACGTTACTCCAGATAATGGTGAAATGACCTCAGTTGTAGTACATTACGGTGTCTGTCAGAAATACCATCAATATTTTACACAGTATCAGTATCAAGGAAATTAATAAGTCACTAATATTGGGCAAAATTTCAAAGCTGAAACAGATATGCCGGTGTTGGTTTGTGACAAAATTGTTGTCTAGTTTTTGTGGTACTAAATTAAGACACATACAAATAACGTCTGAGCCAGTGTTTCAAAAAGAAAAAAAATCTTGTATAAAATATATGTCTTCCATAAGACACCAATCAAATTAAAAACCGACCTCCCACCGCTCCCGTTTTCTGATGTCATGTGTCGCAGTGAGGATCTGACGAAATCCGTTACGGGGTCATAGTACTTATTATACAAATAATATTTATGAGAAGTACATTGACCGCAGGCATTGACGGATTAGATGAGCACTGATAATTTTCCAAAGCTGGAAAATAGTACCGACATTTTTTGTCTAAGATTTGATATTATATGGCATTAAATCAAAGTTTACAAGTACATGTATCCGCCAGATATCGATTCATTGGTAAACTATTTGCACTTCCTCTACTATATTACTATAATATTCAATGTTTTATGATCAGAATTTACCATAAACAAGTGACTCACAGAGGTATTCTATCTTAATCATCTACTGTCTGAGGCAAAAATTAGATTCACGGCGGATGTGACCGATCGACAAGGGATGCTTGCTCCTCCATAGCACCTTTCTGAATTTTCAGATGTCCGCGTGTCTCCATTTTTCACGTGATTTATATGTTGTCTAATGATTACTTTGGTATCTGTGCTTTTTATGTTAGTTAGATCTTACTACGGTGTCATAAATATGTCAACTAACTTCATTTACAATAGCTTTCTATGTTAAAGGACTTTTCCCAGAAATTGACACCAATTTAGGCTTTCACCAATTCTTTCCCAAATATATATGTTCAGAAGAAAGTCTATTTATTTTTATTTGAAATAACTTTAAATTTCTTTGAGGCTTTATTTCTCAGACAATTTTTCTCTGCAGTATTACTTATTTTGTTTTTGCCACTTCTGGCTATGAATAAAGAAGGAATAATCGTTGTAAATTTTGCTTGTCACTTACAAATAGGGCCTACTACCAGATTTCAAGAAAATAAATTGACACACTCCAAACCAATTTAGGAAGATAGTTCATAGACTTCCACATAAAGACCAAAAGTTTACAAGATTCCATTGAAAATATGCGTCAGTATATCATTTGAAATAAATCATTTAACATTGAAAGCTATGGTAAAATGACGTTAGTTGACAAGCTTATGACATCTGTGTGTATTTCATACAGTTTCAAGTTTTGATGCGAAGCAACTTATTGTCGCAGACACAAAACTATCATAGGATAGCATGAACGTCACAAAGTGAAGCTTCTCGGTATATGATCCAGCCACGTGTAAATCGCCCAATGAAACTGATGTCCCACCAAAGCTTCTGGTAATATCACAAATAGCAGTCATGTAACTGTTGATAACATCTTACAAGATTTACTTTGTTATAGTAATATGTTAAGTCCTTGTCGAAAGTTCACAGAAGCAATTTTAATCAACTTGAAGTGTAAACTTGGATGATTTCACTGGGAGTGAATTTTGCCATTTTTGTATAAGAAAATCCTTGTTGGTGGGGTTATTTTTTCTAAAAATAAAGGAGTACATAAGTGTAATGTAAAAGTATTCTGAATTTGCACATTTTCTCCCCTCGCATATTTTGGAAAGATTACTCCGACGCGAACATTTCCAACTTTCAGTATTTAAAGATTCTCAGCAATACATTATTACTAACATTTTGTGTTACTCAGAATTACTCCAATAACCCAGCCTATAATGATATCCAACAAGAGGATCACCTGAGCCTGTATCGCTCACCTGGTTTAAAAGTAAACAAAAAGTTCTTAGATTTAGAAAATATATACTCCTAATGTTCAACTTGGCCCTTCAATTCAGAGGATTTCTCACCAAATCAGCATAAAAACATTTGGTGCACACAAACCATGAAACATATCTCCTACATGTACCAAGCAATAATTTTTTAGTGTTTCATGAATAAGGTTTTGTATGATTGCCCATTGGGTCAAATTTTAAACTAAGTATCCCTTTAGGTATGGCGATGAAAGTAACAAGTATATTTGGCATCAATTTGTTGAGTGTTTCTAAAACAAAAGATGTTTGTATGCATTAGCCATAAGATCCAATGTTAAACAAAGCATCCCGATAGATGCCATATTTTTCAACCAATTGACATGAAAGTAAAAGCGCAATGTCCTATGACATATTTGTAATTTTGTAAAAATTCAAACATGCATGAATGACGGAATTTTTACAAAATTACAAATATGTCATAGGACAGCAAGATAAATTCACAACAAGCAACACATCTGCCATGTTTGGCATTGGTTGGTTACAAGGTTCTCAAGACGAATATTTTTTAGGATATATTATTCATACGTCCATTGTAAGTCCCAAATAACAGCCTAGATTTTCATAATATTAAAATGACTAACAAAAATGGGTTGACTAAAACACAACACATCTTTGATAACTGGCGTCAATGGTTGGGTAGATTTTGAAGAGATTATTTTCGGCAATTCTGGATCGAACATTTTTCTTTGATTCGTGGTGACGATTTTATTTATTGGATCACAAGAACAAATTTAAAACTACTATATAAAGACTATTCCTGGGAGGGAGCAACTCAAATGTCCTTGCGGTTTCGACATTAAGAAATTTGAAATTTCGGTTGATCAGACGCAATTCTTTTGCCATGGCGGCCACAAATGGATTTGAAATCTGCACCGAATGAAAATTCACAAATAAATATCCCTGTGAGGTTTGGTCCCAATTTGTCATTTGGTTTCAGAGAAAAAGATTAAGGTTAAAGGCGCATCAGCTGAGTTTTTTTTTCCAAAAAATCTCCCCTTTTTACTACTTGGGTTGATACATAAAAAAGAGATAAACAAAGGGATACAATTTCTTAGATTTCTATATATGTTGTGGAAATTGCTTGTGAAACCTAGGTTTGACACTCTCAATTGCAACTGATTAATTCAATCTTACTTTTTGTATATGAATACCACACTGGACCTGAAATCATTTTCACAAAATATATAGGAATATAAGATTTTGTGTACCTATATATAACTCTTATTTGTTATTGTACATCAAGTGCAAATAATAAAAGCTAAAAAAAACATCAAAATACTGGAAGTACTGAAATGGGTTGTTACTTTGTCAAAATAGCCATGGAATTCAAATTACTACTACCTATTAACATAAATGAAATGAAAATAATTCAAATTAATGTAGGTGTAGAATTAATGTAGATCTAAAAACAGCCTCTAAATACATGTAAACTGAAAATTAACATTCTAAAATTTATTTGTTGGGTCTTCCGCTCCAACTTTAAATGTTGTCGGTCGTGCATTAACACTCATTTCAAAATAAAATATGAGCATTTACTGAACCTACTGGGAACTGTTAAAAAAAATTTTTTTTCATGGCGAAAAATGGCTGTGATTTAAAACAAATTTTTGGGCTTGTAATATAGCGATGTAGCAAAACGATCTATCACCAATTTCACTTACAGATATCAACGCTTTCGGCAATGGATAAAACTTTGTTTTTTGTTGAAGACATTGTTTCTGTTTATACATTCCAAAAGTTGTGATAATTGAAATCCATTATAATATTCAGACCAATTACGCAAAAAGTTTATGTGGTCACCATATTATACATTCCAAAATTAGTTTGTGATTGACAAACTTGTTTGTGTAAACACCCGACAATGGTCATGGCGATTTTCCCAACTAATATGATGAATGGCCGCAGGAAACGAGAAACTGGTAAAATTACGAAAAAAGTGTAATATTCAAATATTCTATTAGCTTTAGTTACCTCCCTTTGCGATATCAGTACTACACAGCTAACAGGACAGCCCTCAAGTCGACCGTCACAGCTAATGTCCCTTTAACCAGCGAAATTGAGCATATCGCTGGTTGTGTAAGGATGACAATAACTTGTGGTCCCCATATAGGGTTAATAAATAAAGGAAATGTGCACGGGATTTAACTCATTAAATGGCATGTTATGTAGAGCGATTAGTTAACAAACATATTATAATTTGTATAGTTTTCAAAATTGACAGCTGTTTTGTTATTTACTTTACTAAAACCGGTTTCACGCGCCATTTGCACAACAAGATGGTTAGTCACTTTTACCTGAGATAACCTCACTCGATGCTGTCCCCTCTATTTAAATTGGTATAATCTGCTTTAAAATTTTATGAACATTGTTTCCTTGGGCTAGAAAAGGCTGTTTCATATACATATTCTTATGAGCCTGAGTTCATATAGAAAATTGAATTAGCTTCATGTTGGTATCAGCGATATGTAATTATTTATATTTACATTGCTTTATGCTTGTAGCTTTCAAGATCAATATGATGAATGGCAGAGTTATACAGTGGGGTCCCATATTTATAAATAGATCGATGACGTTTTGATTGAACCCGTAAAAACTACAATATCGTATTATGTATAATTATTGACGAAAAAAGTAAGTTAGAATGTAGAATTAATGCAGAACTATTTTGTCATTTAATCAGCGATATATGAAGCTATTAGCTTTATTGTACACATATCGCCCATGATTTTTTGTTGAATGATTATTAGTACAAACTAGATTTTTGAATTTAATTCATTTTTTTGACACCTTTGAGTCAAAATACTTTTATTTATCGATTCGATATTTCCACTGTAAAAGTTTAAATGTCTTGAGTTTGGACTTTGTCCGTCTATTGTCATATTTTTGTTTCAACGAATGCAAATCATTGGTTGATTTTCCCACTTACTATCTCATCTTCACTGCTAACTCAGGACTATTGCCCTCGATGAAAAGTCGAAGGTGTGATTTTATCAAACATTTGATTGAAAAACAACCCTTTTGATTGCACAAAATCAAATTTATAATGTTTTTTTTGGTATATTTTCGTTCTAAATTTAAAGATTGAACTTTTGTAATTTTGCCAGTCAGTCACTGCATTTTGAACTTTGCAAAACTTTCCTTAAATCAAATTTGATTAATTTTTAAAGTTGATACCATAAATTCCTTTAACCAGCGATATATAAAGCTAATATTAGCTTTATATATCGCTGCTTTAACGTATGACGTGACTTACGTAAAGTGATGACAATAACTTGCCTGGTCCCGAACTGATACACCATTTCATTATAACATTAGCAATGTTAATACTAGTAGTTCATTTTTCGTACAAGTGCATTTTCGAAAAAACAAATTATACCAACTCGTGACTATCAACAAAATGAAATACTGATGATTTAACTTAACTTATAAATATCAGATTTTCTAAAAGCATCATATTAAGAAATATTTATATATTAATATATGTCTAAATGACTGCTTTAAGCAGTACATTATCCATAACGGCTACATATATATATTATATACATATAGGTTATATATATATATATATATATATATATATATACATACATACAGTATATGTACATGTAATTGATGTTATAAGAGATTTCGTGCAAATATTGTTTTGTGATTCTCTGTCTAGAGGTTTAACGAAGTGTGACAATGCAATTCATAAAGCTCTTTTTAATTTGAAATAATACCGCTCATCATTTCCAATATATACTGCTTGTCAGACTGGTGATGCCTTTATACCAGCTCCTACCTAGCAAACAAGCTGGATTCAGAAAAGACCGTTAATGCCAAATTGTCCCCCCGTGCATACAGACGACGGGGAGGGTTGCATAAAGCCATCTTAACTCTTTTTATGGTCACATTACCATGGGTGTTGAAGGAAACAACTTGTGGAAGGTAGAATGGTATTCACTGTATCCTCCCGGAGCACTATCCCACAAACAGTCAAATTCAAGAGAAGAAATCAGTTCAAGAGTCGGACGCTGCTCAAGTTGGGACTTAAAATCAACAGGGAGGAGATTAAAGCCATGTGAATCAATTCAAAAGGTATTGGACCTATCACACAGAGTCATCGTGAGCTGGAGGATGCTACTAGATTCACCAATCTAAAAAGTATTGCTGGAACAACAAAAGCGTCAAAATGAACATAAGGAAAGCCAGAATAGTATTTAGCATCACAGACCCTTTCACGATAACTGGGTTCCTACTTCGTTTGTGTTGGGTAGGAAACTTATTGATACCACTAGGAAGTGCTTGTTGTGCAGATGAGATTATTAGGAAGCCAGTTATAGTATTCAGCTAATGTCAGCGAGCTATGCTCTTTCCAAGCGTTAAAAGGCACTAGTCAGGTCATTGATTTGTGATTCTCTATTCCAGTCTCAATGAATGTGACTACTTTTAATTTGAAATAACGCTCATCATATCTCATCCCGCAATGGTCTTATGCGAGAAATTAACAACCAGAAGCTATATTACGACTTGAAGCAACTCATTCTTTGCCAATTTAAAACATTCAGGAAAACATTTATGAAAATCCCTTCTTTATTTTTGTTGGAAAATGCAAAGCTCGAATTTCATCCTACATCTACTAAGTATTTATGAATGATAGTAAATCTGTGTTTATATCCATGTTCAATTGGAATTAATGTTCCTTTTTACCCATGGCAACCACGTTATGTGCTTAAGTGACACAATTTTAAGTATAAAACCTGAAAATGGTTGTGGCCAAGTTAGGTGTAAAGTGGTTCAGTTGATTCAGAGAAATTTATATTTGATGTTTAAACCAATGGACAACAGAAGTCAACCCATGGCAATTGCGCACATGGACCTCTGGTCCAGGTTGATCGATTGAAAACATTTATGAATAAATAGAATACATTTAGAACAGTATAACTGTTCCGAGACCATATCATTTGGTATTCAATGCCAAAACCTTAAAATATATAATAAATGCAAACAAAGTTGTATCAATTGATTTAATTGATCAAATACAAAATTAATCAAGACTTTCATAACAAATATGTGACTGATTATTGCCGAAGTAAACTGATTTTTCTCAAATCAAAATTATTTGATGTATATATCGAGACTAGCTTATTTTATAATTGACAGCTCAGAATACAAAGATAGATGGCTTGTATAATCTTGCTCAGGATGAGAAGTTTATAGATATCAATTTAGAAGCAGACTGTAGGTAGTGTTACACAGTGATTCAAATAAAATATGAATCATGAATATTAACAACATATTTTCAATAGCTGCCTATGATTTAACAAAATAAGAAGAGTTGACTATTTGTACATCGTCGGTGTTGTATTGAAATAATATATTCATTTACACCAAATGTACTCTTCCATTCATTCCCCAGTTTTGTTTACAAACAAAATGCTGAAATAAGCATAATAATTAAGGCAGCAAATGTTTAGCACATTTCAGAGCTGATATGCAATGTACTTTTGATAAATCAAAATTATCAATTTCAAAGAGTTTTGAATTACTTAATACTTTGAACCAAGAAAATTGAAATTTACAAGGACATGCAAATGTTTATTGAAATTATTTCATTCAAAGATGACACCATCATCCTAAGAAATCTTACACCAATGTTGAATATGTTCCGAAACAATCACAGACCTGCTTAAAAACTCATAAAATTGTTTACATTTTGCTACTGGCAATACCACTTGTATAAACAAAGTAACACTTACCATTTGGTAAACCTATTTGTGCCATGGATTCAATGGCTGCATAGCACTAAAATCATTACAAATTTTAAAGTTTAAGGTTATGTGTGTCACACCAGCACATAATTCAACCTTAAGGTCACTTGGTCTAAATACAAATGTATATACATTACAATCATAAAATGTGTAGAATGTTTTGTAAATTTAGATAAACTGACTAGTCCTTGCAGTTGTGGTTGACTTGAAAAGAACATAATTTATTTGTAAATCTGGTAGAATTATGGATGCTATCGTGAAGGATGGTTTACTATAATATTCATTTTACTTTTAAGGTTAGTTCAAAGAAGACAAATTTATTCAAAAAAATTTACACCCCCCGCTTTCGTAAAGGGGCAATCATATTGTTGGTAAACTCTTCAGGAATAGATTGAAACATGTAATTTTCATGCTATTGAACTTGGACAAGCCCTGTAGGCATTTAACCTTGTTATCAAGTTTGAAGAAAATTGGATATTTGTTGCTATGATTGCGCAGAAACAGCAGAAAATGACATTTTTTGTTAATGAAGGGGCCACAACTCCTCCAAAAGTGGTGACTGAACTTGGTCTAGCCCTTTAGGTATATAACTTTGTTACCAAGTTTGAAGAAAAAATGAGGCGATTGAACTTGGTTGAGCCCTTTAACCTGAAATCAGGTAATATGTGTTGCCATGATTGCAGGGAAACAAAGCATGACAGACAGTCTGTTAAACCCAAATTAACACCCCCTTTCAGCGAAAGCGGGTGGGGGTGTTGTTGTTGTTGTTAAAAATTGGTAATATGCCTATTCTTATGAGAGAGGGAAAGAGTGATGAGAGAACTATATATTCCTATTGTATATCCTTGAGGACTGGTAATTAATTAATGTCTGAGAGAGAGTTAACTTGGATCAGCACAAAAATAGAATTAAATAGTAAAGAAGAAACCACTAAAGGGAGCATGGCCAAATTGCAAAGCAATACATCTGTAATTTAAAGTTCAAGGTAAAAAATGAATGTCATAGTCAACAAATGTCATCATATGAAGTTACACGATACACTAAAAGTAAACTAAATGCAGCAGCTAAACCAAATTGTTGACATAGACAGATTATCATTTCACAAATCAGTATTTGCTTGGCAATCTGGTGAATTTCTCCTACATGTTAGTATGATGAACAAAGAATAATATGTAGCTTCGTATAACCATTCTGATAATTCATAATCATCATCATACATATATTTTAATGTTTGGAGACGGAGAGGAAAATGTATATGTAGAATTGCAGAGATAACTATCCTCATTAAGAAAAACTACTTTTTGTTACAACTTATGTTTTATTTTCCCAGGTTATATCACCATCAGTTATCATTATATTCTGAGATATGTAATACAAGCTTGTATTTTCATGTTAGCAGCTCTAACCAGAGAAGTTTTTGTAGCAATCAAATCATAAAGTGTGCAAGATGAAGTTAAAATTTTCCTACAATGTTACTGTGCTGGTATATATGCAATGACAAACAAAGCAATTTAAATAATCTATTACTTTAATGGCCTCACACAATCATTCTCCTGTATTCTGATAACAATACTGTGAAATAAACATCAGCACTATAATCCTGGATCAATGAAAACTTTTAATTTAACATCTTTCTGTTGACAGTCTTTGTCCACTTTATTCTCCATTTGTTGTACCGGTCACATTAATAAAAAACAACAAACAGTTACTGCAAAAATCAATTATTAATAAGTCCTAAACAACAGAATGTTATTGTTCCGCTGCTCGACTCGACTGGGGGAAATCTTCTGAATTTATTTCCTGTAGTTCAAACCAATGACCACACATGCATCGCCTTGGTTCACCCTTGTAGAGCCACATCCACACAATAGCTGTTGAATCATCTTCACCTGAAATCAGAAAAAAGTGATAAAAAGTTTCCAATGAACATATCTAATGATTTGATATATATTTGTTTCTACGATTGCTTATGTATTTCTTTAAATTAGTTCATCAGCATAGATCTTATAAAGTATAGCAATATGAAACTCTCAAATGTTGGGAGTTTTGTTACAAATAGTATTGAAATACATATAACAACAGCAATGACCCCAATGACCAAGTAGTTAGAGTATCACTCTCGAAACCATAACATTCGGATTTCCCATCTCTATTCTGAGCATTTGAAGTCCCTCTAAAATTTGGTACATTGCAGTCAATAAAACATGGTCCCAAACATATGACTTACGGCTAAGTGAGTTTTACTCATATCTCAAATTCTTGAATTTTTTTTTTTACTAAGGCCACACCAAACTCATTAGTTGTTCTTCGGGATGACTTGCATATAAACATTGACTTGTAAAAACTCGAAATAAATTTCTGCCTGCTGGCATCATGTCCGGAACAACCGTATCAAGATTTTTAATCATTTGAGTGTTTGAATCAAATGAGTATTACTAATGATAGAATAGTAATAAAAAGGCTTGAATAAAGATAGTATACAGGGAATATGACACATGATCCTTCAATATCTTGGCATCAGGTAGCCTACATGTATATCGTGGCAACGGACAGTGTTTCAGTTGCCAATTATTGGCAATATCAACTGAACATTATTGACATGTTTATTAAAGGTATGGGAAAGGGTAATTACAGCTGCAATGAGGAGGGTAATTACTACATGTATTTTGAAAATACTGAATCCCTTCTTCCTTGCCACTGTAACTAGGAAAAGGGTTAAACTTGTTGCAATTTTTTATTATCACTGATTCCATAATATGTGTATATTATCGTAGCAAAGGTGGCAAAATTTGGCAGGTAATGAAGTACAAAATTTCCCTTAATCTTTTTTTTTTTAAAGTGACCATAAATCTTTATATTATTATTAAGTAGGTCAATCAAGAATTTGATGGCAAAAAATAAGGCACAGTGATGCTGTAATGGTAGGCAATGTGCATTTCTTGAGCCGAAATTCTGTCACAACTTTCAGTTACTTTTTTAATTTCCAAATACAATGTATGTAGACTATATACATTGTAGTCCAAATCACATCACCTATATCTCTGTTCACACTTCCCACCAGCACAAAAATGTATGATAAATCTTAGGGTCAGCAATTTTCCATTTCAAATTTGCTTCAATTCTGTTTTGGTGAATTCCATTCTTTTTTTCTGTTTTTATAAGAAAAAGAACTAAAAACAAACCTTAGATGAAAAATATTTAACAATACAGACTCATAATCATACTTTCAATAGTCTGCCACACAAATTTAATGATAGGTTTAAATAAGGATTTAGGAAGTACATAAAACATAAACATGTATGTGAAACATTGTATGTTTTTATAATTTTAGAATATTTAATAAGTAATTTGTAAGTCTGTAGGCCTATAACAGAGTTTGAAATCTGCCGGTCTTATTGGCAAAACCGGTAAATTTGACAAAAGTCCGGTGAAATTCGTCAAATGATCAGTCCAATGTTTGCGTCAGCAAATCCAGATTTTGTTACTTATGTGCGTGTGCGTTTTTTTTTAAGTTCCAGATCAGTAAAAGGCTTGAACTTACGTACCATTCAATCTGTTCAAACGTTTCATTGACTCAGATAGTTGTAAAACATGGCAGCCTCGTGGCCTATCAAGTTTTCTGCTAATTTCTGTGGAAACTCTGGGTAAAACTAGATGATTTTAAATAATCAGCGCCTTAAATAAACTGATCGCCAGATGCGACCACTTTGGTGTCCGGGCAACCAGAAGTTGATCAATGTCTGACAAAGACAAGTAGTTACTGGCCCAAAATAAAACATTTGGGCGAGTGCCCCACCATCCTGCTGAATTCATGTCATGGCCGTCATTTATTTTTAACAAGACATAATCCTCTTTTTTGTTAATATTTATGTTATATCTTATCCACGCGCAGAAATTATTATGTCTGATCACAGACGACATTGAAGTTTCATGACTGACGGCAAGTTTCACGTACTCCTTGTGAAGTTTAAAAATAAAAGTCATTCATTCCCCAGAAATTTAAAAATGTGTGTACTCAAAAGAGCTTGTAAATGGATAGAATAGACTTCAATGCAGCTACCAGTGGCAGGATTCCTGCTAATTAAAATGCATTTCAGTCAAGTGAAGTAGATCTAATTTATATTTTGCCTTCAACATTTATAAGCTTAAACAGGAGACGTTCGACCCAATGTTTTTATTTTCAACCGAATTCACATTTGGCCCATTGACATACATTTGTTATATCCTTTTAATGTACATTAAGATAGTCGTTTATAACTGACTTAGTGTTTGTTTTTCACCGATGTAGGAATAATAAATTGCTGATCCTCCTTTGTGTTTTCCTTTACTTTTTACAATGATATTTGTCCAAAATATTTGGGCCACCACTATCCTTTGGGCCAGAATTTTTGAAATTTTACACCCTTGTTTTTATTTTTCAGTAATATGTATATAAGGACTAGTTAAATTTTGCTATGACCAGTGAAAATTAGTAATTCACTGGTCAGGTTGACCAGTAAATTATTTTTCATTTCAAAACCACTGCTATAATACTCATATACATGTAGGTAACAAGTTTTGTTGCAAATTGTAATTTCTAATTATTAATTTCTGCTTGAATTTATCACCTTACTTAGAAAAAGTCTGTGATGTTTTATTTGGTGTGTTTTTACTTTAAACAATCTTATAAAGTAGATCTACATCATACATGTACAATGAATTTTATTTTTAGGGCCTATATAGTCTTTTAATCAATTGTATAAACACTAGCGTAATCTTTGCTATACTGACAGAATTTTCGAAATTAAATGTCACCATAAAATTAAAGATTCCATGAAAACTGATCAACCCGTGCTGATGTATTTATTTTATAAATGGGAGGAAGTTTCCTCTTTTCATATACATGTACATGTCTTCAGCCATCGTAGCTTGCTGTCAAAAAAATTCAAGGTGTGAACACGTGTTTGTGTTGGTAACAAAAACCAGCTGTCAATCAAACAGTTTGTCGTAAAAAGTTAGGATGGATTGTAAATTGTGAAATATATATTAAATTTAATATAAAAATTGGTATGTATATTCAGATATTGAACTAAATATTCTAATTCAATATATCAAATTAAAGCAATTTTTGTTTTAGAAAAAT
Source organism: Atrina japonica (assembly GCA_030159075.1). Lineage (NCBI taxonomy): Eukaryota > Metazoa > Mollusca > Bivalvia > Pterioida > Pinnidae > Atrina > Atrina japonica. Next base: position 541,090 of record BROG01000095.1, read on the forward strand.
CAGGATGTCATTCAGTACTGATGCTACGACAATGAAAATGATTGCCCTTATATTTCGATGTGTAAATGTAGGCTAATAGATCTACAGGATGAAATAGTAACTGGTGTAAAATTTTGTGCTGAAATAATGTAAATAAACAAAATGAAGTTTATGACACATGGAAATAGCACACTAGTGTAACAAATTCTACCTCATGTTGGAATTTTTAAAGATTTTTCAAAAAAGCAATTTCTGTGATTCAGCGATGGCGGAAAATCACTGGCCCTAAATTCTCCACTCCTATTTATATGAATTATGATAAAACTGTAAATATAATGATATTAGAATTATGATGAAAATTTAATACTTTGATATTGTGAGACTTCAGTACTAAACAGGCAAGTGAAAATAGTAGAGTACTTTCCTAAACTATATATCTGCATCAAACCCAGGGATGCCAACTTTAGATAATTTAAAAATGGAGTCTTAATGCATGTGCCAAAGAACGAGCCCGCTAGGGGGTCTGGGGCATGCTCCCCCAAAAAATTTTGAAAATTTGTTGTTATTGCTTATATTTACAGTCAACAATATTTATGGGTTTATCACAGAGCATCAGCTTGTCTGTCTTGCGACAGTAAGAAACTGTATGCACCATGTACATTTTATAAGAGAGCAACAATACTTCTTAACCCTTTAAGTGCTACATTGTTTCCCATAGTTATCTCCCTGTACTGCTGAATAAATATTAAGTAAAGGAGAAAAATCAACACCCTCTCTTTGAACAACAATATTTCTTTTATTATTATACATACATATATAAAACCTATATGTTTTCTGATCCTCTATAATTAATCTTTAAAATTATTGCAAGACATAATATGTACATGTGAAATTAATGCAAGAACAGGTGAGAATTTACAGGTAAAAAAAATTTTTTTCCAAAAACATTTGTTTTTTTTTCAAAAAAATGTAATGTTTCTAACTGAATTATTATAAATATTTTGTGCCAGTTTACCTTTCAGTATGTATAAGAAAATACAGTCCAAAGTGCATTTGAATGTTAGCAGAAATGCACTAAATTAGTCCAATGAATACACGAAATAAATTTTTCAAAACTGTGTTCATCAAGTCATTTTGAGGTTATTTACATATGTACAGACAATTTAAAGTCTGTGATTGTCAACTTGAAAATAATAAACTACACTATAAACAATGATATCCAAGTAGTATATATATATATGGACACACATGTACAGGTAAGAACACACAGGTAACCACAGGTGTATTATAATTATTCATCAAAAGCAAAAGCATTAGTTTGTCCATTTGTCAAAATTTGCTTATAGTTTTTGTATGTAAAAAAATTTCAAAGCACCTTGGGACACACACAAAACAACATTGCACTGTGGGCAGTGGAATGTAGATTGATTTCGTTTGAAGCCATCCCTTTTGCTTACTGACTGATTGCAACGCAAAGCAGTCCCGCGCTGGACGCTGTCGTTTAGCTCCTGGTTTTGCCAAATTGAACGCTGGAAAATGTCTCTGAGTTAAACGGTCATTGTCATTAGGGCACTATTTTCCTCCCCCTAGGGGCATCAGTGGCAGAGTCGATAAGAGCACGTGCTATGCACAAACTGTTTGTGTGTCATACCTTTCACGCCATATATTTCGATAAAGTGCATAAGAATTTGTCAAAATTAAATTAAACATGAAGAAAAAACAATTTCTTCCACCACTTTACAGTACGTCGCAGTACGGAATGTTTTTCATAAACTGGTCACCAAGGTCTACACCACCCATTAGCGAACAATAGTCTACAATGCAGGTGGGTTTAATGACTGGTTCGCCACTGGCATCAGTTTTGTCGAGAACTGCAAGTTTTGCACTATGAATTGTTGTCAGCATATTCACATCACGTTCGTGAAACTTCACAGCCAGTAAGTTACTTCTCCTACGAAAAAACATCGCCTTTCTTCATCTTGGGTTTTTTTTGTTTAAGCGCAGTGGATATTCTTCCGGTTCTGACGCACTGTGCCACACGATGTGTTGTGAAAATCCAATTCATCAAATAATTCGGGAGATGTATAGTAGTTGTCCATGTAAAAACATGGTATCCACTGTCTAACAATCCGGGCCAACATACCAACAACTATCTTTGTTGTATTATTACAGTCCTGGTTAACGTTAACAAGTTCGGAGAAAGATCACGGGACTACTTCCAACATAAACATCAAATCCGATGCAGTAGCCCGACTTTGCCTCATTCAAAGAATATAGCTTTATGCCAAATTTGTCCGGTTTGGCAGGGTTGTAAACCTTGAACCTGAGTCTCCCTTTCCATGGGCATGTTGCCTCATCAAAACTGAGGTCTCTCTCTGGGGTATATACATCATTTGATATGGATATAAAATTCCTAAGTTTAAATAGAGGGTCATGTCCATCTTCATTTTCATTATCTGCTACATGTAAATTGCTTAGCTAAAAATCTGTCCTTACTCATTCTTTCACCGAAATAAATGAGATTTCCACTTGTGTCGTCCAATACATCTCAATATCATCCTTTTGAACGATTCCCATTACGATGCAGTGCGAAAAACACTTTGAGCTCGTCAACAGTAACTGCTACCCTTTTGCCAGCCGGCTGTTAGTTTTCAGATTTGCACCAGTTTTTTTTTCTTTCAGCGTACTTATTTGTCTCTTCGGCGATTGTGTCCCACATGTTTTGTTCAAAAAATGAATTAAAATAGTCGATAGGCTCTGCATCTTCCGCAATGTCAATGTTTAATTTCGCCTCGCTGGTAAATGGATGGTGAATGGGATCTCCTCGTCAATTGGCCCAATTCAAATGTCTGCGTCAAATTCCTTGTCCTGTAACGTATTTTCCATCTCAATTTCATGACATGTAAATCAGATTGTGTATATCATCATTCGAACCCCTCGAAGTCATCGGAATCGGAATCGTCCTCAAAAATCTGTCTAATTTCGTTCTCGTAATCCGAGTCAAATTCATCTTCCGCCATTTTTTTTGTTTTGAACGTTCGCGCATTTCAAATGGGCATATCTCGCAAACAAACGGGATTTCACATGGATTCCCCTCGCACACGATTGGCTGAATATTTATAGTGATCACGTATTACACTCATGTCATGCTAATATTAGCACAGGTTACGGAAATGACTCAGGTAAACAGAGGTTCCCGGATACGACAATTGTCGCGTTACGCAGTGCTGGACCAGTGAGTACAACGCGACAATAGTTGTGATAAGCACTTAAAGGGTTAAGTATAGTCTTCTTATAAAACAAATGATACTTACAGATACATCCTATAATTCTTCGGTCTGATACAGCTGGGACAAGATTTGGTTTATCAAAAGTTCCTACGCCCATTGACCTTACTCCAAATTCCCATGGGTCCTGTGATAAGAAATGTATAATCATTTGATAAATCAACAAAGAAATGACAACACTATAATGTCAGATGAAAAGTTTTAAAGACGTACAACTTTTTAAATGAATTGTTTATATTTTGAAAATTGAAATTTCATCATTAATAGACCCTTTCACGATAACTGCGTTCTTACTAATTTCACCTTCTGAGTGGTGTCAATTAGTTTCGTGCTCTAAACATTTCATATTCCTGACAATTGGTATCCAATTAAAGACCTATTTTTCCCTGTTTATGATTTGAATTTCATTGGGTATGATTCGTGTTCAGTGCGAAAGTTCTTGTTACCACTAGGAAGTGTTAAGTGCAAAGGTGATATTTGTAGAAATGCAGTTATCGTGAAAGGGTCTATTCATTTAAAGAATTGTTAAAATCATTACTTTATTTTTAAGACTTAAGTTGACTCTTGTTTTTATTTCACAATGCAGCGATTGGAATGTGAAGCAGTAGCAGAGTGAGCAAATTGGTTTCATTCAAAATCACTTGATATCTTCATTCACTACTATACTATTTGCTATGAAGGGGTAGGTCTAAATTGAATTGACATGGGAGAAAACGGATCACTAACAATGATGAAATGAAATCTCCTGACGCTCGTGTCAAATTCTTTATTTGTCCACAACTAGACTTGCTGAGTCGTGAACGAACGAAATATTTCACACTCGAGTTAGGAGATCTCTGTCCTTCACTGATAGTGGTAATAGATTCTATTAATCTTCCATGGTGTCATTTTTTACAATTTTAAATGATAATCACAGAATCCAACATCAGTTAAAACTTTAATATACCAGATGATTCAGGGTTCCATTCAAATTAATTTCACACTGTAAAATATGGACTCTAGTCATGTTGATAAAAATAATTAACAACTTGTATGTTAAATTAGAAATGTTAAGAATAAAGAAAAACAAAAATGTTTTACAGTATAATATTGTGAATCAGAAATAAGAGATAACAGTGGCTTGCACATTGGAAGTTGCAAGTCCTACTTCACATTCTTTGGTCCTTGAATTATTGCTTACACATCAAGGTGCAGCTAGTGGATCATTGTTAAACACCTATAGAAATCTACAGGTCATACAGTCATGGCTAAAACACTCATTAAATCTAATGTTACTGTAAAAGCCATATAGGTCAATTAAACAATGAATGAGGGTCCAAATATTTGTGAAATCCTAGATGACAGATCTAATGTTTATCATGATATGGCTTTGGATCATATATGTATGTACCAGAGTTTGCATGCAAACTAGTTGACAGAGAGATACATGTTATTAGATTTAATCTGACAAGATTAATTAAAACCTACATGTTGTTGCTTTAGAGATAAAATCTCAAATCTTTCTGGACCTACAGCATGACCAGCAGCATCAGGAATTTGGCCTTCAATTTCTGAAAATACAACACAAAGAAATATATAAATTCCTAGTATTATTACATTATGAAAATAAACAATAATTTAATTACATACGACTAGAGACATAGCCTATATATGTAGCCATAGGTTCCAACTCTGGAAGCCCATAAAAGCAGAACAGATCAATAAAATTTGAATTCATAAATGTCAATCAATGTCCCCAAAATCCCAATGGGATACCCTGAAGTCACACTTGCAAAGGGAAGTTCCAGATGCCTGATGGCATGATCCAATCCTTTCACTGACTGAAAATAATTCCTTGAATAGCTTGATATTGTGAGAAATGCTCATCCAATTTACTGTTTTTATGAAAAGCAATGTAAGGCCTTGGCTACATGTACTTTCTCTTCTATTAAAAAAACCTGGTTCTATCTGCATACAAAGATCACCTACACCTTTATGATTGAATTGATAACTACTTTACATACAGGTAACTTGTCTCTTCCGTGAACTACAAAAGGGCTCCACAGTACATGTAGTAACATGCTAAAGTTCTAAAACAGAGCATTCAACTTACAAGTTACATGACAATGTATACAAAACTATGGTCTGATCTCTTGACAGGTTTGGAATGTAACATGAATGGTCAGGGTTTTCCCTGGGATTTTCAAATGAGGAGTCCATGGACTCCCACAACTACAAAATTAGGAGTCCATTTTGGTAATTTAGGAGTCCATTTGGAGTCCACTTCAATTCGACCAGAATTAAACTGAATGTCAAACGGCACATTTGTTGATAATTACAGACATCCCTATAGGGAAAATATCAAGAGTACATGTGGAGCATTTATTTTCTGATCATAACTTAATCATGTCGGCAGAGTGAGTAGTTTTTCCGGCACTCATATGTGAAACAAAACATAATGCCATTTTTTATACGTTACTGTAACACGATTGTAATTTCTTTGTTTGTTCACGAACCCTCAGAGTTCCCTTAATTCAATATATAATTATTGAATACATACATGTACTATAGATTAAAGGTTTATAAGAAATTAAATAAAATATAGTTGTTTTTAACTACATTTGAAATCATATGGAAAAATTTATATTAAAAATCTATAAATTGTAATACAATTACATGTTTTTTAGCAATATAGATGCAAAACTGAAAAATTACTAAATACATGTAGCTTACTAATTGATGCCTCAAATTTATTTATTTGAAAATTATATCTATTTTATCCATTTCAAGTATTAAAGTACTTTATCATATGTATGATTTACATAAACATTTGTGTAAATAAATCATTTTATATAACTATCATTAGTACTTTCATTATTATTTTTTAATTTCCTTAATTCAAATGAAAGTCGGGTTTGGTATCCCATCTTTAATTTATACTTCCGGAAGTACCCATAAAGTGATGAACGATGTTGTTTTGTTGATTCTAGATCTATATTAGAGGTAAAGATATTCCTGTTTTATTATTAATAAAATGATGAATTCAGTTTCTTGGGTTTTCTTGTGGAATTGCACTAGAAAATAAGAAATGGACATAAAAAAGATGCAAACTGGTAGAAATAGGTCGCATGCTTGGTTTATTTACCCAAACGATCTCGAAAGACATCAAGTATTTGACGCGTCCACTAGGACGCAATAGATCTTATTTTATGCGTCATTTAGGATTTTTACGCGTAAATACGCAGAATTTTTGTGTCAGGGAAAACCCTGAATGGTATATCGATTCATTTTCAATGCTAAATCATATTTTTCAAAGTGTAAAATTTGCTGAAATGTAGCTTATATGGAGCGCTGATAATGTTGAATCTACATTACATGTACAAGAAACTGTCAATTGTTGAGAACTTCATGCCAAGTATAGGAAATTTGACATTATCACCTTTGAGATATCCTACTCAATAATGGATTTTATTTCTTGTACAAGCTAGAAATACATAATGCATAATGAATTTGAAATAAAACAGACCCTGTCTTGACAGGCCAGCCTATCTGCCTCTGAAATGTGGTGTCTCAAGACATGGTCTCCAAAATGAGGTTTTATTCAATGGATCATTTAACAAAGTGTTTTCAGAATATGGTTCTCGAACACAGGTGGTCTTTTCTAACAGTGGTCTTTCAAGACAGGTTATACTATAGACAATAGTTTATGTCTTATCCATACTCCAGACATGTTAATGAGAAATTTAATACCGGTAAAACTCTGACTTAGCTACCCAAAGGGGTCAGGGGACATGTCCCCATCTCATGGGAAAATTTAGAGTTCTACATACAAAATCCTGCAATCTGACAGCTTTTGGAGGTAAAACAACAGTGTGATTTTTGGCAGTATTTTGATCACTTAAGGGTTCAGTCATTTGATAATATTGCAATAATCAACATGCATATAAGTATCTTGCATGATATTGGTAGTTTCTATTCTTCTCAAAGTATATGGTTATTGCAATATTATCAAATGACTGAAACCCTTAAGTATTAAATACAAAATAGAAGTTTATCAGAGTTTCAAATAAATTGTGTTTTTTTCCTCACTACGATTCTACACACAACAAAGATGTTCTTGTACAATTGTACAGACTGTGACATGACCAATTCAACCAAATTGTTGCTATTTTTTGCTTAGTAATTAAATGAACTATGAAAATGAGGTACAAGCCTGCACTATATTTATCTTGATGAGTTCCTACATTCCAAGGAATTGTTTCTTCTTGTAAGTGATGTACTACCAATCCAATTTGGCAGTTATTTGACTGTGTCAAGTTGTCAACTGATACCTCATCCCCCTCTAATTATTTTTTGGCATTTTTATATCGACCTCAAAAATTAGGAAACACATGGAAAATTCTTAATGTCTGATACTTCATTGAATGCAGTATTTGTCTAGTGTTTGATTTATACAATTAGTTTCCTTAAATTTTGTTGAATATGTTGTTCAGTATATTGAATGTTGGTGAAATTTGACTTTGAAAGTAATATATCACTTGTCTGATTGCCATCCATTATCATTAATATTCCCTGCAAAAAGTTATTTTGCTTGACAAAAGAGTAGACTCACTTGACCAGTGCTCAAATAAAAAACAGTTTTTTTTAATTTACATGCCAGATGGCACACAGATTAATGTAAATAAATTTTGAGGTCATGACAGACACAAGATGAGTATTTTCAATAATGTGTGAACCACTAATGTATTTTTGGCAGCTGATCACATGACACCACTGTAATGGAGGAAATTGGCATCAGACAGGAACAGTGCTTGAACACCACAAAAAAATCATTTGTAGATGAAACTTTTTGTTATATTTCAGTTGATACATTATATTAAAACTTCTGTTTTAAGATGCAGTAATATTTATTTTCAGGTACATTAACATAGTTAAGTCAGGAACGAGATAAACACATGTTTGCAACTTAAATTTCTAACAATTTTTGGTTCAATTTTGACATGAAGTGTTGTCTGCATAAGTTTAAGTTATGTCATTTGAAGTGTTGTCTGCATAAGTTTTAGTTATGTCATTTGAAAAGAATACTTCTAACCAGGAGGTTGATATGTCAGATCATTTCCAATAATTCCGTCGTCCTTTAGTTGATCAGCCTCATTCGTATAGACAAGGAAACGTTAAATTTGTGAAGTGTTCTCTGTTTTGTAAATTCTGTCGAGCACAACAAATATGAAAAATATAGGCATATAAACACTCCTGTCCAGAGTACTAATAAACTTAAAAAATTAATATTTTATTTCATTTCTATATTTTCATCCAGTGGATTTTTTATATATTATATATATATATGTTATAAAACTGGCCAAATGAAGAGTGAATTTTTTTTTTTTGTGTTGTAGAGCCCTGCAAATACATGTATTATGGAGTAATCAATTGACAATTTTATTGTAATTCTATGTTATTTCAAATCAGTTTAGTTATTTTAGTATGTTATATGATCTCAAATTAGATAGTTATTTTTATAGAGACTACAGTATGCAGGCTAGAACTTTCAGCCATCTGTTTGGATGGATGTTTCCGGATCCAATGGCATGGACATGGCTCTATAACAGGATCCTTATTATTTATTTATCATATTTAATTTGATAATTTTCATTATCATACTATTTGACCAGAATATCGCTGTGTATATTTAAACTTCCATGTACACATTCTATACCATCTATGGTTTGTACTACTAGTTTTACACTATTTTAATATCCGTATACTTAGAATTAAAAACATTATGTATTTTGAAAAAAAAAATATCCATATATCCAATCAAATAAATTACGGTTAATTTAGACAATTCAAAGCAATAGATGTAGATAAAAATGAAACACTTTCGTGGGGACATTTGCATAGAAATGATAGATTCTGTGCCATAAATCTTGACTCAAGACATGTTTCTGATATATTATTACACATAAATAATATTGTATCGAAAATAATACATCAGATGAATGTTTGTGCTATGTATTACCAGTGTATTAACTAAATATAGTCTTACAACTCAATGATACACTTAGAATCTGTAGAGTACTCTAGCGAGTAGCGTACTCTTAAGTTTAATAACTTGGACCGTTGACAACCGCATCTGTATATGAATAAAAAAGTGATCACTGCACCATTTACTCAGTAAAAAGCAATGACACCAGGATATATTCGCCAAAAACATTTTTGTATACTGCATCCTTTTTGAAACAGAATTTGCAGTGTTTACATTGTAAATTACAAACCAATCAACATCACAATACCAGAGTCGCAAAGTTTCCGGGTGCAACAAAGATGTACACTACTTGGCATTAATCTTGTGACGTTGTCATTATATAATCTGAAATCCTGTCGATTTTGTATCAAAAAAATTAAATCAAATACCCGGTATTGAATTAAAGCTTTGTGAGTCACCTTGAAACGTGCGGTTTATATCACAAACTGAAAATTGACGCTTCGATCAGCAAAATTAATGAAATTTGACGGAAAAAAATAAAAAGTTTAAATCAGACAATAAAAAAATTTCAATAGCATATAATTTTAAAGACTGGGGTCCATATTATCGAGCCGGTTTCACCCTCACGAGTCGGCAACGAAGCCGAAGGTGAGAGGGTTGAAGATGAAAATGCTTTTGGATTGTTATAATTGCTCAATGAATGAAATATATATCGAACCTATTTTCCCATCATGTTGATTATCTAGACCTCCTCCAACATTTATGCTACCGCCCATTGATCTCACACTATTTAGATAGGTCGTCCTTCTTATAGCAGCCCCGGCTATCTTACATAGTGTTGACGCCATATTGTTAAAGTGGACAAGGTCATGAATTCTCGCATTCATCTCGTCTTTTCTCGTTCTGGTATATGGTGTGTGGCGCGAAATATATGATTTGAAACATAAGCATTCTTATCATAGATCTATGCTCTAATCAATTTTGGTTTTTTTGTCAATAAACAATAAATAATAAAATAAAAGTACAGTCCCCCATAGCGCGTAATTGTATCACACTTGAATCTACAGTAGATCTACTGCTGTGCAGACCTACGTCTACGACAATATATTCTAGCCTATTAAATACCCATACCTGTCAAGTCTATCGATTTCGGCGGTAGTCTACCAATTTTTCTACCATCTACCGCTTGTCTACCGCCGAGAAAAAAATCTACCGATTTTTCTAATTCTCAACCCATTTCCGGCGAGCGGTAGACGTTTTTTCAGTATTAAATGTTCTTAATCATAATTTTCAGTCTATTAAAATTGGTGACATGTCGATAGTCCGACGGTCCGATAGTCCGACGGTCCGATAGTCCGACAGTTAAATCTCATGGCTATCAAGAGGATTAAATAGAACAAAAGGGTGACATGTCGATAGTCCGACGGTCCGATAGTCCGACGGTCCGATAGTCCGACAGTTAAATCTCATGGCTCAGAAAAAGTGGGGGGCCGCCCCCTGCCCCCCCAAAAAATAATAATATATTATCCCCCCCAGGTCCCTACGCCTATGTATTTTCTATAATGAACTGAAAAAAGGTCAAAGGTCAAGGTCAAAAGGTAAAAAATGTACCAAAAGTATCAAACCATCGGACTATCGGACCGTCGGACTATCGAACCGTCGGACTATCGGACCCGTCGGACTATCGAACCGTCGGACTATCGGGATGTCCCCATTAAAATTAGCTTGAAATTCTGGCGCCTCCATATCATTGAAGTGTTAAGACATTTAGGTTATATAAGTCCCTTATATCTTGCAAATAGTGACGAGAAACAAAGACTAGTAACCCTGTTTATCAATTAATGTCATTAGACCATACAGAGGTGTCATTATCGGGCGTGTGCCGGCGGTAATTACACAATGACCTGTACTGTTAACAGGTACCTAATATACAGATTGATTACCTGTTTATCTAAACCTCCACACCTATAATCACTATCCATATATTCTGTCCAAAAAACAGTCATCAAAGATTAACATAATTGATGTTATATTAATTTCATGCAGCTTCTATATCAATCCTCAATGATTTTACTTTAAAAATTTAGCTGAGAAATATCGAAGCGAGATCGTGGTGTCTTCTTTTGAATTGCAAAGCTGAAAAGAAAATTAAAAGAAATGTGATATTTATATCATCAATATTATTGAAAATAATTTACTTTTAGATGCATAAAATGGCAGGTATTAAAGTTTAAAATTACAATTTTTTCTTGTTTTTCCCCCCCGTTTTTCTCCTCCTTTCACTTATTTAAATGCTTTTGACGTGACTGGTACATGCATATATATCAGAATGACAACGCATCCATAAAAAGTTCAACCTTTGTATGCATTTTCTACCCCAGACAAATTTCATATTGTTGATAGGTATGATTACCCTATAGGTTTTTTTATCCAGTCTTGAAAATATCAAATATCGATACCAAAATCCAAAACAGTCATGGGACATATTCACCACTTATATTATTTTCTTATTCATTCAATATAATGATACAATAATAGGGCATACCACATCTTGCTCTACATCGTATTCATTCACTAATTTTTTATATCACAAATTCATTTTTTTTTTATATCAAAACATCGAATATCTGATGTAAAATTTATTTTCTTTTGATTTTTTATATGAGAAATTAAATTTTTTATACAAAAATAGTGAATAAATACTAAATCGATTTTCTGATATCACAAATTCATTTTCTGATATGAATTGAAATTGAGGTGATTTTTTGATATCAGAAATTTGATGTTTTTACAATCGAATTTAATATTAAAATAAATCTGAGTCGTGGTAAATATATAAGTGTCAAAGATGAAATTAAAGTAGATATCCCTAGGATGTGAATAGGAGAGAATATGCAATGATTGCCTCCCTTTATTTGCTATAATAATTTTGGTTTATTAGTGAGTATAAAGAGTACTGTGCTTTTCTGAAGTTTGTTTCAAGTTTTGACAAATATATTGACAACCATAATGCTAATTTCCTTGAGATACACCAATCACATTTGGAATCAGATTTGTACGACATAACTGAATTATATGGCTTAGTTGTTGATTTGCATAACAACATTTCATTGTCTTTGGTTTCAAATTAACTTAGAAAAATTTCAGGTGAAAATTGCTTGAGAAACCCAGGTTTGGCACTTTTTCAATTGCAACTGATTAACTCGACCTTACTCGTTGAATACCACACTGGGCCTGACCTCATTTTCACACAATATTTAAGAATGAGATTTTTTATGCTTGTGTATAGCTCTTATTTGTTATTGTACATCAAGTACGAGCAGTAAAGCACAGCTAATGGCCCTTTAAGTTCACAAAGCAGAAAAATGATGGATTATGAGCTTTTAGTTATAGTTTTATATTGATGTAGTTAGGTTGAACTCATTGATAATTTAGTATAACCATAATTTTTAAGTAAAAATAAAATTTTACGTTTATTGATCTTCCTGGAATTTTGTGAATGAGCAGTTTGTGCCATACATAAATTGAATTTCTTATACCAGCTCTTATGTAAAACTATTCTAATTTCTTATACCAGCTCTTATGTAAAACTATTCTAAGAGCCAAGTGCAAAGATATGTATTAAAAATCTTGTACAGAAGTCATTCAATTGAACTACATGTGCTTTGTAAGTTTTGTATATAGAATGTCAACAGCCGAGAGTGAATATCCGAGATAATTCTTTGAAGACCAGTGTGACTCCAATTATACATTCCAGTTATTCCATAAAAAAGTGTTGGTTATGTTGTGATACACCATGGACGGGCACAAAATTTCATGAGGGTCACAGCCCCCCGAGTGAGGTTATGCAACCTCTTTGAATATTCCTCAATCTGCCCTAAAATAGTGGCCTAATACAGGAATGTAGGAAAAAAAGTCACAGGAAAAAAAGTCACGGAAAAAAAGTCACGGATAAAAAGTCACAGGAAAAAAAGTCACAGGAAAAAAATCTATGTACGAGATATTAGTGGTGAATAAGAATATATCTAAAGGAATAAAAGTCACAAGAAATAAAATCACAAACAAGAATTTGACCATATCTAAAGAAAAGTCACAATTTGAAAAAAGTGTGTGCATCAGCTAGTCGATGTAGACTGGCATCAGTGCAGAAAACAAGCATTCTATTAGCAGCATCTTGACCATTGTCATATAGTAGAAATGGCTGATTATGAGAAGTCTTGGTGAATTCCTCTGTAAGAGTCACATCTGCAAGAGACTGTGGTACTGCAGGTGTTGGTCTCTGGTATCTTATGGTTCTTTTGCAGTTTTCTTCTCTGGGCATCATGGCCTGAACATCATCATTGCAGTTGGCTACGACTTGGGCAAATATCTGGCTTGGTTTGTCCCTGGTGTTGGTAGCCTGCTCCTTCATGGTGAGTCTGGCTTTTGTATATGTTATGTTGGTCTCACATGGGTCATGGTTATGTGGCTGTCCTGTAGTAGGGTTCTCATGTTGCAATGACGTACTGATGGAACCTTTACAACCAGTACTGGATCTCTTGACACACTTCCACCACTGCAGTGTCTTTCGAGTAGCATGCTTGGTATACATGTACCCTTGATAGCAGATTTTTACACCACCTTTGTTACTTCTGATGATTTCCCATGGCTGTTATGATAAAATTTGTTAATGCTGTCCCTTATATGAGAAAACTTCATTAAAGCCATACATTTCCTCAAATTTTTTGTTATATTTTGAGCTTGCAAGTTTTGTCAATTTAACAGAAATTTCTATGGAAGTTTGTTTTAGCATTTCCTATAGTGAACAATTCTGATGTACAAATTTAGTGTTAAAGAAACAATTAAAGGTATATCAGCAGTAATTAGTTTTTACAGCTGTAAGTTAAAGGAAGCAATTTGATTAATTATGGGTATATGAATTTTCTTGATGTCCCTTGATTGGAAACCATACACTTAATATTAATATTTCTTTCATGAATTAATTAGAGCATCCAAGCTGAATATTAATAAATCATACTTTTTGAAATTATGCAATTATTTAACACATAATATACAGTAATCAAATTTACTTTCTGAAAAACATTTTTTCCTGTGACTTTTTTTTCCTATCAAATTTGTGACTTTTTTTCCTGTGACTTTCTTTCCGTTTACCTAATACAGACCTATCAAGTTATCCTGCTTCCACTATTGGAAATATGCACATCATTTCAAACTGATCTTACATTGTTAAACTTAAAATTTTTGTTATTCATATATTCATTTTATTTTTGTTCGTAGATCAAATAACTAAATAAATGTTTGATCAATCTTTAAAATTTATCTATATTTTCTTTTTTTTCCAAATGACATTTGCTCTGTTTATCAACAACAACAAAATGAATTTGATACATCATGTTTATTTACAGTATCTGCATACACCATGGGAAGCTAGAGATACACCACAGCATGCCAACATATCTTACACCCCTAATATTTGCACCAGTCCAAATGTTATAGTGTGTGTAGAGATACACTACACACTTTATAACGAGAAAAAGAGGTAGCCTATGGTACAATGGAACAAGGATTACTTAAAGTAACTAGAGTTATGTTGAGCAATAAACAGAAACTGGACTTCCCCAAGAAAAGCCATTCCAAGCTGCCATGCCATCCAACATACTCCTGTCCAATCCAAGGATGGAGCCTGGGTCACAGTTTTAAAAAGCAAGTGTACTAAACAGGAAATTCTTTAGACCTCAATCTCAATTTTCTTTTATTGTATTTCCCCACTAAATATTTATAAACGTAATACCATAGTTATACATGTTCTTTTGCAATGGAGATGTTAGCAATTAGGTAGAGTTCCACAAATTCTGACCAGTGCTGTGAATTGACATAAAAGCTGTGAGGGCTCCCAAATGTACCAAACCTGTTATCATAAGCTATGGAGGATTTTAGATTAGAGGGGGTGTACTTTTGATCTTCACACTGCCCTATGATGCTGATTGAGAATTTGTTCAGGGGTGGGGGTGAGGGTAACAGTATTATACCAGATTGTTACAATACAAGCCTTATTGAACATGTTTTGTTTTACAAATCATTATATAAATTGTAAAGCAATAATTCTTTTGAGACTATAGGGAAACTTAGAAAAAAAATAATTTGAATTTGGAAGCCTCTCAGACACAATCTAACTAGAAATTTCCATGCTTTGAGGGGTTGAAAATGTATTGATAGAATATCGTTGCCGAGTGAAGCAAGGCGCAAAAAATTCTTGAAATTTTTTATTAATTTTCTGGCTTTTTACTTAAAAATCAAAGGTTTTACAACTAATTTTTCACTGCGCTTCTGTCTGAATCCTTTCCTGTCACTACACATAGGGTAATACTAAGTATTGGATCACAATGGAGCCGGTTTTAAACATATTTCAGAAAACATTTGACATTTTTAAGTCCGTAGATGCATTTTCTGCTTCCAGATGGAAAATACGCCTGGATTCTGCTAATAAATCACACTTATTCTTCTCAAAAGAAGATTGATTTACCAAAAAGGTAACCTAAAATTGGAACAGAATTTCCGCCTAATTAGTAATAGCCTCCAGACATTGAATTATGACCTCTTTATCCTTAAGAATTTTTCATTGATAGATAAATTCAACCTGAAATTGAACCGGTGGAATTTGGTGATGAGCAGGGGCTTGGGAGTAAGCTCCCAAGATAAAATTTTGAATAATCCAATTAAGAGCATTTTATAGCTTCCTGACACAAAACCACCATTTACCACCAGTCCTTCACACTGTATTTATTTCATGTTTTTATGTTGATATTTATATTTTTTATTTTTCTTGAAATGCGACAGTTTGATAGTAAAAATATTAAATAAAAATAGTATACAAGAAAATAAATGAAA
This sequence comes from Atrina japonica, assembly GCA_030159075.1. NCBI lineage: Eukaryota > Metazoa > Mollusca > Bivalvia > Pterioida > Pinnidae > Atrina > Atrina japonica. The sequence goes on from BROG01000095.1 coordinate 557,209, forward strand.
AAGGAAATAGAATAACAGAAAATGTGAATATTGCCAGCCGATGTCCTATGTTTGCCCTGTGGTCCAGAGCATTTTCCAAGAAATGCACAGAGAGTTAATTTCACATTAATTACGACTCATTTTTATCCCCAAAAATGCATTAAATTGACAGATTAATCATTCACAAAAAAATAAATAAATTGAGTTTCAACAAACAAAATGTTATAAGAGTAATTCTGAGAGGTCATTTTCTGGCTTCCAGACACTAAAACTTTATTTACTATTTTCTATCTTAAAAAAAAAATAATAAAAGGAATTTTAGGAGGGAGGCATGTGCCCCTACACTAAATCATCCAGTGCTTATGACACAGGATCTCTTTTTAAGCCTCCGCACTCATCAGAAAGGCTTGTGACTTTCAATATTTATGCTTTGCCCTTCGGATAGTTACCTTTTTTCAGAGTCTGAAATCACCATTTACTCAATACTCAACTTTGATTTCATCATTTTGACTATATAGTCGTCTATAAAACTTCTGGATTTGAGTGAATGGGAATATATCATTATTTTTCATCCTGTAAAAATTTGATAAATATGTTGAGTAAGGTACTCAAAATTTGAGTACATACTCAAAGAATTTTTAAATATTTCTGAAGTTTTTCTTCAAATGAGCAACAACTTTCATATTTATTTATAATGGTATGCCATCCATATACAAACAAGTCAACTTACAGAATAAATTATCATGTTTTTGCCTTAAAATCATGTAAAGTTAGTTGAGCTTGAGTACTGAGTAAATTTGCTGAATTCTGGCCCAGATCTTAGGTATGAGCTTTGTAGGTATTAGACCCAGGACCTCAAGTTTACGTGTCAAATGTCATACCATTAGACAAACAATAGTGATCTTCCAGTTTTAGTCACGTGCAAAATCACAAAAAAAAACCAAAACAAAAACAAATGATCTGTTCATTCTTCATTTGTATTTTAATATCCTTTTTTACAGTCTGTACAATTCTTAAATAATGACAACAAACTCTCCTTGACAAGGCAATATCTTACACATATGAGTATTTACAAATGTAGGTATTACACCGATACACAAAAATGCCGAGTTCACATATATTTACATAAACATTTAACACTTTAGCACAGATTCATTCACACCTCATTCAGGGGAAGTAACTCATATAGCAGTAACTTCATTAGAACATGGAAACTTTGAGCACATCATAAACATTACAGAACATTAGAGGAATGTCACCTTTGTCTTTAACTCATCCGAGATGAAAAATAAAATATTACATAGGGGAGGAGATCTTGGTAGAATGAATTTGATGGATTTTCTCATTTCTGTTCACAACCAGATTTCTACATAGAGACACTGAGGAAAACAGAATGACCCCATTGTCTTGCTTGAACAAATTTAATAGAAAATAAAATCCAGAAAGAACCACTTGGAATTGGATGAAGAAAGTATTTTGCTGAATTTAAAGGTACACACTAAAAACAAAATATTTGTCATTAAAAAGATTTGAAATAATTCATGAAAGATAATTATAGACAGAATGATTTATGCTGCCAGGAATCAGCGATGTGATACTCGATAATCTTAATGGTTGAAATACTGAACAAAAAGCCTCCCACTTTCATTTTGACCAACAACAAGCACTATTAAAGTTGCACAGAATACAATCACGACTTTATGTACAGCTTGCATTGATATGCTTTGCAAGTGACAAAAATATGTAGCACATTTCTGTCTTATATATACAAACTGAACTAGTAAATACAGCTGGAATATGACCTGTGCAAATATATAAAGAAATGATGGTTTGCCAGTTACCTGGTTATAATGATTTGTGAGAATGGTTCACGATGAAATGTGAGCGATGCCACAGCCAATATACAAAAGAGAAAATACAGTGGCAAGAACATGTAGTTTCACCCAATTAACATCAAAACTATAAAACAAAACACTTTATAAATACTTTAACAAAAAATAACAATTAGATTGCGCAGACTGGGTAGATATAAATAAAGAATTTAAAGAAATGAATGGTGATGTGTATCTGATGAAAAATTGGAATAAGCCATGAACATGTGAATGGCATGACAAAGTCTGACATGCCTCAGTCTTATACAGAGCACACACTGTCTGTAACAATGAAATTCCGAGTTAATCTTTTTCTGTATGTCATTGATGATTTTATTACAGTGGTACATATTCTTTGACAATTGAACAACAGAAAGACACATTTTATATTTCCATTGAATATTCTCATTCTTCATTAGTTAATTGGCAATTGAATTCATTATTTGTTCCTGGTTTTAATTATCAGCTCAATGCTGTGTGTGCGAGATATTTCATTCTTGATTTATCAACAACATCAAGAAGATTTTTAGAGTCCATGGCCAATATGTGAGCAGCCTTCAGCATGCCCTTTTTGTACTCATTTTCCATAGATGTAGAACTGTATTGCTGTGCTAATTTCATAGATGCTATCAAGGAGGCCATATCTGTTGACAGCACTTTCTGGGACATCTGAACCTAAAAAATTAAAATATTGTCTTGTATAACATGTATAATAAATTAAAATATTGTCTTGTATAACATGTATAATAAATTAAAATATTGTCTTGTATAACATGTATAATAAATTAAAATATTGTCTTGTATAACATGTATAATAAATTAAAATATTGTCTTGTATAACATGTACATGTACAATAAAATCAATGTGTAATATCATGAAAATGCAACTGAAAGTAGAAAAATGATGATAGAATGCATTTACTTTACAGATGTGAACAGTGATGGGCACCATAGATAGAGACCTATAGCATGGATGATAATATGCACAGTCGGCTCCACTTATAATGAGATACAGATTACAGCTCGGATATATCTCATCCACTGCATTTATTACATTCTACTGTATGAATATCAAAATCCGGCTATAACGAGGTTTAATTCTATCTCCCTTCAACTTCATTATAAGTGGGCTTATCTGTAGTAACGAATCTATCCAGGTGCTACCCCCTATTACATCATCTCAGTTACAGTGTTATCAGAAAAAACATGTAACCGCTAAGAGGGACATAGTCTAGAATGTGAAAATAAGTGAAATAAGTTTGTCTTTACAAAAATATTTGTAACCAGGCTTTTTGTATATACACCCTAAATGTTGTGTAGGTCTTAGGGAACTATTTATAATATCATATTGGTCTCTATATACATGTAACTTCCTTTTTATTTTGTACCCAGACAATAAATAGCACTAGAAGGTGCTATAGTTGGGTTGCTCCAGGATCACCTCCTTACATAATGAGTGCCTAGTTTTATTAAAATATTAATGTACATGCAATTCACCCATTGTTGGATACCTTTTTATAACATATATTAAAGACGAAACAAAACTGATACATTAACTTCCACCCTCCTTTAACACTAATTTGCAGTTTCTATACAACTTATTGGTCAATCAAAGATGTTGAAAAACATGTTGTTAAATATAATTGCTTACCTCCGTAGTGTGCTGTGAGGGAATTGAGTGGAGGAATTCATCAACACTAGCCAGTAACCCTCGTAACTGTTGACCAATTTCCTACAACACAACAAAGTATGTCAGTAGAGCAGTGATAACCATGCAAATGATTATACTGATATATACATTTGTATTTGTGTGTGTTTACATATATAATATATATATATATATATATTGTGGAATTTCTTTGTCTCGAAACCAACATGACCGCCCATATTACTTCGAGATAGCTGGGATTTGAGATAACAGAAAATTTTAATTGATTTATTATTCTATCTATAAATATCGGGACCGGACTTTCAATTTTGACATATTCGGAATTTTGGCTCATCTGATTTCAACATAATGAGATTCGTGTGTGTGTGTGTGTGTGTATATATATATATATATATATATATATATATATATATATATATATATATATATATATATGATTAATTATTAAACAAAGAAAATAACCAATGCAGTGGAATATTGTTATGCTGAAGTTGAATAGCTGGTGCTGAGTTTTGTGGATAGAAAAATATGGTAATTACAATTTGGTTGTTTCGAATTCCAGATAACTGGAAGTAATGGGTGATCCCCTGAATTCTAAGATAATGATATTTCACTGTAGTTCTTAATAGGACAGACTAATGACTAAATACATGGATTAATACATATCTATATTTATTGGTTACAAAGAAAAAGTAATTACCTTGACCAGACTGATGTATTCATCTGGTTTCACAGTGTTAGCTCCCTTTGTTAATGTCATAACCGATCTGACAACACCAGTGGTACTATTATAAACATAGTCATTGGTTCTATCTAACTCCTGTACTGGTACCGTTTGATCTAATCCTTTTGGTGAGGATATACCATCAGACTCACTTGTACTACTACTCCTACTGTCGCCTAAAAATATCAAATGATTTATATCTATAATATATATTCTGTTACATACCCAGTATTTAAAACTGGTATAACAAATGTGTTTTTAAGTACTGATAGCTAAAATAACATTAAAAAAATAAGAATTCTAATAATTTGTGATCATGTTCTTTATCAGATATATTTTACAAGATATGTACTACTTACTGGAGAACTGACTTGAAATGCGTTGATGTGTAAGGGAGGGTCGTGTTACAACTTCTGTTCTAAGGACAGGAGGTGAGTTTTCCTTAGCACTATCACCATCATCTAACTTAATTGCACTTTGCCCTATATCTCTTCTCTGAAAAAATAAAAATAGAACATTTCTCATTATCAATTGATAAACTTCCAAACTTGTACAAATATGAAATATTAAAAAGAAATGTGAAATCAAAGTATTAAGGGCATATTCAGTTAACAGAAATGATTTGTAATATCAGTATTTAATGATTACTTACTAAATGTTTCTCTGATGCTTGCAACCATTTAGCATCCTCCTGCAGTTGTTTTTGTTGCTGCTGTAATCTCTGTTCAATTTCTGAAGGATCAACATCCTCTGCGTTGTTATTGGCTAGCACTAATGGTTCTCTAAATTCCCATTCCTTATAAAAAAAAAATCCAATAATACTATGTATCATAATGTTTCATAAAAGCATAATGTAAAAATTAAAGAATACTCTGAATAGCATTGGTTATCAATTATTTTATCAAATACTTGTATTAGCTACATAAAATGTTAGAAACACATTCCACATGCTTAATAATTGTTAATTTGATTCATGAGCAAACCACTCACCTCCTGTGAAAAGGGGTGTTGGTTTTCTTGAGGTAAGCGGTCAGATATCACAGTAGAGGATCTGGGTGATGGTGTTTGGTAATGTCCCGAGGCCAACATTTCAGACAATTCTTGGGGATTCCTTGGAACATGATATCCCCCCTGAAACATATGTGGCATACCCCCTCGACCACTGGAATTGGTGTGACTATGCACATTTTCTGTTGGCATGACAACATCTTGTTCATGATAATGAGAATGCTGCTGATGAGTAGAATGTGGTACAGATGTATAGCCAGACGATGATGGAAAGTAATTTTGGAGATTGATTTCCCTTGGGCCTCCTGGTTGATCAGAAGATACTGAAGGTCCTGTAACCAGTGATGACACTGGCCCCATTCCATGATTTGACACAGGACCCATTCCTGGATGTGGGTGTTGTGGACTAGGTCCAAGCGGTGTACTGTGGCCCAGAGGCAAATTAGTAGTGCTGCTCCACTGGTGTGGTAGAGAAGCAATGCTGTGGTTAATGGCCAGATTTGGTGTTGATCCTGTTGGTGACATTGGGTATGTTGGTCTGGCTGGCTTTGGTGGTGGTTCCTCAATGTCAGAACCACTTGACCCTGTAAAAGACAGTGTAAATATTAGTGAAATGAATGCAAAAATTCATGAAATGATAAAAAATCTTTTAAGATAAATATTTACAAAAAGTCTAAAATGCTTTAAGAGTTTCTACTAACATACACATAATAAGACTATACAAGAGGTTATTAGAATGCCGAGTAAACCTACTACAGTGTATACTACTTAGATGGAAATTCTTTTCAGCTGAGTCCCCATGCCTAAATACTGGATCATTTACAACAGTGTTTATAAGGAAGTGGCTCTTCTGATGAGGAAAAACTCCTCAAGTACTTCTGTGACCTATATTTTACTGTGCCCAATCTGAATAACATGTATAATACATCATTTGTCTACGCCATGTAAACTTACAAAATAAATCTAAGATTTCCTTTACTTTGAATTGATTCATGATACTAAACAGTGAATGTTAAAAATCAACTTACGCCAATTTATTTCCTGAATTCTTCTATTGTCTCTCCTCATTTCTTCAACTTGTCTGTTTCTTTCCTCATCCAAAATGTCTCTACAATGAAGAAATAATAACACAATATTACCATCTGTTCATAAATGTTATACAAATCTTTTTTTCTAAATAATCAATGTTTCCTATTTTTGCTTTTTTGCACCGTTTATCCGGATAATTAATTTACCCAGTGGAAATTTACTCCAAAATCAATTAAAAGTAGGAGAAGTGATTAACATATGAGGAGTCAAACAATGGCAGCTGCACACTACAGCAGACGACAAGATAAATCAATAGAATGCTTTTTGTACTTCCTCCTTACATGAGAACTACAACACTGATTCACTATTACATTACAGTTGCATTGTTACTGTCAAAGTAGGCTGCACTTATGATTTTACTTTCCGCTTGAAACATGTAAGTGTAAAAAACATTTATCATACCAATTTTTGTATTTAAAATTTTGTGACATAATATGAAATATAGTTTTTAAATGGTTCCTGATTTACACATGTTATATATAGCAATCACTTATGGAAATAGGATAATCCCTTTAGACCAATAATTTCATTAGTATACCTGACACATACCAACAGGTTAAGTAAAGAAATCTTTGAATGTGTTTTCCATCATTATAGATATATCATATCATTCATATAAAAAAAAGACATTAATTGTACTAAAGAACCTCACAAGTATCATCCCAGTTATCTGATATGTATCAGGTTTTCCTGAACACGCTTTTTATATTTACGACAAACAAAACTATCCTTTATTTATATCAGTATCAAAACATTTGTAAAAAGCAACTTAAAATAACATAGTGTACTTTTTAACCTAAATAAAATCAATAAAATGTAATATGATGAAATTATTTATTTTATTGATTTTTTTTCTCTTTATCATACCAAAGTTTATTCAGTGGGAAAAAAATCCATGTACTTTAACGTAGACAGAATAAAAAACTTACTTTAACCTAATTTTGATGTCAGAAAAACAAGGTCTCTTTGATGGTTCATACGACCAACACTGACACATCAAGTTGTACAAAGACGGCGGACATTCTAATGGGAGCGGTAATCTCTCACCATTCTCTATCTTTCCTATCACATCGTTGTTTTTTACTCCTTGAAAGGGTTTGATCCCATACATTAGAATTTCCCATATACAGACACCTGTTCAAAATGCAAACACAATAAATAAACAACAAATAACCATAAATTGATTACAAAACAAGTACAGGTTTTTATTGCAATGTTACTCATTTTAGCCTCAAGGGTCTTTAAATGAATCAGATTTACATATATTAATTGGTTTATCATTAATTTTGAGATAATATCTAATCAAATTTGTTCCGAAATTGCAAGCAGATGCCAAATAATGGCGTACTCACCAAACATCCAAACATCACTTGCAGTTGTAAATCGTCGAAAATTAATTGATTCTGGAGCCATCCACTTGATTGGAAGTTTACCTTTTGAAGCTGTAGAAAGAGAATACAATTCCATTAAGACTCACTTTCCTAATAAAGAATACCACCAAGTGTGAAACCTACTTGTAAATTAAACAGAATAGATATTGAAAGATGGTAATTGTAACAAAACAAGCGTTCTGAGACTGTTGAGGACTCAATGTATGTTCCCTACCAGTGAAACCATTATTAAGTGAATGCTGAGCAATCACTAAACTTTAGCCAAAACCGGACAACGGATATACTGATACCCCCACCCCTCTAGTTTCACTGGTATTGGACTAACAATATGAAGTACATCAATGTAAATAAACATAGAGATGATTGACATAATACCTTTATAATAACTCTGCTCATCTACAACCCTTGATAATCCAAAGTCACCAAGTTTGACACAGTCATGAGAGGATACTAGCACATTTCTAGCCGCAATATCTCTGTAATTGTATACAAATATAAACATGAATGATACTGTGTATATATACAAAAGTCTTATCAAAATGGTGTAAAATCAAGAAATGAAAAGAATAAGAATATTTGCTGACTATCACTTTATTCTGTTTGAATCATCTTAATTTTTTAAAAATTACACTGTAAGATTAATCTGTGTTCATTCCATTTTAAGACATGTTATTGGTTTTGTATGTCATGCTGATACTAACCTATGAACAAACTTTTTACTTTCCAAGTACGACAGAGCTGTACTAAGTTGATAGGCATACACTATCAGTGTACAAAGGTCAAGGCGTGACCTGTTGTTTTGTAGGTAGGCTCTCATCTGAAAATATATGTAACGATGTTAAAGATGTGAAAAAATGTATAGTAATTAAAAAATACATTTATATCAAGAATATAACAAGTAATTACAAAATTGCATATGATTCTAGTATTTCAGCCAAAACACACATGTGTACATGCACACATCCACACACAGACTCCCTCATCCACACACACACACAAAAACACATTGTTTTTATCATATATAAAACCTTACCTCGCCATGTTTAGCTAGTTCCATCACAATCCATACAGGGCGAGCTTCTGCACAAATTCCAATCAAGCGAACAATGTGTGGATGATCAAACTGCTGCATTATTACTGGAATAATCAAAAATAAAATAAACACCCACCCACATTCTACAGACAGAAGAGCAGCAATAAATCTTGAGAGGTATTTACAGGTTATAGATTCTAGTTTAAATTTACAAAGCTGACCAACACTTGCAGTCTTTGTCATTAGATATATTGAATATTTACTTATTTACTGAGTACATAATTATATACATACATGCTTCTTCTAGAAATTTCTCTGTCATGGATTCCTCATTATCTTCTTTACAAGTTTTCACAGCAACAGGCTGTTGTGTTTGTTCCTGTGCAAAAAATAAATAAATAATGTGATATATAATTTCTTGAAAAAATTTAATTCTCTTACATAAAAATATATTTCATGATTATCAATCCTTAATAAATCTTAAGAAGATTTTGAGTTTCTTCCCTTTAATCTTACCTTGTCTGTAAAAATTCCTTTGTACACATCACCAAACTGCCCCTCCCCAAGCACCTCTAAAAGTTTTATAGAATCCCTTGTCAGTTCGTAGTCTTTAGCTGTAAAATAATAAATTTCATCATACAATTTACAAATATAGAGTAAAAATATAAAAATTTCAACTACTGGTACATTAAAATGTGATATAAATTATGTAAAACTTCTCAAAATTCTTTACTTGTTAAATCTTGGACACTTGTGTGTAACTAGCGAATGAGAATAAATATATTTTATATTTTAATATAATATCAAATCTGTTTATAGTAAACATGTAATGTTCAATGTTTGATGAGGTTTTTCACCAGACTTGGTTTCCGGATCATGGGAAGCCAAAACACTTCTACATGCGCCAATCTGTATCGCAGTCTCTATCGGTCAAATATATGTAATAATACAAGCCTAGTCATACACCAAAGCAAAAAATCCAGCAAACATTCATTCAATATACTTCTCTTCTAGTGATTATATATAAATTCTAATCTAACATGCGATTCATTCTATATATATATATATATATATATCTCATCTCATGAGAGTAAGGATTGAAAGGGGGTAAAAAGTTATAATTATGTTTGTACTAGCTATTCTAGAATGAAAAAAGATTGAGAAGTTAGAAGAAAAATTTTACAGTAAAAAATCTTGACAAGTATATGATAATTCTGAAATAAAACAACGGATAAAATAACTAGCAAAACCAACAAAGTTAGTCTGATTTCAAAAAAAGTCTTCATGACTTATAATGCATTTACAATCATATATGTATAAACCAAGCACAGGTAGAAGTCAATGTCTAAACACACACACACACACATGCACTCTGATCATAATGCATCTTATCCACAGGACTCACATTGGTTTTTTCTCCTTCTGCTACCTAAATTTCCTGATATCAGGAAACAAGAAATAAATAAGAAATAACATTTATGTTACTCTTACTCAACCTAAACTTTCTGGAAGAATACATTCATGTTTGAATTCTATAATAATGAATGGCATTACATCAATTTTTGAAGTGAAATGAGTAGCATTAAAAAAAAAAATTTCTGCTACAGAAGTTCTAAAATCTTTTTTTTTTAACTACCGAGCTGAACTAATGACTATGAGGTTTACTAGGGATATAATTTTCCAATATTTAATTACCTATGACAGGTAAGATAAAACAGGTACAATGTATACAAACTATTTCCTACCTGTAGGGGTACTGTAGTCATCGTCATCTTCCACAATCTCAGCATAATCTGAAATTCCTGTAATACACATTCACCATTTTATGTGATTATAATGTCATAATGCATATCATGTGATGATTACTAAGATATGTTCCAGTGACTGATTTTGACGTGATATATTTTCTTGTATATATAATATAACAAACATTGGAGTACATGTATATGACTGATTATTAAAAATTCCATGATTGAACCATGCAAACATGCCGTTACAATGCCGTCAATTTTAAAATGATGTAACTCCACATTTCTTAATTCAGCAACACATTTAATAGCATCCCTTGACTTTAACACCACAAAAAAGCAGCAATCTAACTAACGTACAACCACAATGTTGTTAATAAGACTCAGAGTATTTCCCATAAGTAGTGCTGAGTAATAACATGTTTGTATATTTGTAAAATATCCAATATTTCTTACTTTCGTGATGAATGGCATCCTTAAGACCAGTTTTGTCCGATCTTCTAATACTAGATTTTGGTGTTCTTGGAATACTGTCATCTGGAGGGATTAAAACAAAACTACATGAGAATATGAGGTGATGAAATGAAAAATTATAAAACTGCTCTTAAAAAATTCCCAATAGTTTTAAACAAGTAGATATTGACTATAATCATAGATTTAAATACAGTTGAACTGAGATCAATTATCTTGAAAATGAATAACTTGAGGATTCTATATTTGTAAAAAGAGCTCGTTTTAAAACCACTGAGAGTAAAACTTAAACTAATGCAGAATTACAAACTAGACATATAAAAACAATACACTGTACTAAGTGTCTACTCAAACATTTACATTCTACGGTAGAGATTGTGTATGAAGTGTGCAGGTTGAACTAAGCAATCATCTAAAACATGCCACTACAGATAACAATACAGTTGCACTTTTGTATCTAAATATAAACTCGGAAAAATGATCACTTCTTCTCTTTTTTCTATTATAGAATGTTTCACACATTTGTTCTTCAAGTGATGAATTATTCCAAAATGGTGGCATGATTTTGTTCCCACACATGTCACATGGATAGAATTTTTCATTTAAGTTCAGTTAGGTCAGTAAAGATTAAATTTCTGTGGATGAATTCAAACTTAATATCGAGTTTGTGTCAATATTCCTCTTTTTTTTTTTTTACACATGATCTACTGAGTTATCTTGATATCTAAATTTGATATAAATATTCTGTTCAATAGGGTTCATATGATGTAGCTCGTGACTTAATTGTGTCGGTATAACATGATATTAAATACAAATTTCTCCATGTGTCAAGTTTTAATGGTCAAATTTTTCATTTCTTTCCAGTTTCTCAGTCACTTCCAGGTTTGTATTTGATGAATTTGAAAATGCATTTAGATATAACCACTGGTACCTAAATTATTGTTTTCATTATGACATAGATGAATGTTTCCCCATCTCTGATATACACTAGTGGGAATAAAGCATAATGATATGATGATAATGTAAACAAATGTAAAATTCAAACTGCAAAATAAAATAACACAAAAATAGGGGGGTGAGTCAAATAATAAATGCTGGGTTTTCTCTACGCATGATTTTCTCTGATGCATAAAATCTTTTCAGGATGCAAAACATGACAATTAATGAGTCCCTAGGGAAGCACAAAAATTCAGTAATTTTTTTTTCAACCTGAGACTGAAAATGTGCACCTTTGTTTTCATGTATTTTCTTAAATTTCATTGACTTGGGAACTCACAAATTTAATGAAGGACTCCGGAATTTTGTTCTTGTGGGTCCCTGGGACTCACTTAAATAACATCCTAGGGAAAACCATGTAAATGTAAAATGGGGGCGGTTTAAATAATTAAAAAGGTGTCAAAATGTTAAACACTTTATTGCAGTAACACAATCAATACAGTAAAAGTTGGACAAGTTAATCCCCAGAGAACCAGTTGTTCTTAAAACCACAATTAATTGTAAATATTAAAAATATCACAAATATTTCTGTATAAATTGATCAAAATTTATTAACTACTGTGGCAAATACTGTGCTATTTTTTTGATAAGTAAAGCACAAATACATTGGATAAACTTTCATTCTTACTGTATTGATATTGTTATAAACCAACAGTAAATTTAAACATAAATCTGTGAAATTAAAAGCAAAAAACAACATACATTGATTCACTACAAAATGCAACATAATTTCAATTCCATTGATGTATTAGTAGTGAAGTTAAAAAGTTTCAATTCAAACTATGAAAGGATTCATGTCATGCAATAAAAACAATGTGTGTGCACACACATGCTGAACCAACCTCCTTTTTCTAAATGATTGGGGCTATCTTCAACAGAGGATTGCCAATCCAAACAAGCTTCCAATAGAGAAAACACCACTTAATAAGTCACATGACTCCGTCAAGGTCATGTTGTACTGGTCAATGTTAATTAGATTCAATATCAAAAGATAGAGGAAAGACAGAGAAAATGCAAGAGTGTCAGTTTTGATAAAGGCATTGTATTTTTAGAAGAATTATCTAATGTAATAACAGTAGACAAATATACTGAACAAGACATACATCATAAGTTATTATGTTAACAGAATCAAGCAGTCGTATACGGAATTAATACTGACCTTTCCTGGTCCATAGTGATGTGTTGACATCATGCACCAGTCTACAGTAGCCATCTATCAAATCCGCCATATCCTCCGCTTCTGCAGTGGTGGCACATGTTATAGTCAGTGGCTCAGTAGCTCCAGCTATTTTTATTTGCAAAACGCCCTTGTTGTCAAAAGCGATGGTTTGTATGGTTTGAACTTGTGAGAAGTCTGCCATGTGTACAGGCTGTAATGAGAAATAAGATCTTATCACATAAAATGACACTCACATAACTATATCTTTGATAAAAAAAACAATGATAAAGAAATAATGATTAAAGCAATCACTAACACATTTTTATATAATTATATAAATGTGGACTCACAGAAGAAGCCTTCTCAGTAAGGTAGCTGATGCCAACATGAGGACCAATCACTATCTCCATTGATATGCTCCAACTTGACTGAAACAGTAAATGATAGATAGAGAATAAAAGATCATCAGAAATCATTGCTGTAAACAAGTTATACACCCACCCACCCTTCCAAATCAAAATTCACATGAGTGCTCAGGTTTAAATATAGCATCAAGAATGGAGTCCTAACCCACACACATAATAGTTTCAGTGTAGCATTTCTGATAACAACATAAGATGAATATGAATCAATTTACAATATATAAGTCACTTACCCCTAGAGCACACTTGAATCTTTCTTGTTCAAAGTTGTATACACTGACTAAAGTATCAAAGAATTTGTAGACACACTCATGTTCTGACAACTGAGCATACTGCTTGAAGTGATTCTGGATCAGTTTCCTTAGTGTCTTCGCCTGCAAGAACAATTTGATATGTCAGTAACGTTCCCAACAGTATCTATCCTCCACAAAAACTGGCAATATACAGATGATGTAAACCGGAAAAGAAATCTTAGAGCACTTACTGACAAAATCACCTTCCAATAAATATATGGTGGCTATGATTTATCTTGGTGTTAATAAAATCTCTGATATAACATTGCTAAACACCAAGAAAACTTGAAGTCTACACATGACTCACATTGCTCAAATTCTGATCCTCCGATTTTGAGAGTTTAAAATAAAATGTGAATCAGAGAGTACATCTGACTAATGACGTCACAAGAAATGTAAATAGTTGGATTTTATCTATATATTTGAACTGTTGGGTTGCAGCAGCTTCAAACCATTTATCTTTGATTCTAAATGATCAGGTTACGATATATTTTCTTCCTAGAGCATAAATAAGTGTTACTTTATGTATCTGATGGATTTGTTGCAAATCTATTACTATGGTAACCATTATTACCTTCATTGAATCTGTCAAAGATTTAGGTAGGAATCTTTTTAAGCCAACCTCTCTCTCTAAATATTCAAAATTAGATTTTTTATCCAAGGCGACCTGTGGCATATCTTTGAAGAAGCGCCTGTAATATATAAGGTAATGAAAGATGTATTAGCTCACTTGAAGGATTTCAGACTGATGGATGTAAACCCACATATAAAATGCACATGTCAAACTCAAAATGTCAATCAAAATTTGCATTATGGTGTGTGAATTTCTTTAATTACTAATCTTACTATTAAGATTTATCTAGTAGTAATTGATTACAGAAGAATATTCACATTTACATTGAAGTTGCAACATTCAATTTTTACAAGTTCATTTCAGCAATTACTAAACATTGAAGTTGCAACATTCAATTTTTACAAGTTCAGCAAAACAATCATTTCATTCAAGTTATTGTATTTCTTTAATTAAGAAATCATTTTGTATTACCAGATTCAATTACTGCACTATGCCAATGATATAGACTGCTGTACAAATTAACATCAACATAGATTATAGCATTGTTGAACAAATTCTTTACTGACCTCATTTCAATACAGGCAAGCCTAATAGCTACTTCAGCATCTATAGTTTCAGCAATCTCTCGCAAATAATCATTTCTAACCTGATGAAATAAACCAAATTTAACATTATATCTTGATTTAGTTGAATTAAGAAAAATGTAAAAATAAATCACAGAGAAATGAGATAATACAAAATAATGATATTTTAAAATTCTTTAATTTTTGTAAATTTTAATCAGCTGAATTGTTCATGCTAAAAATAAAGATAAACTGTAAATTACCTGATCATAAAAATAATAAAATGTAACTTTGTCCCTAGCATACAACTCTTGAAAGCTCTTCGGTAAATATCTAACTCTCAACTCATACCTGAAATAGAATATTACATTACCTTTATAGATAGATCAGTGTCATAGAATAAAGAGGCATTATTTTTTTAAGGAGTTACGATTTTCATGTAAATTCAGTCATTTCAATAATAAATTGAATTCAATTAATTTCAATAATGATTTCCCTTTTGTTGATGAAAAAGAATACAGACACTGACAATGTTTGACTGACAAAACTGTCCAACTTACCGCCATTCCTCTGGAGGATGTGCCGCTTCATATTTTTGTCGTACTTGGTACATGGAAAGATTATTATGAAGCCAGTAGCTCTCTCTGGACTGTATGTGGACCAACTTCAATGCAAAACATTTGGAAAAATATCTTTCTCCCGCTGCCAATCTACTAACCACAAGCTTGATTATATCCTGTTGTAAAATAAAGTCAAATCTACATGCATACTTTATCATATAAATTAACCTTGCTTGATTAAAGAAAAACAGGTAAGTTTGGGTATGATGTAAAAAGACAATAATATGATCACAACAAAACAGTATAATCTACATGCATATTATGGCATATATAATCTCAGTTTATTATATTTCTATCTTTCTTCACTAGTTTTCCAAACTGTATGCCTCCCCTCTGGTTAATAAACATTCTATGTAATGTAGTCAGCAGGGGAAACCATAGGAGCTGTTATTTACATGTACCAGCTATTAGTGTGCACTTAATGCACCCAGTACAGAGACCTGATTCATCTATATTATTTCTTCATCACTCAGAAGCTATCAGATCATAGAGGTATGAAGATAAGTTAGATAGTATATAGGGTCAAAAGATAACATAAGTTATTGGTAAACCCAGAACAACCAGCCATTTGTACTGGGAATTTTAAAACAGCTGAATGACAACATATAAGTACAGGAGTTTGATAACTTCACAATAAAGTTCATATGAAAATCACTGTTAGTGCTCAGTTTATAACCTTTCTTACAACCATAAACATAAACATGTAAGACATTGACATTACTCAGTTTACAGTTCATTTTGGTAAGCAAACCCTAGGACTAGGAAGACTCAGAAATAGCGCAGTAAACAATGGTGATCCAAAGCAAAATTAATCAGTTCTACAAAATGAATTTCATCTGCAACAACATATTGATTTTTCAGATATGCTCAATAAAAGTGAAATAATTACATATAGTTATTGTATGTACGTGACGATCATAGGGTAGCATACATACTATATGATACATTTCTATGAGCTATAAACGTTAAAACATATGTCTAGACATACTTTGTCAATGTACTCATTTTGAAAACTAAAACACTACAAGTGTTCTGTAACTATTTAAGATCAGAATCTCATGCCAAATGAATTACACTATATTCTAGTACTATGATACCATTTCCAATTATTTCTGCCATTAAACATTACCAATAACAGGCCAATTTTCTATAATGACAACAATAATCTATTTCAGGATCAATACATTATTGGACAAAGGAGGCTTATTTTTATAAAGAAAAAGTTGTATTTGAACAGGATGATACTGGTTAAAAGTGCAAAACATTTAGGGGAAGGCAGTAATCAATATATGATGGAATATTCTCAGATCATCTTAAAAGCTTGTTATCTAGAAATGATCAATGTGAAATTTGATAGGAATTATTTGCTATAAGATGGGAAAATTTATGAAAACTATGAATGAAATTAAGTGATATATAAATCTTGCATTTACAAAATGGATATGAAATGAATTTTTGATTTTTGATCATTTTATCACTGACTGCGACACCAAGTAAATCAATAGAGAGAAAAAATTTACCATAAATTTTCTTTGTATTCGTGGTTAACTCTATTAATGCAGAATATGATAATCTAAATCACAGGGGAAATGGTTAATGTTATTATACGAAGGCAACTTATTGACTAAAAAGAGAAATATTTCATTCAAGGACTATTGTTGCTTTTGTAATTGTTCTGTTGGAATTTCTCCATATCTGCAGAATGTGGAACAAGTCTACACATAATAATATGTGACAACTGAACGAAGGGAAATAATGTGCAAAACCAGCACAAAGCAACTTATAGCCAATGAAATAATCCCAAGGGCATCTCGATGATGCTGGGAATAGTGCACATGTGCAGCAACAAGGTTCTTGTGAACTGGTTAATTTCCATTTGACACAGTGAGTGCTAACAGAAGTGGATAATATGTCAGACTAAAGCATTTTCTGAAGCTCCTGAAATATATGTCTACACTTACCAATGTTGTCTGGAAAGTATACCACAAAACTGGATGATGCAATTTATAGGAATAATTCAATAAAAGAATTGAAATAAATATGAAATGAGTTTAGAAAAAATCGAAATGAAATCAGTACTTCAACAAACACACTTTTTAGAATGAAAAAGAAAAATTGATATTGCAACTGATTACATGATTCAAACTGAACCTGCCTCTAACAGTTCAGTACATGTATGGTAATTTTGTAATTATCCTGAAAATTCCTGATTTGTGTGAGGTTAAAAGAAAATGATTAAGTTGTGACCAATCTTTTTAATGATAATTAAGCTTTGACAATTTCTTTTAATAATGTTATCAGGGCAAAAGAAATCTGATATGCTTTAGTCCATGTGACATTACATATACATCAAAAGAGTAAACATTTCCCCTAGAGAATAAGAAAATAAAATTTAGGTAAACCAACAGATAGATCAGGAGGTAGAAGAATTTACACTTTAATAACAGGATAAATACACATAATGAATGAAAATGTTAATGTTACAGATATGCTCTGAAGTATTCCAAATAAGATGATTCAATTAAATATCCTTGTCCATCCTGACCTACCAACACACATAATACATACATGTAGATATATATGCACACATCCCCACAGTGCACACATAAATATGATTCTTTCCTACTTAAAATTTTACATTACACCTGCTCATTCTTAGTAAAAATATTCAATGTATCCGAGTCAAATTTTCAATTTTGATATCTACATGAGGAGTTGTCTTTTAGGCACAAAAATTAAAAATAAAATCAACATGTAACCAAATCAAGTGAAAGAGATTGCTAATGATAAGCAGATTAACTTTCCAATATTACTGAGGCAACACTTCTGAACAGGCTACACAGATACAGAACCCCAACAGTCTTTGTAGCAAGGGAATGAAGTATCTATACAGATAAATAGACAAATGCTCATTTATATCAACAAGCCTATCTAATTTACTCCAACATTATTTCAACAGGGAATAGCCAGCTGGGGTAAATATTATCCAAATATTTGCTCTGCATCTGGCACTACAAAGAAACTTGGGATGTCTTGCCTCACTTGCAACTCCGACAAAAGCCAGCAGTCACTTAATGTCAAATTCAAATATAAAATTCCTCCAATAATCTCCTTATCATGCAAGCTATAGATTGTTACACTGCTAGCTAACAGAGGCCCGAAACAATTACACAAATGTCAAAAGTGCATAAAATCAGTTCTACCAGTAACATTCCTTTTATTTAAAACTAACCCTAACATGTTGAATTCTATGTCTTTATCAATTCCTATTTTAAAAAAACAAACAAACAAATGAAAACAAAATGTTTTGTCTGACATGCTACATGATAATTTAAGATAAAACAGCTTTGCTTTGCATGCAGGCTCTATCCTTTATTCTATAAAATTTAGATGAAAGTTCAGGGAACAAAAACTAAAAGTTAACATCAATTTACCAAAAACATCACAGCATAAAATGAAGTAGTTTAGGTACTTTATGATTGGTACAGAAATTATCTTGTAAAGTGAAAATGTTAAAAGGTTATTAATCTTTATATTGAAAAAAAAAAATACACGAATGACACATCTCTGTAACTTGCAAAAATGCTGACATTCCAGCTCAGACAAAACCTAGTTCATTGTTTATCTCCAACCATAGGATATCTGAAGTACGGACTAAAGCTTCAAAGCAATGAAAGAAAAAAATCAAACTACTGATGTATTAAGTAATTCATCACTGGTTACAAAACAAAGATCAGAGAGTGACTGACCTTTTTGTCCTGTAATTATACTTCTAGTAAGTATAGTAGATGAATACATTCAAACGAAATTTGTGTAAATGCCGGGGACAGTTTGACATGAAAAACTATGTATTTCTTGTCACTGTAAATAATCTATGTAGCATCTGTTTCTTGTTAGTCTGTGTAAATGTTTGTAAATACTTGCTATTTAATAGATCATATGTACAAGTGACACAGCCATTTGGGAGAAATGGTCTTAGTCACTTGTGTTAATGTCTTTTATGAGGGATCCTATGAAAGTTCTTTTTTCATGTTGGGAACAGAAAATTTAGCCTTTATATGTTTTTCGTAATCTTAATGAGAAAGTCTTACTACACTACAGACACAAACTGTAGTACATATTGATCCTGCCTGGAGGGTAGCCAGACAATTCTAACATGTCACTTGAGAAAATATGATGTAAAAATCTGAAGACACTATTAAAAAGTAAAAGAAAAAATCACAAAATGTTGCTGTCACATGTTTATATATTTTTAATGGATGCATTTACATAATCTGTAGAACAAAAAATGATTTTTGTTTGTTTGATTTCATGCACTTCACAACATGCATTAATTACCAAGTACAGAAGTTGAAAAGACACAATTCTGACCTTGACATCTGTTGCATCTCCATATTTCACCATGTTAAATCCTCCATTTGGAAGATGGACTTTCAAGATAGACCGTTCCATTAGGAATTTTTTGGCCTTCAAGTCACACTGCAAGTCTTTTTCTGCATCAATTAAATCTGTACACTGTTCACACTCTCCATCTTGAATTAATTTCCACAGTTTACTCCATCTTGCAATCTGTAACAAAAGCAAAAAACATTGATTCTGGGAAAAGAATTTATTTGCTTTGTTTTGTTTCACAACACAAACTCATCTTCCTGCTCAGGAAATCAACATCACATTTGATATTAAGTATGTCCTTCAAATTCACAACATTTACATGTAGGAAGAATATCATCAATAACCATTCATATTTTGAAAAATGTGTCTCTATCATTTTTCTCTCAGAAAACTGGTGATTGATTATACATCACTGCATTCAATTTCTATTTCTCCTGGGACCTTTTGTCAAAGCACTGGTATCATTAATTTCTACAAGTAAATACATGTAGTACCCTGAACTTTTATCATAATACACATCACCAGATATTAAATAGTAATAAGTCAACAGATATCACAATAAACCATTGAATATCACAAAGTAATATACCATCAGATATCACATGTTATACACTATTAAAAGTCGTCACATAATGTAATAAATGATCAGCTTTCAGACATTCTGTTTTTGTCATTAACATAATATGTTGTGTTCAAAAGCGAGGAGATCCTACACAATACTGGAACACAACATAATTACACAAACAGGAAAATACTTACATAACATTTCCAAACTTTTGATAAGGATCTCTCCGAATGTGTATATGTAAAAGTAACAACAGCCAAAAAACTTAACACAGTGATAACTTCCGGTATGTATGGTAATACTGACAAAGGCCCGACCTTGTGACCTGAGCTAAGAACATAAACAACTGCCCACCTACACTTCAATTATGTCATGAAAATTGCCAGATAATCCACTTTACCACCTCTCAACCACAAAATTTTTCTGACAGAAATGAGAGATCTCACAATGTATACACACCCTAACATTTGAGAGTTTTCAATACATGTACAACAGCAGAAAGCTCTTTTATACAGGAGAATAAAACTAAAAATTTCATGGTTATTCTCAAATTTCTCATACATACTAATATTGATTATGTGAAAACCATAGTTGTATCATAACACATTCAACTTAGTATTACCACAGACTACAAGCCTATCCCATTATATCATTAAGTGAAGCATGTTGATAGTATGAATGTGCAACCTACATTTTCACACTTCAATAGGTAACAGAAAACATAGGTATAGACTCATACAAAATCAATGTGACCTTATAGGACGGAAACAAAATATTGAACTTACCTATGTATTACATGTAACTGGTCCAAAGTTAAAGTTCAAATTTCTTACAACTCCCAAGTGTCACAATAAATGTGAGATATGAGCTGTAACCTGAGTTTATACTACAGCAAATTCCACTTTACTAGTTATTATGAGGCGGACAGTAGGGGTGTTAGTAATTTAAATACTGCAAACTTAAAATAGCTTATTCATCACGGGGGAAAAAAATTATCTTCATAGTAATATGCACTATTCAAAATGACCTTGTGTTGTAATCCAATGAGTAGAAAAAAATATTATCTATGAATGGCCTACTTGGGTTGCAAAAAGGGAAGTACTATACCTTTCACTCTTTTCCCTTTTTTAAATCAAATCTTAAAAAATAAATATTTATCAGTCATGCAGAACAAAAAATTCAAGTAACATATTTATTTTCAGAACCTCACCTACATTCAAGTAAGAGCCAAAATCAGATTACTTAACTTAAAATTTAAATACCTAATGCTTCAATTTGACCTACTTTAAGATCTGGTTTATGTTTTATCTTTCAGTTTCATCTCCAAATTCCTTATACAACATGTGAACCATAGCACATAATATTTCATATGTTTGAGGTTGGCTAAATTGAATTAACATACCATACCAGTAAGATGTACTACAGTTGCCTCTCACATGAACATCAGTTTTACCTGCTCTCAGCAGGAGACAAGAAAAATCAATCTACAGAGAATAACTATGTAAATGAAAGAAGCATTGATTACTAGAATGCTAATTTTGAAGTATTTTGTCCCAAAATAATGCTTGACCCTACTTTACTACTACCATCAGACATTGTGACAAGAGGATTGGCCATAAACAAATCAGATAAGCACGCTTCATTACATGTGTCAATTTCACTTGCATTTCATCTATTTTCTTCAATACTTTCCAGTAGCACTGACATCTGAGCTTCAATACTACCTACATCAAAGTAGATGAGGGGCCTAATATTTATGTAGATGTAATAGTAAAGGAAATTGATTTGTTATGACATACCCTATATGATACAAGATATATACTACTGGTTATAATGAGCTACTTGATATATATGTGGCATTATCTAGAACATACTGTCATTTTGTGGTATGTGGCAAGATATCTCTACTTAAGTTTACCTACTGCATTACTACAAGCTAAAGATCTGATAAAATACCAATCAAGTAATTTCTAAGGATACATTCAGTTTATCTTTCAACTTTCAACTTAAGGCAAAATCTGTGTTATTATGGAAAACTAATTTGACAGAAAATAGAGAACTATATTACTAAGTCCTTAATGATTATGATTTTAATTAATTAATTTTAAGAATCTAAATGAACAGTTACAGAACAAATTGAGCCACAGTGTACATATTTTCACATACATCATCTCATTTTATACATCAGCTTTTCTCAGGGGACTACAAGCATGGGTTTCCACAAATGTAATGAAGTAATAAATCAGAAGGCATTAAAGAAATATCAAACTAGAACATCAAAGTCAACTCCCTAGGAATGATTTATACAGTATGCACATTCTCTTGCTTAATTATTACCTGACAAACTCCCTCATCTGTTTCATCTGGTGTATCAGAGCTCTCATTCTCCATATTATAAATCTCAGTTTTGCCTACCACAGAACAATCCCAAGAACCATGCAAATCCACAGACATTTCTGCAGCTAATCGTGTATACAATAATGTCAAAACTTTTAAGAAGTAAACTAGGAAGAGAGTGTCTAATTGGTGTGATAAAGGGATGAGAGGGTTATGATCACATAGGAAATGATGCTGGTCAACTTACAGACATAATCCTGGTCACAAAGTCATTCTGATAAATTATAAGCAATCATAAACAGTTTAACACTTAAGCCGTATAACAAACATTTCTGGCGAATAATTAACTTGACAAAGATGTTTTATAAAATAAAAATGAATTTTGAATAAATGCCTCCTAAAAAGTATCATTTTTCTTGACTGAATAAAAAAACCAAAGTAATAAAGAAATTTCAAGACATAGTTTGATACATCCAATATAGAAAAATACTAAGTTTACAACAACATTCAATGATTGTAAGTGGGACTCATTTTTTTTTTATACATTAAAACCATTATCCTTACATTGAATTTTTTTTCATATTGAAGAACATCGTTCCTTTCTACAGTTTAACAGAGTGACCTGTATTATTTTTATTATTATTTTATATATATATATATATATATATATATATATATAATATATATATATATATATATATATATATATACATACACATACACACACACAGCTCTTAAAAGATCTTTTCAAAGGTTTTTTCTCACTTTTGAAATCATACAGTGTACACCTGCAAAGTTGGGTTCTTGTGCTTTGAAAGATTCCAAAACAAACTCTTCACGAGACAATAATCCCTCCCTCCCCCCCCCCCTTCCCCCCCCTCCCCCCCCCCTCCTCCTCTCCTCTTCTCCCCCCTCCTTATTGAGAGGGGTCAAAATCTAATTGCCCAAAAGCTATAGAACTGCACAAAGATTTAAAAAAAAATCAAATTATTGAAAATATTTCCATATGACATGAATAGCATAATAACTTGAGTTTTCCTCGACATCAAACTGCCTAAAGTAATTGTCAACACAAATGTAGTTTTTTACTTGTATTCTGTTAGGATATATTTATAATTTTAACTGTCTTTTAAATCCTGCATTTTTGTAAACATGTATGCTTAACTGTCAACTCACGGAAAGTAAAACTCCAAAGATGGAAGACTTTTGTTTTTAAATGCACAAAAGTGGAAAATGGTTCAAAAGTTTCCAAGCAATTAAATTACAAACAAAAATATCTAGCACACATTTCCTTTTCCCTAGACTGTGTATTATTCTTAACAAAGTACCGGAATGTCTGGAAGACAGAAAAACATCCATTTCCTTCTTACAACTCAATTATATGTAAATATACTTTCCCCGTTACATGTACATGTTAATATTTCCTCCAATTAGGAGAATGATTCATTTATCATTCAAGATAATATCTACCTACATATCACATTTCCAATCTAGGACTGTTTCACACTGGAATGAATATTATACACTATTTTTTTCATATCTACAATTTGTCAAGCAGAATTCAAAAGCTTAAACACCAAACAGTGTGGTTGTTGACCTTTGCACCTCTATGAGGACATTTACATTACCAATGTTTTATAGTCAACACATTATTAGTATATATATCAAATTTAAAGTGTATATTTATTACAAAATTTGATTCAAATTAAATAAAGTGTTTAAATAATACCTAAAGTATAATATTTCACCTTAATTGTAAAAGACTTTCAAGTACATTTTCCTGTAAATTAACATTCTTATTATAATTCAATCTGCAACACGTCTATATATACCTAATTATGAACTTAAATAAAACAAACCCTTGTCTCCTAGTTGATGGGTACTTATTCTAGGCGGAAACAATAGAATTATTATATTACTATATATATATATATATATATATATAGATTGTTCATGCATGCATTCTATACCTGGAAATTTTCACCCCAGGTTATTTTTTGCCCTTTTACAAGAATATTCACCCTGTCTTAAATTTGCCCTAAATAACTAGTCTCATGAATAACATGTATGGCTGCGTTTCACCTATTTAGTTTGAAAGTTTGCTTTATTGCTTTATGATACTTTAATTTGTGTGCACTTTGAAACATATTTTAAGAAAATCATTATCATAACCTACTTGCACATAGTAACACTGACTCCTGCTCTGAATAACAGAACAGTAAAATTGTACTTTAAAAAATTAAAATCTTATTTCTTTATTGACCAACTTTAATACTCTACAAAATAAAACACACCTGAAAAATTTAATATTTACTGCTAGTGCAATTTATTAAAACAAAGAGCAAAATGTATTAGTTTTAAAACCTAGACTAGACTACATGTAAATGTACTATTTAGCAATATTAGTGAATATGAACTTTTATTTGCTTAATGACAAAAAGGTATTCAAGTGTTTCCGGTTTACATGCAAGGAAGATGCATTTCCATTCTGCTCATTCGGGTGCTTGGTTCTATTAAAGAAATGTTCCTATTGACATTTTTGTGGTTTGATTTTATTTTCCAAGTGATTTCTGAGATCTAAAAGTAAATAAGATGTTAAAGGTTGAAAATGAACATGGATATCGACTACAATCAACCAGATATAGAAAACGAACATTTAATATTTACCACGACAATGTTTCAGAATGCCAGCCAGAACACTGAGTCATTTTTGAGGTTTTTCAATTTCCCTTTCCATGGCGAACAATAGTCAACCAACACACAACTTACAGGGCTCTTATATTGTATTAGTCCGGGGATATGACTAACGAACAACGAATGCATCCAAATTTTGATTCAGTCATAGTCTGGTTTCCTCATCAAAACATATGACTCTTATTTAACCAGATCATCAATAAATGACTACCGCCAACAGTATATCAACATCTGCCAAGAACGAAAACTTTCCTAAGTTTTCTTTTCATATACTGGATATGCACATGACTGTTAACACACTCTAGAGTATGTGCAAAAGAAGAAAAAATGGGATTATGACCAAAAAACTAAAACCACTCTGAATTTTGGTGTAAAATAATTGGAAAATTTATATTCTCTAAGATTAATGAGATTCATCCTATATTTATACAAACAAGAAGTTTTAGTACAGGTCATTTTTCATTACATATAAAGACTGGGAATAATTTTAAGAAATCCATTTATCACAAATTTGTACTTCCTTTGTGGTTTGACAGGTGTTAGTTTTTGACAATTGTACGATACATATCTTATACACGATACATATCTTATACACGTAACCACTAGTCCCTTAGGCCAGCTCATAAACAGAACAAATAATACAAAGATCTCAATGTAAGATAGCTGTCCTAATGTTACTATCCCTCATAAAAACAAGAAAATTAATATCTGATCAGAATTACATTACGATTTACAAGATGAGTACATTTATACCTTATTACATATATGGAATGAATTTACTTCATAAAATTAAAAATCAACATATCAGATTTGATTTACATTTATAACAAAAAGAAACTGACTTAATATCCTTTTAATTTCTCTCTTTTCAATTATCTCAATGAAAATGTGAGTAAGTCGCAATAAACATCACAAAGTTCTAATTATGTGAGATCACTAAATAACCATATAAGTAATATCTTATGCAAAAATATGTCAATATACAGATTACAGAAATATGTAAATACTGACCTCTGTAAGCTCTGGCTCTCCATTAACACAGATACATAAGACTGAGGTTTTCATAATGTTTTGTCTATAATTTTATCAATTACCACTGAAGTATCTGCTGACTGCAAGCCTAACCATGTGAATTATTGATAATTATGTTGTGTATTTGATTCTACTAAAAAATAAGGTTATGAATATGTAATTAGAATGACTAAATATTATATTTCTAAATGCTTGGCAGAACAGGAAACACCTCTACAAACCATGTAGTAAAGAAAAATTGAAGTATTAAGTAAATAATATTTATCACTCCATTCATAATTAGCAGGAAATAGTTGAAATATTTTCAATAAACATTTTAAATAGTTGTATCAGGTGTAATCTAAAAATATGTATATAATAGTCTAGACCTAGTAGATGTCAATTTGACACCTTTGCTCAAATTTCATCCTGTTCATTTCTTTTCTTTTCCCTTTTTTTGTAACTCAACATTTTTCCATATGAAATAATGGTGACAAAGACAGATATTTCTATTGTAAATTGTATTGTACAGAACAGTAAAAGAAGAAACAGTAAGAAATACAGAGAGACAATAAATATGAATATTAACTTTATAAAAAGATAAAAATCTGATCCTGTATTTCAACATCAAGGGGTAAAACTAGATTTAGTAATAAGTATTTTAAGTTCTCTCTATGTGTCTCTGGACATTGTCATAAATCTAAAAACTAACTGCATAGTTATAGGGGTGGATACAGCTAATATGTCAAAACTTGTCAGAACTGGCAATACCTTGCTGTTGTTTCCCTTACACAAATACTGGATATAAGACTATCCCAAAATACACATAAGTCAGTGTAAAGCACATCAAAAAACATATCATGTATATTGTTAAAAAAATAGATCTTCAAATTCATTGCTATTTATCTTAATTGAATGGAAACAGATAAGATTTTCTAAATAAACCAGGTGTAGGATGACAATACAGCTGGTGTAAGGTTCATATAATGTGTAAAAATTAAAGTTCATATTGCATTAGTTAGACTTGTATGTACTTTATCTACAGGTTTTTACATGTTATATAAACATCAATGTTATTAATTACTGACTATTACTTAGATAAAGATGTAAATTTGTTTAAAGAGAATCTAAGGTTTTCTGGTTAAGGACTGCCTTCTTGTTTATGTTCAAACACTGGAATCATGACAGATCAACAATGTAATAGTCAATTGACATCCTGTATATCAACCATAAAGTCAAGTCTTACCTCAGATAGTCTCTTAGTTATGCCTTTTGCATGAGAAAGTTTCATTGTTCTGGTAAATTCTGACCTAGAACAACAACAACAACAGTAAGTCCACCAATGTGATTGTTGTGTCACTAATTCTTGCTCACTAGTTTCTATTAATTCAGTCCCTGTGTTTGTGGGTCCATGGACACAAATATCTGTGAGAGTCTCCTCATGACTCAAATATAGTAGTTGAGGTAGCCCCACACCTGCAGGGTCTATCTGAGAACTACAAGACTTTGATGTCATTGGTCACTTACAGGTTCATGCACCATTTGATCTCACTTACTATCAATGACAGAGAATCTTCCTTTTTAAATTTTGCCCCAGGGCACAAAAAAGTGACAAAATTGTTGCTAACTGTTAAAGTGAAGTTCATGTACTAATGAACCAATTTAAAGATTGTTATCTTGTTATTACAACACTTTCCTACAGCTATTTGACACCAAAATCCAATTTACTATGGCTGTAATTATCTCTTCCCACTCCATTATGGCTGAAAAAGTGTGTCCAGTTTATAATGATTTATAAGGACAGCTGAAAGTCTCAGCAATGTTTATATCCAAATATTACAGCATCACCAAGCTTGTATATTGTTATAAATCCTGTACATATTCACAAGTCATTGATTCTCTAATGCTGGAACACAACTACAAGTAAATTAATGCTGTCAACTGTCCAAATACTTGTATCCCTTAATGTTAGAGATCCACTTGGCCTATTGGTATAATTTGTCTTGTTTTTGTTTAGATTACAAAATCCAAGTCCAGCATTTGAATTAGTTCCACCCAGTTTATAAGAAGTAGCTTCTGTTAACATCACTGACAACACATGTTCACCATACCAAATGGTGGAATAAATTATGAAGAATGAATGGCATTATTGATTTCACTATTTTACCCTGATGGCTAGACTTCTGTTACCAGATGAAGACAAAACATCAATGTTTTAGTACTAAATACTCTCTTCCATTCTCTGTCACTTTATTGAATTATTTTTGTTTTTGTAATATGAATTTATCCACATTATTTTTCAGCACATGTGTCTAAATATCATAGTTCATTCCAAATGGAAAAATACTTTTAAACATAATTACCACAATTGATTAACCGCTATAGCATAAGTACAAATCCATTCATTTGATCCCAAACACAGTATTTGAATGATCAAAGTAAACAATGCATCTCCACTGCATAAAGACACTACCTGCCTACATTTGACTACCGATACTTGAAAAAGACAAGTGACCGATAATTAGGTGGATCATACTTGTGAGTAATCGTGCGACAGATGTATGATATATCTACTATCAAATAGACATAGTCACCATAATAGGTCATATTGCGTGAAAGTCAGACACTATACAGTTCAAACTCAGGTGTACGAATACAGTATCCAATCACAAGGTACACAGAGCTAAAACGTAAACAAAAATGTTTGACAATGGATAAACTTAATTTTACAATCCAATTCCACAACAAATCAACCGCTACTTGTTTGAGGTTGAACAAACACATTTCAGACCAACTTATGAATGAATATAAGCAAATGATTATATTAAATCGCATTGATCCCTGTAAATATGATCAACAAGTTAAATGAAGGGTAATGCGATTTTAACATCCACATATAAATTTTAAGCTATATATATTTTAATTTTAGCAGTCAGATAACAAAAGCTTTGTCCTCTCTTTTAGTTCGTAAGTGCACTCAATATACCTAGATTTACTTCAGGTAAAAATAGAGGATTCTTTATTATGATTATCCACTAGTACCTGTCAGTTAGACAATAGATGATTACAAAATGTATAATTATAATATATATACAATGTACATGTATATACAGTTACTGTACATGTACCGATATGAATACAATGATTTTCAAAACAAAACATATTACGGTACCTAAGTCAAGTGGTGTTGTATTTCTTTGTTATCGACTATGTAATATTGTTTTATATCAAATTTTAGAAGAAACAAGAAAGGCAAATAGAATCTTTTAATTGAATTTGATATTCATGTATACCTGTGTATAGGTACTGGGCTATTTCAATATTTGAGCTACAAATGGTTTAAATATCTATGTACATGTACATGTATGCAAACGCCTATAAATACATGTACATGTCGTATATACATGTACATGTACACATATTATTATAGTAAAGATTGTAACACAATGTCTGATTGGTTGATTCTAATTTTTGTTGTTATTTTTGTTTGGTCTTTGTGATCTAGAATCAATGGCCATAAGTAACAATATTCAAGTAGTCATTTCAGCAACCAACAAGATGTTTGTCAATCACAAATGCCTCAAATGATATTCTGTTGCACATTAATCCTCCATCTCTTTACCTGTCATAATTCATCCTCTCTACCTGTCATAATTCATACTCTCTACCTGTCATAATTCATCCTCTCAACCTGTCATAATTCATCCTCTCTACCTGTCATAATTCATCCTTTCCACCTGTCATAATTCATCCTCTCTACCTGTCATAATTCATCCTCTCAACCTGTCATAATTCATCCTCTCTACCTGTCATAATTCATCCTCTCAACCTGTCATAATTCATCCTCTCTACCTGTCATAATTCATCCTCTCAACCTGTCATAATTCATCCTCTCTACCTGTCATAATTCATCCTCTCAACCTGTCATAATTCATCCTCTCAACCTGTCATAATTCATCCTCTCAACCTGTCATGGGTCATCCTAATCCTCTATGGGGCAAAACCATCCAAAATTCAAGTAGACACTTTAGCAACCAAAAAGATAATTGTTTGTTGATCACAAATGCCTCAAACAAGAAGACCAAAATGAAGACATGCACATTTATAGTTCCTTACTGATACAATGTATATAAAACTTGTTCTGATCTTTAATTAATTTTGGTCAATTATAGAGATGCACAAACTGAACCTTTGACAACAAAAAATTATAAACCACACTTCATTTTTTTTTAATTCTGGTACAGTGAAACCAGTGTCTTTAGAGACAACTGTCATGATAGGCCATCTGTCTTGAAAGACTGCTGCCATTATAGACCACCTCTTGAAAGACTATATTCATAGAAGCACTTGATTTGACAGTTCTTTGATTATTAATATCACCTTGACAAACTGTTTTTCCATGGGAGATGAGGTTGTCTTAACAAAACAAGTTCCACTGTACATGTACCATAGATTTAAGGATCATGTGTGGTTTAGATGTTCTAAAGAAAGTGACAAATGTACATTGTAATGTACACGTATGGACAGACAGAGAGAGAGAGTGAGACCAAAATTCCCAAATACAATGTTATGCCTTGGATCTTCTAACTTTGAGGCATACAATTAAACTGCTAATTATACAAGTAAAATCTATAATTGATTTGTCTTATATTTAAGATATATGAATGTACAGGTAATTTTTATTAAATACCTCAAAGTTAAATATCTATTTTTGTTTCTGTGACCACTGCAACCTGCCCTCTAGTTCTTACACTAACTTCATCTATAAATGGGAACGGTTCACCAACATTTGGATCAAACTTGTAAAAAAAAAATCTATCATTAAAAACCTACAACATACATTGTACATTGTACAGGGTAAAACACTTATATGCCCAGGGGGACATCATTAATCAAAATATAAGCTGATTTCCACTCCTTGTAACTTGACTTAAAGTGTACATACATGTTTGTGTTAATGAAATGTTGGCAAAAACATCACACCTCCTATTTTAACTATTATTTGGAGAATTCTATGACTAAACACTTTGTACACATGGGTATGGCAGATCATTACATGTTTCATCATATGATAAAGGTGGGGTATCTAATAACTAATTATTTCCTAATTAGATATCAATATAAATTCATTCATACACTAAATGATATATTGTTTGTTTGTTTATTGCTGTTTAACATCCCACTCAAGAATATTTCACTCATATGGAGACGTCACCAAATGCCGGTGAAGGGCTTCAAATTTTTTGGCCTATGCTCAGCACTTATGGCCACTGAGCAGTGAGGGTTTTTTAACGTGCCGACACCTACTGTGACACGGGACCACAGTTTTTACTGTCTCATCTGACAGACAGGTAACCAACCTGCCGCCGGCTGGACTAGAACTCACAACCTCACGATCAAGAGTCGAGCGCGCTACCGACTGAGCCAGGCCGGCTCCTAAATGATATATAAACCCTACAAATGTATCAGGCATCCTCTCCTACGTCAATATGATTATGATGATGACATATATTTAATTAGTAGATTTAAATAATGGATTAATGCTTTTAAGAAGACAATTGTGCAATCTGCCTTAGTCAAGTAAAGTAGCGAACTTTTCCACATTTGTACCATTAAGCTCAGATTCAAGCAAGTACCATAAAGTTTAGATTTAAGCAAAGTTTTATTTGTTGGCTAGTGGAGAGACGGTATGAGCTGAGGTGCAACATTGTAAACACTTGACCTAGGAAATTTGTACAGATACTACAGAAGCCAAACTAACAAATGTATGTACCATTTTTTTGTTAAAATGCAATACTTGTATGTTATGCAAATGACCTGGATCTGCATAAATATCTAAAATACAAAATATGGTGTAGCCATATATATACCATCTATGTTATGTAGATGTAAAAATAAAAGAACTACCTTACCTATCAATATTTTGAATACATATATGTACAAAAATATGTATCAATCATGTCTATGTACTATGAGTATACACAAATAATCTTTCAGTGGTACAGCTAAATTAAGGGGAGGTAACTGTATGTACACAATGTATATCAAAAGCATTAGATAATACTTGATAATTATCACTGTAAGCTTCATGTGTTTAGTGTGTAAAAGCAACTTTTAAATCATGGTGTATTGACTTTTGTGTAACTTCAATGGTATAAATTTCAACACTTTGTTTTAAATATGTCAGAAGATTAAAGAATTAAGATTTAAGTACATAACAATACAGACAACCACAACATACCAGTGGTGGTATCATTTACAAAAATGAAACAAAATGGGTTTCAAATATATGGACTATAAACTTTAACAGATGTGTAAACATATAAACAGTGTTAAATAGTTGGGTCATTATTCCTAATAAAAAACAATTCATCCTTCAAATAGTCTAGATATATCATTGATAACTAGGCAAGTTTTATCAAATTACTAGATGAAAAGTAAGCTTTGGAGTACAAAATGGAGTGAATTTTCAATATATTGTACATGTCATTCATACTGAAGTTAGTATAAAACATTTGCATTCACCACCACAAAATGTCAAATTTATACCAGTCTGAGACCTAAATAAGCCAGACTTGTTGAACAAATTGGTCTTTATTGGACAGGCCTTTCTCAACCAACGAGAATCTATCTGGCTGTAACAACTAGTTTGGATTAAGTGGACATGACTTTAAGTTTTTGAGTTTATCAGCCAATGAGACTTCACTGAACTTGACCTTCTCAACAAATAAGAGGTTACTGTAACTAGAAGGTTTTTAGCAAATCAAATGTTATTCAACTTTGCAATCTCAGCCAATCGGATTTAATTATTTGTTATGTTGTGAAAACAATCTAAAACAGGTACCCCAGCAACATTTGTTTTTTTTTTAAAGATCTAAGGACCCTTCCAAATGATCCATTTACTGAAATTGTCGAATTCAACATATCATCGAAAACATAAGTTGGCACAATACATTGAATTGTAAGATACAAATTCTAACACACAAGTTAATCACATATCCTTGTTAGTCCATTTTATAGATGATTTGATTTATGTGCAAGTTACACAAGTTAAAATTATTAATTTGATATAAATCATTTCTAAAAATTTACCACAAAATTTTAGAAAACAAAAAAAAAAGTTAATAGATTGTACAACTGCAACAATATTAATTTTTTTTTTTCAGTTTTAAGAATTAAAAAGCAATAATTAATGCAGTATCATGACATATCAATATCCAAGTTAACTAGCTTTTTTCAAGTTGCAATTGTTAGACAAAAATATTTACAAAAAAATAAAGAACAAAATTTGAATTATCATGTTACATGTAACATCATTAATGTAACCGTATTAATTTTTAGTTTTAGATACAATGTAAAAGATCAGAGAAAGAGAGAGAGAGAGAGAGAGAGAGAGAGAGAGAGAGAGAGAGAGAGAGAGAGAGAGAGAGAGAGAGAGAGAAGAGAGAGAGAGAGAGAGAGAGAGAGGAGAGAGAGAGAGAGAGAGAGAGAGAAAGAGAGAGAATTATTTTTCATTTATTAGCAACCATTCTTGTTTTTCTCAAATTCAGCAAAGCATGAAGTTGATAATAGTGGAGTACAGCAGGAACAAGTAACAGGTGCATTCTTACAAATGTATCTTCACGATAGCCTTGAAACTAATCTCTCTTTTTGTTTTCTTATTTTATTTTTGTGTGTATTGATGAAATTACAGTAAACTTTTTATCAAAGGGTTTAAAATGTAATCTTTGTTCCTTCCAAAAACCACGCCTAAACATGTACATATTTATCCTTTCCTAGATGCTACATCTGACAAGCTGAAATAATATACTGAGTTATAAGTTATACTTATTATTATGTATATTAGTATTCAAATTTTCATGTTTCTCAGTGCTGGATAAATTTGGTTGTAATTTGGTTTTTTTTATCTATTTATTTTTTTATGCATTCCTTTAATATTTCAATGTACATATATGTCTCTTCACTCATTTTGTGTATGTATATGCACATGTGCATGTACTGATATGTGTGACTGTAGGTTTGGTGAACAGGTACAATGTATGTATGACTGTACATGTAGGCTTGGAGAAAATGTATGTGTGACTATAGGCTTGGGAGTACATGTATGTGTGTACATGCTTGGTGTATCATACTATGTATGTGTACATGTACTGATGTGTGATTGTAGGCTTAATGTACATGTATGTGTGGCTGCAGATTTGGTGTATGTGTGTGACTACATTGTAGGTTTGGTGTACATGTACAAATGTATGTGTGGCTGCAGATTTGGTATATGTGTGACTGCAGATTTTATGTATGTGTGTGTGTGTGTTTGTGTGACTAGGTTTGGTGTACATGTATGTGTTACTACAGATTTCGTGTATGTGTGTGGCTAGGTTTGGTATACATGTATGTCAGACTCTCGATTTGGTGTACATGTACGTGTGGCTGTAGTCTTGTTGTACATGAATGTGTGACTGCAGACTTGGTGTATGCCAGACTCAGCTTGGTGTACATGTATGTGTAATTGTAGGCTTTGTGTATGTATGAGACTGTCAGCTTGGTGTACATGTACAAATGTATGTGTGACTGTAGACTTGGTGTACATGTACAAATGTATGTGTGACTGTAGACTTGGTGTACATGTACAAATGAATGTGTGACTGTAGACTTGGTGTACATGTACAAATGTATATGTGACTATAGACTTGGTGTACATCTACATATACAAATGAATGTGTGACTGTAGACTTTGTGTACATGTACAAATGAATGTGTGACTGTAGACTTGGTGTACATATACAAATGTATGTGTGACTGTAGACTTGGTGTACATATACAAATGTATGTGTGACTGTAGACTTGGTGTACATATACAAATGTATGTGTGACTGTAGACTTGGTGTACATATACAAATGTATGTGTGACTGTAGACTTGGTGTACATATACAAATGTATGTGTGACTGTAGACTTGGTGTACATATACATATACAAATGAATGTGTGACTGTAGACTTGGTGTACATATACATATACAAATGAATGTGTGACTGTAGACTTGGTATACATATACAAATGTATGTGTGACTGTAGACTTGGTGTACATATACAAATGTATGTTTGACTGTAGACTTGGTGTACATGTACAAATGTATGTGTGACTGTAGCTGGAGTGATACAAATGCTGTCGTACAGTATGTATTAAAGGATGCTCATTTTACAATGTAAATGTAGCCTAGGTATTATATATATATATATATATATATATATATATATATATATATATATATATATATATATATATATATATATATATATATATATATATATATATATATATATACATGTATGTACAGTATACATTGTACACACAGTCAAACTCATTTTACTACATCTATAAGCTTTTTGAGTGTGTGTGATAGTCACTACTGTGATGCATATGTGAAAACATTTCATGCCATGTTTACAATCATTTACAATAATAAACATGTGACTCAGAATTATTAATAAGCCATCTTGTCAAACCTTTGGCTTATCTACAAAAGATAGCAGACACCATGGGAGAGGTAAATGGTGTTTCATGGCACCAAAATGTTAGTTTTCAAGAGTCAAATGTAGATAAAACATTACAAATAAAATAAACCAGTTACAATTTAGTTATCAGTTTATGATGGAGTTATAAAATGGATGTGTCAAAACAACATAAATTCCATCAACAGCAAATAAGTTGATATTACAATTCAATGTCAAGTTGTGAATTCAGCAATGGGAGATGATTAAACAAGAAATTTAATACAGTATATAGCTTGTCTGTGATAAATGTGCATCACATATAGCAGAGTTTTTTAAATTCACCAGTCTGACCAGAAAAAAAATGGTAAATTTGACAAAAGTCCAATGAAATCTATCTGATAACTTGTCCAAATGATGAGCAGTTTTCCATTTCATTTTAATTGTGTTTACATTGTAAATACAGACTAGAAAAAAAAATTTCTTTGACCAATAAAATTCCATAATTCACTGGTCCGGTTGACCAGTTTTTTTTTTTTTAATTTCAAATTGTTTGACATAAATATGAAACTGATCAATAAGATGACCATTATACATGTAGTCAATGTAATTAACAACCCATCTCTAATTGTTCCTGCTTCAGATGAGACAGTAAAAACCTAGGTCCCGTGTCACAGTAGGTGTCGGCATGCTAAAGAACCCTCACTGCTCAATGGCCTAATTGCAGAGCATAGGCAAAACTTTGAAGCCCTTCACTGGCATTTGTGACGTCTCCATATGAGTGAAAGATTCTTGAGTGAGAGGTTAATTAACCAATGAACGATTGTCAGAATGCATTTATTGTCAATATGGATGCCATTTTGGTAACAGAAAAATAAAATGGCGCTAACGACTGTAAAATTTATGGAACATTAACATAAATGTGGTTTTCGATATCCCTGTGTCAATAATTTGTCAGTGAGTAGTTTACATCTGTATATGAAATGTTCATATGTTGAACACGCCCTGGGATATCAGATCATTTGTGAAATATAAATTCCAGAGACTGAAATTGTCACGTTTGTCATATACATTTAGCTTAGTTGCCAATTTTAAACCATCCTCTACACTTCAATGTACAATGTACATGTATGTACAGTAAGTACCAGCGTGTTTCATGTACTAAAGATAATTACACAGATATATAAATACTGCCACAAAGCACCTTCAAGACATAGTTAAGAAATGTTGTCTTTAATCTTTCAGATAAGTACAAAGTATATCATTCCAGATTGTTACAAAAGCTATAAGAAAGACCACTCAAAATTACAGAGAGAACTTTAATTCTTTTACAAACATATAAATACATATTCTTATGGGTCGTGTGTATCCATTGTACTAGGTTAGCTGTGTGTATGAGTAATACATTTAATGATTCTTGCTATTTTCATTACTTTTTATTGTTAAAGTATACATAGAATTGTAATATTGCAGTCAAGTGAATGATACAAGGCGATTATAATCTGACTTGGTTTTTATCATGGAAACAAGTCATGATAACAAATGTGTTAATGCAAATCTCCATATTCCTCTCTGTTCACTAAAGGTGTAAACCACACTTTCATGCATCATTTGGTCATCTGATTGGTCATTTCAAGTCATGATAACGGTCATTTACCTTTCTAATAATACCTTATATACAATTATTATCTGGGACCATGTTACAGCTGATGTTTTATCTGGATAGAGTATAAAAGTAGTCAGTGATTACATCTACAACCTGGGGACAGGGTTGAACTGGTGTAAGAGGTCATTTGCATGTATACATACATTTGTATGTAATTGCCATCCATCAGACCTCTACATAAGTCTATAATAAACTGGACATTTTAAGCTTGTACTATTGTTTGTTTTGTTAACTGGAATTATGTGTCATATTCAGCAATTTTTCAATTACATGTACCAGTATACATGTAGATGTACGGTACAAACTAGTTCTTAATGGTGAAAAGGTGTTACAATGTCAACAAGTACACTGCCACCTACCTTTTGTGAGAAAATTTTAGTTTAGATAGTTTAAAGTAGTGGTGCGAGAGATATTAAGATCTGAAGGAAAATCTTCTATATACAGTCATCTTAGTTCGTTGTAGAGACTATGCATACTGAGGGAATTTTCAACCCTACTTTAGGGAACAAAAGAAGGCCCTATTCCTAATGTAAAAAAAATATATATATGCATTTCCCTCCCATTTACGGTCAAAATTTCCTGAATCAAGTCAATCATAATGAATTTTAATAGATTTTTGCATTTTCTATCAGTTTTGTGTATCTTCTGATTTCCCAATTTCAATAAATTGTTGCTAAAATTCCTAATTGGAAAGTCCCAGGCCATTCCAAAAAGAGTGTGGAATATTCCTGATACTGGAATATATACACACACATGTATACCAATATATTCTTTGCCACTGAGCAGCTTCTTTTTTCTTGTATTATTATTGTTTTAGATATATATCCTGCCGTCTTCTCACCAATGTGACCTGAGTTTGAACCTCTGATTGGACAGCGAAGTACATGTATGTGAAATGTTATGGAGGTTTTCTCTGGGTACTCTTGTTTCCTCCCACAATACTGGTGACCCCCTCACACCAACATCAGTGTCAATTGTTGTAAAATAAATAGTTTATTTTTATCACAGTAAGCACTGGTGACCCCCTCACACCAACATCAGTGTGACATTGTTGTAAAATAAATAGTTTATCTTTATCACAATAAGCACTGATGACCCCCCTCATGCCAACATCAGTGTCAATAAGAGACATTAATATAAGTTGTAAAAACTTATTATTTAGTTGTTTTAAAAAAATAGTTTATTTATATCACCTGAACATGTATTGCACACAGGTAAGATTTCACATACATGAACACATACCGATGCTAATACAGTTATAATCTCATCTAAAACACCTGTGACTTCACTTTCCTCTGTTGAGTGATTGGCCAAGGAAATGTCACTACCTTTTTTTAAAGACTAAAATATGAATCTATATTAGGAATTCAACCTGGGACCTTCTGCTTGCATGTGATTGCAGGTTCAACACGAGAAGCTCTTTCTGGGACGAGGTAGATAGCTGAGACATGTGGTAACTGCTTTGGTTAGTCAAACTGACTGTAAAAAATCACTTCAACTATACTGTAAAACCACTCTGAAAGACTATCAAGCACATGTTCATATCGCTTTTGTATTACAAACTCTTTGTTTTGGTCCCTTGTCGCAACATGAATGGAGGACACAGAAATGCTTGGCATTCATCTGTCCACCTTGTAAGCACTCTTGTGCTTACATTTCTCAATGAATTTTACCATTATTTAAATCTTGGAAAACTTGTTAATCAGCACTGTTGAAAAGAAAGTTATGTCCCTTGGAAATTTCTGCTGTTAGTTTGTTTGTTTGTTTGTTTATTGTTGTTTAACGTCCCACTCGAGAATATTTCACTCATATGGAGACGTCACCAAATGCCGGTGAAGGGCTTCAAATTTTGTGACACGGGACCTCCAGCTTTTACTGTCTCATCCGAAAGACAGGAAACCAACCTGTCGCCGGCGGGACTCGAACTCACGACCTCACGATCCAGAGTCGAGCGCGCTACCGACTGAGCCAGGCCGGCTCCTGCTGTTAGTACTTTCAAGTCCACAAATTTCAATAGTTATTATGAAAATTACATCAAAGGTTACAATGATCAACATCTTGGACAGGTTTTAGCACTTGGTATTAATATAAAAACAATACATGCACATGTATATATTAGCATTGTTCAATAATTTTTCTGGGAGTTATGCCCCTGATGCCCCTTGGAAAAAGCTAAAATTGCATGAGGTGAGGGACACTTTTTCTTTTATCAAAACTGGCACTTTTAAGATTAACTACGGTACAGGTGTATCCTTGGTGTTTTATGTAATATTTCACAGAAAATGTGGAGATGACCATTTATACCCTTTGGGTTTTGGGACACCAGTACTACAAGATACATTGTAGAGAGACAGGTACCATTAGGATTACAAACTGATGATAGACGGTTACCGTATGGAGTATTTACATACAAATTTCTAATATGGTTATATTTACATTTAAACATAATTGTAGCACTTAATGTTGAAAATAGCACCGATACTTGACTAAATAATTGCATATGTATAATGTAGTACATGAAATTTAATGTGCTTGAAAATTAGAATTCACATTCAAATTATGGTGGTTTTTATCTTTTATTGCTGTGTGAATATCATATCCTGCAGTTTATAATTCAAGTATGAATGTTTGGCTAGCAGTAAATCATTTTAATTTCTCTTCATTCACAAATTCCTTAGGGATTAAATGCACGCTTTTGTACCTGTTTCTATAAACTTATATGTAAGGAGATAGAAACATCTACATTCTTTCTTGATTAACTACATGAGAATAAGCAAATTCCTTCCTAAAATTTCTGTTGCATAGCTGCACACTGGTATTTTACAAACACAGGTTTTTGCTGCAATAAAATATGCAAGAATATTATTTCATTATCATAAATCATTGAGAATTTTGCAAGTGTACTCTTTTAATTATTGACCGATGAAGCACATACTGACAAAAAACAAAGACTTTATGAAAATGAGATAATGGGTCTATCAATTAGTGAAAAAAATGGTGGGCATTCCATTAAAGAAATATGTTAGTGAATAAGCAGTCAAACATAAATTGTTCACAGCACATATTTCTTTTTTTTTTCTTAAAACAAACATTATTTCTTTATTTCTTCAACACAATTGGTATCATATGTTATATAATTTTCAAAGGAATGGGTACATTGCACATGGTACATTCAAAGAGATACATGTAACTGTTGGTATGCTTGTAGCCTAGTCTGGCCATTTCCTTTTTTCTGATGCTAATCATGCCTAGCTACAGGTATATTAATGTACATGTATACATTGGTGGTAGTTACAATCATGCACTAAAGGTCTATCAAAGTAAAGTGGCACATCCAGGTTCTGTCAAAAACCAAAACAATACAATCTATTTTCCAAAAAGAAGAATGTACAGGTAAAACGTCACTCCATGTATTACTGTAGAGGTAATTTAATACAGTATTTTTGTAACCAAAAATAAGTCTGTCACCATTTATGATTCAATTTGAACTCATTGTATTTGTAAACATGTGCCAATCTAACTTGGTAGACAGGCTATACTTCAGGCCAATAAAACTCTGACAGGAGTAAAACAAGACCATAGACACTTATCTGCTAGTTCACTTAAGTAGTTTATAACTGGGAATCTTCCTTAGTTTTGACACGCCTGGGATTATATCCTTAGTTTAGACAGGCCTGGGATTATATCCTTAGTTTAGACAGTCCTGGGATTATATCCTTAGTTTAGACAGGTCTGGGATTATATCCTTAGTTTAGACAGGTCTGGGATTATATCCTTAGTTTAGACAGGCCTGGGATTATATCCTTAGTTTAGACAGTCCTGGGATTATATCCTTAGTTTAGACAGGTCTGGGATTATATCCTTAGTTTAGACAGGCCTGGGATTATATCCTTAGTTTAGACAGGTCTGGGATTGTATCTTTAGTTTAGACAGGCCTGGGATTATATCCTTAGTTTAGACAGTCCTGGGATTATATCCTTAGTTTAGACAGGTCTGGGATTATATCCTTAGTTTAGACAGGCCTGGGATTATATCCTTAGTTTAGACAGGTCTGGGATTGTATCTTTAGTTTAGACAGGCCTGGGATTATATCCTTAGTTTAGACAGGTCTGGGATTGTATCCTTAGTATAGATAGGCTTAGGATTATATCCTTTGTTTTGACAGGCTTGGATTTGTATACTTAGTTTAGACAGGCCTGGGATTATACCCTTAGTTTAGACAGGCCTAGGATTATATATCCTAAGTTTAGACAGGCTTAGGAATGTTTTTTTTGTTTTGACTGGGTTTGTATCCTTAGTTTAGACAGGCCGGGGATTGTATCCTTAGTTTTGACAGGCCCAGGATTATATACTTAGTTTAAACAGGCCAGGGATTGTACCCTTAGTTTACAAAGGCCTGGGATTGTATCCTTAGTTTTGACAGGCATGGAATTGCATCCTTAGTCCTGACAGGCCCAGGATTATATATCCCAAGTTTACACTGGCTTAGGATTGTATCATTTATTTTGATGGGCCTAGGATTGTATCCTTAGTTTTGACAGGCATGGGATTGTATCCTTAGTTTGGACAGGTTTGGGATTATATATCCTTAGTTTAGACAGACATGGGATTATATCCTTAGTTTTGACAGGCATTGGATTGTATCCTTAGTTTTTATATCCCTGAGATTGTATCTTTAGTTTTAACAGGGCTTAGATTGTATACTTAGTTTTGACAGGCCTGGGTTTTAGTAAGTCTAGACATGCTTGTATTTTGACCCAAGGTCAAGACAATCCTTTGTTTTAATTCCTACCCTAGATACAAAGACTTTGATTTTGAGTCCTTAAATCCCAGTCTACACACATACCTGCCATCCCTCCCGTTTTGTGTCTCCCACACAAACATAGAAATTTCGCTTGCTGGTCAACTCCTGTGTGGGAGTATAAAATCTCCCGCTTTCGGATATTTTAACCTCGCAAGTAAAAGTTTGAACCAGGCAACTAGATTTTAATTGTCCTTTGCCAAGCTGTGCAAGTAAAAATGTCAAG